>VWZS01008816.1:2570159-2622401 GCA_013397075.1 Rhabdornis inornatus | reverse complement strand
TTTTTTTTTTTTTATTTGCAAATACAAATGTTTACCCCTTGACACAGAGTTAAGATTTTTTGAAAACACTCTTGCTTTATTTATTTATTNATACTGAGAGACAACATGAAGTGCAACCCCTGTTGCACTACGGAATCATTCCTTACACACTGCAAGGAGACAGCCCCTCTACTGCATAGGTGGAAACATATTAAAAAATGTATTTTTTAAGAGAAACCTTTCCTGAATGAAAAGGGCTATTATTTTCATGTTACAGACAGAAAAATAAGGCAATTTTCACGGGGTTCCAAGCAGCACTCAGATAAAATGAGATCTGAACACCTGCCCACTCTTCTTGAGTAACTTTGCACAGGACAGAAACACAGATGAGCTGCTACCAACTTCTTATCCTTGGAAGGCTACAATTAAATTTTTATCAAGAAAATAAATTTTTATTTATTTTTCATTGGGAGTAATATTTTTTTCAACTTTCTGTTATTCACATTTGTATTTGTGCACTGCAGGAAACCTGAATTTAGAGATGAGAGATCCTGTAAAAAAAAAAAAAAAAAGCCTCTTTTCTGAAGATAGAGTACTTAATCAAGGTCTTAATTAATTTGCCTTCCTCACCTATTTCAATTTAATGTCATCATTCTCATTTCCAGGATGACACCTGCCAGTACAGCTGTTTTACTTGGCAATTCTGTGTGTACTCTAGTCTTGCAAAACGAAAACAGAGTTGGAGTTGGGACACAACGGAGGGGCCAAACCAGGATATTATTGGGATTGTTCTGTGCTCTGATTCCCAAGGCTGATCCAGGAAAAATAAAATATTATTGATACAATATTGCAGAAGAGACTTGGGGAAAAATGTCAAGGAATAGAAAGGGCAAAATACTTTCCTATCTTCTTTTTTAGAACTCCTAGAGAGAAAAAGGTGAAGGAAATTGCAAATCCCCAACAGAAAAGCAGAAGAGGCAAAGTAAGGCCATGGGGCTACCAACCAGTTTTGCCATTAGATAACAGGGAAAAGCTGAAGTGAGATGTGCTGCAAAACTCCTGTCTTCTACTGTACATAATATAGGCTGATTATAAGAAAGGTGGTGACAAATCTTTTACTAGGGCCTGTTGATATACTACAAGGGATCATGACTTTAAACTGAAAGAAGGTAGATTTAGACTGGATGCAAGGAAGAAGCTGTTTACAATAACATGGTGAAACACTGGAACAGGTTGGTCAGAGAGGTTGTGGATGTCCCACCCCTGGAAATATTCAAGGTCAGGTTGGATGGGAGTCCGACCAACCTGATTTAGTTGAAGATGTCCCTGCTCATTGCATGGAAGTTGGACTAGATAACCTTTAAAGATCCTTTCTAACCCAAACCATTCTACGATTTTATGATTCCACGATCTCTGTGGAAACAACTGTTTGCCCTTAAGGGAACACTTGGCTAAGGGACTGGCTCAGGATACAAAAAAAAAAAGTCATCAGAAGAGTTATCAAGGAGATCAGCAGCATGTGAAGCAGCAGGACATTAGAGCAGCTCAACAGATTTAGATGGCCAAGACAAATTGTTTAAATGATAAACTGTAAAAGAACAATCTGAAAAGGCTCTCTTCGGCATTTTGGTATTTTCTTCTTGTTTTATATCACCAGATGATGAAAACAGAGTGGGCAAAGCAATCTACCCAATACAACCAAGCTCTTAACACTCAATCTCTAGTGGCTGGACCTCAGCCACCTACACGTCTGCCACCTTCTGTATTCCAAATAGCGGTGTGTGCATTTTGCAGTAAGAGGGCCCTGAAGGAAAATTAGTAAGCAATTTTTAAACTACATAACCTGTGCTTCTTTCAGCTTTTCAGTACAAAATATTATAAGGCTTATTTGGCAAATTATTTTTTAAAACACAGTCTAACAGTGGAAAAATAGTCATAATTAAAATAAATTATGTATTTATGTTCTTGAGCTCTAGTAAAATAAAGCATGCCTTATTCCATCAGTTACTGTAACTATGCTTATTTCAGTCAAATGGAGAAACATTCACCTTCGCAGCGACTGCAAGAGATAGAGTTTATAACTCTGTTTACAAGCATTAGAGTAATTCCTGCAGGTTTTTTGGGTTGAGGTCAGTGATTTATCTGCTCTTTCTAAAATGAGAATGGGTTCCACAATTTCTACTAGACAATATTGCAACATCAAGCATAGTCTGTCTACTTACTAGAACAACCCACCAATTTTGCTTATTTCTGTCTGTTCTCCAGCTTGCTTTCTCATCCTGCATCCTTTCTTTGTTTTGTAAGAGTTTACTGGTATTATAACCAAGACCAGAAACTTGTGCTCCAAAAATGGCTTAGCTTTACCAGTGCAAATTTTATTTTTAATTCTATTTAAGAAATAAAAATCATATTAAGCAATTTCAGATACCAATTACTTTATTTGAAAACATCCATGCACGGTGTCTCTTAGAAGATGCTGAACACTTTGTATTCCTACAGATGTCCTTCATAATCTTGCAATTTGTGTAATTCTTAATGAAGAAAGTTAGTATGAACTATCTATCTGCTTTGTATCATTATTAATATTTTCTCAATTGTTCTGTTGAAAATTACAGTGTAGCATCACAAATCCAGTTAAAATACACCTAATTATAATCTCTGCTAACAGAATGATCCTAAATGATCCTCTGGAAGTCTAAAATATTTATAAAATATGGGCACAGAAGAAAGGAAAACAGTTTAACTAACAGATGTATTTTCAGTGCTTGCAAAGAAAGGCTATTTATATATTCATCAGTCCTGCCAGTGACTGACAGAGGAAACTTTAAGGAAGCAACTTCTGGGAACCAAATTAAACTGCTGAAATGCTGTTTCTTAAAGGGTTATTTAAATTATTTCTTAAGTCACCTCTCCCACTATACAGAAGTTATTATTACTAGGGAGAAGCAAACACTTTATGTGTTTATTCCTTTCACTTATGATTAAAGAAAAAAAACAAGTGTCTGAAACAATTTAGTACATCTTTTGACCAAGCGCTAGACAAAATATGGTGCAATCAAAGCCTTGACTTGAACTGTGAAAGGCTTCATCCCTTGAGTAGCTCCAGTAATTGCAGTGGGCTTACTGGAGAAACAGGCTGAGGCTCATTGTACAGAGCAGAACACACAGCACTAAATTTTGTGGTCTGCTACACACCCCTGAGCAAAGCAAGGAGTTATGTTTAAACTCATATTTCAACTGTGCCAACAAAAAAGCTCCTGGCAGATTAAGAAAAGTAAAGTTCAACACTACCTCGAAGTGTCTTGAAGAAAATACAAGACAAAGATAACAATTTAAAATAATAAGACATATATTATCAATTAAGTTTGAAGTGAGAAAAAACATTTTTTCTTAATTTCTCTGTGGTTCTTGCCTGAGATACAGCAGACTAAGATCACTAAGATCATTTGCCTTTAGCAAAGCTTAAGGTTGGAAGCTTTCAGATCTCTGTTAGGTGCATACATCCCTCAGTGTGATGTTCTTGTTTCTATACTTAGCTGGAATCCCACTGAGAAAATGGATTGCATGTGCAAGAACAGAACAAAATCAGGCTTTTAGTGTGACAATTTTTCTCCCTACACAGGCTGGGAGAAAACAAAGAATAGTTGAAGTATAAAAGAATAAATATCAATCCTTTCAGGGAATCTATTTACCAGGCAAATGTGCAGCAGGTTTTAGAAAGCAATTATCTAAGGTTTACACATTAAGAAAAAAGCAATTAACTAAACACTTACATAATATAAAGCCATTAAATTTCAAGAAGTACAGGAAATAAATAAGTCACTTACAAACTAAGTAACTCAACTCTCTTTTCATTTTAGTTTAGTCACTGTGAAAACAGAACAAATAAAATTAGCTACCATCTGACATTGGTATTTCTAAATTCTCAGAGCAAGGGAAAAAAGCAAAGTACATTGATGTAAAGCGCACTGTAATCTCCCAAACTTTCAGGCTGTTTTTGCATTCCATGTACAAAAGCACAGGAATCTTTAAACCCGGTGGCACTATGGTGACTTATGCTCTGACACTGAGACATGAACACATGGTGTAGGCAGACTTCTAACTCCATGGATATAATGCCCACATGGCCTGGGAAACCTGTGATTTACAACACTCTAATAGAAATTCATGCAATGGCTTACAAAAACTTTCTATGAAATGACTCAAACCACACATATTTCTGATTAAGTGTTTTGTCTTGAGGTACTCAATGAGTTCTGCACCTCAATCTCTTTTGGAAAACTAGTTTTCAGAAATCACAGGCCTCTTTGTCCAGTGGCAAAGTCTGGAGTAAAGAAGACATTGTTGGTTGAGGAGAATCATATTAGGTAAATTTTAAGTAATCTGAACATACATAAGCCCATGATGTGTGACAGAAAGCACCCACAAGTACTGTGGGAAATGACTGATGTAATTGTGTGGCTATCAGAAGGGGTTCCTGAAGACTAGAAGAAAGCAAATACCACTCCTATATTCAAGCGGGACAAGAGGAAAGATCCGGGAATCTACAGGTTGATCAACCTCACCTCCACCACCGGGATGGTGAATGGGGCATCTAATACTGGAAAATATTTCTAGAAACATGAAAGACAAGAAGATTATCAGGAGCAGTCAGCATAGATTTATGAAATGGAAACTGTGGTCAACCAACCTGATTCCCCTCAGTAATGAGGAGACTAGCTTGGTGGCCGAGGGAGGAGCAGTGGGTGCTGATTACCTCATCCTCATCAAAAAGGCTTTTGACACTCCTGTAACATCTTCACAGGCAAGCTGATGAAGTATGAGTTATGTAAGTGCAGTGAGGTGGATTGAAAACTGGCTGATGGGCCAGCCAGAAAGGGTTGTGGTAAGCAGTACAAAGTCCAACTGGAAGCCAGTGCTGTACCCCAGGTGCCAATTGTGGGGCCAGTGCTATTTACATTTTCATAAATGACCTGAAAAATGGGACACAGTCTGCTCTTTTGGGTATTGCAGATGATATAAAACCAGGGGGGGGTGGGGGCAGTGAGAGATGAACCACGTGGTTGTGCTGCCACTCAGTAGGATGTCAACAGGCAGGAGAAATGGGTAGAGAACAATGTCAGGAATTTCTTTAAGAAAAAACACAAAGTCCTGCAACTAGCGAGGAATATTTTCACACAAATGACAGATCATTCACAGAAAAAAAAAATAAAAATTAATGCCCAATTCCCCGAGGTAGATGCATAGAAGTGTGATGTATGCTAGAAGTATGCTAGATGGTCTTTTGTACAGTCAACTGTTATCATGCTTGAATTCAAACACAGGCAAGTAATCTTGGTTTCTGCTGTTCTATGAGGTTTTTTTGTCACATATTGAAAGTTTTCAAGTGACCAAAATCCCTCTGGCAATGAATGCTAATGAATATAATGATTCATGTAATGACATGTCTTAGCTTTACCCTTAAAGAGCCAGTGCTGCTCAGTCTATGGACCAAGCATATGCATTCTCTTGATAGAGAAATTGTAAACTAAATGTGCAGCCTAGCAGTGAATTCTGGGGACTTGTCCACCGGTAAAATCTTCTACATAGCTCTGATGATGCAAACCTTAGTGAAAAATAGGCTATATGGCTGAATTGAATCCTTTCCCTATATCACAGATTTTAGACCTTCAAGAAAATGTTGCACCAAGAAAAGGATAGGTGAACAGTAAACATCCTAACACAATTCAAACAGGCATTCTCAGCAGCAATGCCAATAAATAAGCACAAAATGGTAATTTATCAACTTTTTAGCACATTTTTGTATATCATGAACACTTGCTGCTGTTTCCTGTGCTCCTGTTAGTTTACTTTGGCACTATTTCTAGGGAGGGGTGATCTCAGCATGTAATACATCTGGTCCCAATGAAATGTTATCATTCAGTTATTCTACAGAGATCTTTGTAGCACAGTTTTAAAGTATAGGTTGTTATACAGTGTTAACTCATATGCAATGAAATGTAAGAGGCCACCAAGTGTGCTTTGTAAATTACCTTACAAAACCTTTTGAGCAAGTGTAATTTGAGGTTTAAGACAAGCAGAAACAGTGTAAGCCTGACTGCCATTTTCACAGTATAGATATAATTCAGCTCAAGGAGTGAAGAACAAATAATTTGATGCAAGGCTTGTGCAGCCAGGATAACTGCAACACTTCTCATTTTAGCTTAAAAATGTTTGAAACTGTGTGTTCTAGGCTGCTTTGAATGCTATAGACAGATGCTAGCACTTGAATTTTACCTTACCTTTGCTTTAGTTGAGTTTGATTAGCTGCAACTGGATAACAAACCAGCCCTTACCTAGGTGTGTCTAAAGTCTACAAACTGAATCCTGGAACAGCCTAACAAGAACCCCCTGACATAGATTTCTTCCTACTTCTCTGGGCTGCAGTGAGGATGGATATAGAAAGTTGGTACTACAGGGCTAATGGAAGCAGGAGCATTTCCTAGTGACTACTGTTGACCTTAAGGAATCTCTGGGACACAGTAAGATTTTCAGGTACACACTTAAGCCTCTAGCTTTATAGAAGTATAACTATGATGGATCTTGCATTGAGGTTTGACATCTAGATGTTTTACAGCAAATAATAGAATTATAAATGGCAGTAAACATTTAAATCAGCTTAAAATATTATTCTTTTACCCTAATCTCTACTTTCCCTAAAACAAGATTTACTTCAAAGAATTCAGAAAAAGGTAAGCAAAGACTTTTTAATGGACATAGTCAAAGCTGGATTTCTAAACTTCTTTCAATCTCAAATGCACAATTGTTCTGTTGAGAGAAGCATTTCTACAAAAAAGTCAATCTGATACACAAAAATAAATATCTTTTTTATCTATATAGCAGGAAAAATATTTTATAAAAATGTTCTTCATGGTGTAAAGTTTTCAAAAATCTTTGTGTAAATTCACAAACCATATACTTACAGTTTCAAAGTTCTTACATTCTATTTTCACAAAGGCTGCAATGCGGAAAGAAAGGACTATTCATATCAATCAGGCTTGAAAAATTAGGGGACAAGCTCTAAAATAATTCAAGATTATTTTAATAAAGATTACTAATATAAAAACTAAATAGCATTATATAAGGTAGAGCTAAAAATGCTTTCCTGTTGCTAGAAAAGACCATCTGCAAGGACAGTTAACTCACAAGGGTAGTTAACTGGGATAGTTAACTAAACACAATTAGTCATTAAAGAGGTTTAGTTCTCTTAGTCCTGCTTTCTTTTTTTCCCTTGTTATTTTATACTGTTGCACATTTTTCCATAAAACTGTCATTTTCATTAATTTTTCAGTGTTTTCCATGCAGTCCTAAAATCACATCAAAAATAAAGATCTGCAATGGATATGGTTTAGTGACTTGACATGGTGTTCTTCAATGGCTGTCGCCATTCTAATCTTGTGGATGTGAAAATTCAAAAGCTCTCATTTTTGTGTTAGGAAACTTCCATTTCAAACAACAAATGAGATTCCTTATATATTCCCTGTATAGCCTCCCTTTTCTTTGCTATGGACATGACACATCCTGTTCCTATTTAAACAGTGTGCAAGTCAGATGGAGGAACCTGGTAAAGAGTTTTCTTTTCAGCTGAACACGGAGTTGCACTTGGGATGCAAACAAGATATCGGTTTGAATCCACACCTTGGGAGTTAACCCATCCTTCCTCACAGTATATATTCTAATGCAGCGACAGCCTTCAGAAAAAGCACATGCTTTTGCTCAAGCAGTTTCCCAAATAAGGATCTTAAGACATAATAGCCATAATTTATGATCAAAAAGAAGGGACAAAATGTTGACCAAAGACCTGAAGAGCCAGTAACAATATATGTTGGGAAAAAAAAATGCAAAAGAAGAAAATAGTTACTTTTTCCAATACAACTTTTGTGATGCTTAGAAGAGAGATATATACATAGGTACCCCTAATAATTAAAGTAAACATAAAAAACAAACAAACAAACAAAAACAAAAAAAACCCCAAGCAAACAAAAAAAACCCAAACCAAAACAAACAAAAAAAAACAAACAAAAAACCAAAAAATCCACTATCCTGCAAGAAAAAAAAACAAAAAAACAAAAAAACCCACCAAAACAAAACAAAAACAACAACAAAAAAACAACGAAAAAACAACAACAACAACAAAACCACTATCCTGAAAAAATTATTCATTTACCTCTATATTACGAAAAAATTCACAATTCTTTAAATTCTTTAGTTGATTTTTAGGTTAACAGGAAGCGACTGTAATTCCTGTCTTGAATATCTTGACCAACAGTTTACCCCCCAAGCCTGAAAAAAATAAAATACACAAAGCTTGCTCCAACTTCTCTTTCAGTCTGGGTGGGTCTCTCCATAAAGTGATTCTTCATCACTGAAAATCATCATATATTCTATGTCAAATCCCAGGATTTAGCCTTATAGCTCAACAGAGTAAAAAAAAACTTCAAACCTAACTTCCCTCATAGGTCAGATTCTAAAAGCATTCCCTGTTTCTACCAGAAATGTAATTCTCTCTGATCCAGAAAATCATTCCTTTCCCTCAGCTTACATCCCTCTCAGAGCCAGACATACCCATCTCTCAGTATAGCTCAAAGATAAATGCCCTGGAATTGTACAGCCAGATTTTTACATCTGTGACTGAAATTGCCCAGGAAAAGGATTTGACATTCTTTATGCAAAAGCCAGAGAGGATGCTGGTTCACACAGCATGAAGCTGACTCGAGCTCAACGAGAAAATCATCTGCCAATTTCAAAACCTTCCCAACCATCGACTAACTCCTCCTCTCCACCCCACCCTCAATGATTCCTGCAAAGTAGTTGAGTCAATCAATCAAGTTTAGTATTTGTGAAACCACCATTTTGTAAGAAGTTATTAGAGGATTTTCAGGTACACCACACCCTGATTATCATGTCTGAAAGTCATTAGCCTGCAATGCTTTAAGCAAAATAGTGCAAACTAAAAATTGCAGAATACATAAGAATAAAACTGTAAAAAATAATTATCACATGCTGCTTAATGTTAAAATAGTCCCTCAATATGTATAATTATAAGACTATTTCTTGTTTCATCTATGTTTAAATTATATTCATCCCATGGAGAGTATGTTCTAAGAAAATTTCCATTCACTCATGGAACTAAGTTTCATTGGCATCAAAGTATTTATTTCCTCTCAACTATATCATTACTTTCATGTAACTGTCAACTGAATATGCTCAAATATGTAATTTTAGGCTGTACTATAAAGAAATTTATGAATAGGCCATCTTCCCAGCAGATTTTAAACTGACAGCTAATGGGAAGTAAAATTATAGCTAGAGTCTGATCCTCTGTCCTGCACAAATTCTTACAATAAATCTTACAGAAGGGTCACCTCCCTCAGTCGGTCTCTAGGTAGAAAACAACACCACCACAGCTATTAACATGTCTCTGGCTAAAATTTTGACAATTTTGACAGTCAAACCTCTAAGGTTTATCAAGATGGTGTTGAAGTTGCAATTTACAACATAAAAATTTATATCTCCCCTACTTCAGTATCAAGAATTATCAAGAAATTTCTATAAATACCTCTTTCTTTTAATTGGCATAAATAATGCTTATATTCCTTTACTGACATAATGTAAGTACATATGCATGCCCATATACTTAAGGCACATTGAAAGAAATTAAGTTTTATTTACGAAACTGTGAAAGGCTGGAGACTAAGTACAGTGCAATCACTACAGTTAAATAGAAACAGTTACATTTTGTTCTTCATAGAGAAATAAACCTCTGTTTTTTATTTATGTATTTCCTTAGAGCCCAGAATTCTTGGCAAATTAACAGCAGTGGAATATTTTGTCCAGATAAGAGTACATTACTCAGTTCAATGGATTAAAAAAAAGACACAACAAACCAAACCAAGCAAAAAACCTCAATGCCTCCATTAAAATCCATGTCAGCCTTAATTACCACTGGGAGTTCATTTATTTATATCCTCAGATATTCAGATATTTTCACTAGAAGTAGAATACCCATCTACTGCTGCTGGAAATATTAGTGACTAATAATGCTTACTCCAAATTCACTTTCAGATTAACCAGGAATATTTTTGTTATTTCTTTCTGTTCAAATAGTGCAGTGAAATGACAAAGTGATATTAAAGTCCTGGCCCTACTTCCAATAAAGTCATAAATTATTTTAATAAGAATACGGGAAATGGTTTTCACTTAATGATGTTCTGACGTAACAAAAATACTTGTCATACAAAAAGCTGTATTGATTTTTAGCAGCTGTGAAAAATCAAAATGTGGTAAAAACCCCAGCACTGCATGATTGGTTTTCATTCCATTTATTTGTGGACCCATCATAAATAATTAACAAATGTTATTTTTTTTTTGACAGTAGAGTTCAATTCAGATAAAGTCAGAAGCATCTTTAGTGCTTATCTTGATACTTCTGCATACAGCTCTTTTCTGAAAATCAGAAGGTAAAACTCAGGAGCTTCTAACAAGAGCTTTTCCATACATCTTTTGTTATTTGTGCCAGAAACAAACTGACAATGCTGCATTTCGGTTTCTATCTGGTTTGTCAGAATACAACAAAGTTTTACATTCAAACAATAAAGGAAACTTCAGAATTAAAAGTTAGGTACTTTAAATATTTATTTTATACTCATGACACTTTGCTCTGGTTTTGCTTTTTTTTTGTTTTTTTTTTTAATTATCTATCTTATTTTAAGCAGTGATTATAGAGCAGTAGAATTACATAGTCTCATGGGATCCCTTTCCAAAGTAAGGACAAGGATATTAGTTTATTCAGGTACTTGTCCAGTCAAGTTTAGCATATCTTTAATGTGGAGATTGCACACCACACTGGGAATCCCGTTCCACTATTTGATTGTTCTCATTATATTTATGTTTTTCTGACCAAAATTTCTCGTGCACCAGCTGTACCCATTGTATTTTGCTATATTGTCATGCACGATTAAGAATCCATCTCCATCTTCTCTGTGGGCTGTCATTTAGTAGCTGAAGAGAGGAGTAAGACCCTCCCTGCAGCTTATCTTCTTAGGACTACACAAATCCAGGTCTCTTAACCTCTCCTCATTCATCATGTACTCCAATCCCCGCCCACCATCTCAGTAGCTTCTTCAGTTTGCTCCAAGACATCAATGTATTTTATGTAAATGGGATGCTCAAACTGCACATGATACTCCAGATACAGTCCCACAAGTGCTTAATAGAGGAGGAGGTTTACTCCCCTTCAGCCTACTGGCTTCTTTCTTACTAATATTCTGCAGAATGCAGTTGGCTTTCTTTTCTTGGCTTTCTTTACCAAGACCTGCTCATGACCTTCTCTGCAAAGAGAATGTTTTCTGCCCTGCTGGCACCAAGCCCATGCTGCTGCATGGCAAATTATTCCAACCTAGATGCAAGACTCAGCATTCACCTTTGTTGAAATTCATGAACTTTCTGTCAGCTTGACCTTTTTCATGTCCTTTGTCATTAAATCCTCTGCCCCACTGAGCAATGGGCTCAGTTTCCCTAGGCTGCCTTTTGCTGCCAATGTACTCACAAAAGTCATCCTTGTTTCTTTTATAGTTCTTGATCCAGCTGAGCTACTGCTTTCCTAATCTCACCTCTACATGCTTCGGCAATGCTTCTGTCAGAAATAACCAGGAAAGTCATCCCAAATTCTACCTCTGTGTACATTCTAGTTTTGCTTATCTTCAATCAAGATTCTGCTGTTCACCATTGTGGGTCTTCTGCAATATCTGCGTGGCTTCTTTCTGCATACTGGCGTAGACCACTCTAACTGATGACATTGTCCTTGAAGGTCAATCAACTCTCCATGGCACTTCTGCTCTCCAGTTCAGACTCTTATGGGATCCTGCCAAGAAGATTCCTGAACAAGGCCAAGTTTTTTCCCCCAAGTCCATGTGATTCTATTTGCCATGGTAATTTTTTTTTTTTTAAGGGGCCTTCCTATCTTTATATATGCATATATATATATATACATATATATATACAGTTCTTCCCTTTTTTTTCAGTAAGTAAGGTCTTTTGAGTAAGGTCCGCAGAACATCTGCTCTAATTGGCCTATTGATTACTTGTGTCAAGAAATTGTCTTTAACACACAACAAGCATATCTTTCTTTGCTTGCACTCTCTCATGTTATGTTCCCCTTCCAGCGGACACTAAAGTTGGTAAGATTTTCCATAATTTTTCCAGTCATGACACTTCCTTAAGCTGGTTAGAGAATTTATCTGCTCTCTCTGTTTGGGCATGTGGTTTGTAGCAGATGCCTTTCACTATGTAACTGAAGGTTGTCTTGTCCCATGACCATTACTGATGCCATGGGACAGCTCTTTACTGGCTTTTAACTGCACCAAGATGAAGTTCTGTGAAATCAAGCCACTCCTTAGCACAGATGATTCCAGTGACTGCTGTAAACATAAAATGTCACAGCGCTCATTCATTATGAAAAGGACTATTCCTGCACTAATTAACTTGCCTTTAACCTCAAAGACTGTTCTAGCAGACTAGCTGCTTCTAAGCAGTTTTGCAACTCAAATAATTCATTTTAATCCTACAACTTGGTGGGAAGAGTAACCTGAGATGCTGAGTTTTTTCCTTCCTTTTGATCCACATATTAAATACCATGATATCCCATAGATTTTTTTTTCTTGTCTCTCAGTGGACAAAAATATCAAAAGTTTTAAACTTATTTCACATATAATGTGACAGGTAACATTTTACTCAGAGGTGTGATAAGATTACACACAAGTGACACAGTTGTATCCACTTCCCTGTATGACTAAAAGATACAGAACCATTCATTTAATCTAAACTGGTTTGCTAAATCCTACCAGGTACATCACTTACCTGAATCAACTGGCTTTTTAAAATTTGTTATACCACTTTATTTTCTTTTATTCACTCACTCCCCACAAGTGGCAGCTAGAGAAATAAAAAAGACAATGGAGATTTAGTTTTGGTGGGTGGTTTTTTTTTTTGGTTGGTTTTTTTGTTGTTCTTTTTTGGGTTTGTTTGTTTTTTACAAATAAAATATTTTTCAGTTTATATACAATTGGGATGACAACTTTGGATTAATAGAAAGCAAGGGAATAAATAAAAGGCAATCTAAACAGCAATAATAAATGCCCCATTATATCTTTATATTGTCTCACACACTGCATGTGCAGATATTCTCCCACTAGAAGTGCACATAGATACTTTTTTTTTCCCAGCTTCTTCTCATTCCTTTTGTACACTAATTCAAAAATACTGATGCCTTTTGTCATAGAAATATGGGTTATCAAGATAGCGACTTTTGTTTTGATGCCGCAAATTTTTTGTAACTCTTACAGAAGCTAAGCTAACTGAGAGCACTAAATTATCAGAGGTCAGCTTTGGGAGAGAAAAAAAAGAAGACTATTTTTAATCTGGTTTCTGAGACTGGAGAGTACAATGAAATAATGTTTTAGATCTTTCTTGCATGCTAAAGGAAAAATCCTCATTTTATTTTATTTTTTTTTTTATTTAAGCTGGAATTTTAAAATAAATTTTTCAGTTCCAGAAACTGGAGCTTAAGAAAGCACACATTAAAGAGGAGCAGAGTGGCAGAATGGAAAAAGGCCACAAAAGTTAAAAAAAAAAAAAAAAAAGAGTTTATACAAATGTCCAAACACATCAGTGCCTCCTTTCTTCTCATGGTTGCCCCATATTTAATTTGCTGTCCATCCACCTGTGCAGACTGGAACACATAGTCTCGGTTTTTGCTGTTTGCTTGCATTCTGCCTTGGATGACCAACATGCCCTGCATAGAGATCTGCAGTTTGCTGCCATACGAATATTTGGTCTGTGGACTGGACTTTGCAATTAGACTAATGATAGTGAGTGTGATCACAGTTTTAACTGCACCCAAAATACATGTTTAGAACAGACAGGTCTACTCTGAATTCTAAATACAGAATAGGTGTATTTAGATCCATTACAATCCTCCCTGGGGTTCTCCAGCACATTCAGAGGCATTGATAGTGGATAAGAAGCATGAAGATCACAGCTGAGGAAGCTGGATTGATTCAGCTTGAAAATGTTAACTAGGGAGAGAAGGATCACTACAGGTTAGCTCAAATACAACTGGAGCTATAACCAAGAATAAAAGAAAAATTATTTTGCATGTTCTTCAGGGCACTTTTTTACTGCATCTGCTAAAGTCATAGCCATTAGCAAATCACCTCAGTCACTTTATTGAGTACACAGATCATCCTGTCTATTTATAATGAATATAACTTGCATGACTTAAAATGTTCAGTAGAAAGTAGTGTGCAGTAGCAAGCTCACAGAAGGATATAAAATTTTCTCACATATACATTACTTGATGGAATACATTGACTTTTTCAAATAATAAAGAAGCTACTCAAATGTGAGACTCAAAGTGTAATAACCATGCAGAGAGGTCAAATTATGTAAGCTTAGCCCTCTGTGTGTTTGTTTCTTTGGACTAACTTGAAATTACAGAAATAAAAATTAATAATTTATTGTAGCTAGACAGGAATACAAGTTCTCATTCACTAAGCTAGCATGCACTTCTTGTGGTTTGCTTTATTTTGAAAAGATTTATAAAATATTAACGAAGGCATCAAAAGAAAATATAAAAATACCAGTTTTATTTTTAGGTCTTTGATATACTCCATTGAACACTCCACAATAAATAAAAGGTAACACTAATAATGTTTTTCCTACTCAGAAAATATCCACAGTGACTTGGGCATAATCACAACATAACAGCAAGAAAATCTCCTCTTGCTCTTAAGGCTCGTTATTAAAGGAAATTCTAGGAAAACTAGTGTTCAAGGCTTCTTTAAGAAAAAAATTCACAATTTGCTCCTGTCATAATTCCAGAGACAAGGTATATGTAAAACAAGAAATTTTATTCAAGAGGTAAATAAACAATTATTTTTCGCTTTAACTTTATTTTTTCCCCATATTTCACTTGTAACAGAAATAAATATTTATTTTGTCATCATGGTATCTCATTAACATCTTAGTCTGCCTAACATGCTGCAGTACAACATCCAAAAATACAGCACACAAGATTCTGTTCATGTATTAAATCTAGCTCACAAAACTGAGTTGAAGACAAAAAATATCCTCCATCAGATAACCCATCCCCTCTCTGCAGCTTTTCTTATGTGCATTCATCCTATATGACTTTAGTTTGTGTGACAGCTGCTGTGAAACGAGGTTATTAGAGAAATATTCTCAAAAGTGATGCAACTTACTGAGGGAAAACAGTGGGGTTTTTTTTGCTTATTTGGACAAAGTATCTTGTGCATATAATACTAATTCACCAGTTACAAAACATAGATATAAATAACTATTTGTTTGGATTAATGTTGATTACTTGAATGAGTTGGAAGAGTCCTTCAGATTTGGCTGTACAGAGAACATTGAATCAAACTAAAATTGGAATCTCTCTATATACAACAGCACCTGTCTCCCTGTTGTATATACACATAAAAGGGGAAAACATGGAACTGGGAAAAGGTTACAAGAGAAGGAAGAAGTGCACGTTTTAATAAGCCAGTTACTTATATCTGAACGTGCACAAGTTTCTATCCATCTGTGTGTATCCATGATATATTCTACATCCATTTATTCAGGTTTTGCCTTCAGACTGTATTTATATTCCTGCATATAAATAGCTTTTCTGTGCCTTACGGTACTACTCTCAGTGATCTCTTTCCCATTTCTTCCATTCAAATAGAGCAGAAAATATAGGGGCACTCTGCATTTGAACTGGAGGGCTCAGTTACAGGAATATGTAATTGTATTAAAGATACACTTTTTCCAGCTAATTCTGATAAAGTGGTTCAGTTGGGACTGTAGCATTGTGTTTCATCTACAGTGAACCCTGCTGTACTTTTCTCAACAGAAGATTCAGGACAGGGTTCCTCCTGCTTCCTCAGAGAGTTGGGTCTTAAAATCAGAGCTGTGGATCAAAAGTGGTTCCTTCCACTGAGATCTACTACATGTCACCTGAAACCTGTCCTTTGTTAATCATTTCAGTAAGCTGAATGAGCAACACAGATCCTTAACCAGCTTCAGCAGTGACCCTTCCTATGAGGGTGTGGGAGTCATTACTGCAAAGGCAGCATGGTGGGAACACACTGAGGCACAGACCTCATACTCTAGTGTAGAAAAGATTTTTCTGATGTTCTTTTCTCTCCCTTAAAATGAAGCCAGCTGTTTTCACACTGGTTTAAAAGCTGAATGGCCTTTGAAATACTATTTAATATTACTACAACCACCTTTTTTTTGCCCCTATGACTTAATATTTTAAAAGAATTAAAAACTTAGGATTCCTTTTATACAAGTATACATCAAGGTCCAGTAGAAAAAGGTCTTTCTTCTCCTCAGGCCATTCAAACAAACCCTTCATGTGTGAAATGTAAATGGAATCAACAAATTCAAGCATAGGATCAGTCAGTATTTGACACTGTCCTTATGACAAAAGGATCAATATAAATCACATCCTATAAAAACAACTTTGATGACTTTGTGTGCTGAAAGATTTGGGGTTTTTGATTTTTGCTTCTTTAAATACCAAATCTAAAATACAATCAGATAATCACATAACAACTAATCCTTCAGTTTTCCCTGTTTACAAATATGCATTGCCATTTGTCTATGGTCATGTAAAAAGTAGCAGAGAGAAGAAAAATGGTAATAAATAAGGGTCTGTGAGACAGGTTTCTGTACAACATCAAAAAGCCTCTTCATGCCTCAATATCAGAGAATCACAGAGTGGGTCAGGTTGGAAAGGACCACGCTGGGTCATCTGGTCCAACCTCACTGCTCAAGCAGGGTCATCCTAGGGCGCAGAGCACAGGATTGTGTCCAGACAGCTCTTGAATGTCTCCATAATTTCCATAGTTTCTTGGATGGAGTTTTGGAACTGCAAACTCTGGACAATTACTTAAGTCAAAACAGGGTAAATAGAATCCCAGTGATGGTGCTGCCAAAAGAGACAAGCATCTCTTTAATGAAGGGGAAGAGCAATCACAGACACACTGAGGTGACAGCTGGGGTTTTGATGCCCATATTACAGGGGGAAAAAGTCTTTTTGGGACAGTTAGCTTACAGGGTGTTTGTATGCCTAATCATTGTGATTGGTATGATTTAGGAGGCATTTTTCATCTTTTTTCTATATACCCTGTAGCTCCAAAGAACTCAAGAATTTTTTCTATGAATATTATAGTAACCATGTTATAAAAAGAGAAAAAATGAATTAATTTGAATTTTATGAGTTGGTGGAGAAAAACAGGAGTAAATGCTTGTCACATTGTAATCAGTTTGCTTGGTATGATTGGCTTCAATAACCTTAACTTAACATCCCTGTTTCCTGCAAGTTTTGTTGTTTTTTTTTTCCTCCCTCAAACAAATTCTGAAGAAATAGCTCACAGCTTTTTAATAAATGGAGCGGAAAACACACATCAGAACAAAGTAAGTGACTTGGTTCATAAAATCCTTGATTCCTTGGAGAAGAAAAAGCATGCAGATGAGAACCGCTTACTTTGTGCCAGTCACTGTGGAAGAAATTTTGTATGTGAAACTCAGAAAATATAGTATAAGTGCAAATAGTCAGTGAAGTCCTACAAGTTTCATGGATATAAAAGGAACAATTTTTGAGATTTTGCACAGGTGAAATCCCTGCTTTCTCTTTCAGTCATGCTCACGCTTCCAGGTGGACTGAGGAGGGAATAGGAATGGGAGAGAGGGAAGAGTAAAACTCCTTATCTGCAAAAAACCCCACATGACACATGGTTCCTCAAGGTTCTAGGTTAAAGGAAACTGTTCCTGTGATGCCAGGAATCATGGCTGAGTGTCCATTGATCCCAGGAATTTTGGAAATTACTCTTGGTTGACAAATAAAAAGGAGCAAAACTCAAACCTCACTATAACCAAATATTCTCTTCATATTAACTAAGAGGGCAACCTGCCTATATGTTTTCTTCTATAACAGGTCCTGAAACTGCTTTATCACACTATGTGTGATTTCAAGAAGAAAAAGAGGAAATGTTCAACGAAGCCTACTCTAATGAGCTCAAAGCACATGCATAAAAGTGAGCTGAGCAGATGGAATTTCAGCTCTTGGCTGAAGACAATGCTTCAATTCAATGGTCCTATGTCCTAACATTCTTCAAATGTTAGTCTATAATATTTACTCATGTCATTCCCTGAATTGCAAAGAAGGTAACTTATAACTCCCCAGCATGGATAGAAGTTTTGCACACACACATTAACACACACATTATGCAACAATAATTAATTACTTTTTCATTGTATTGTACCTTTTCTTTTACTCTTATCTGCCTTGAAATATTTCTGATTCAGTCTGAATTATAAGGACACAAAATCCAAAAGAGAAGTTCAAAGCATTATTATGTAAAACATCAAAAAGTACCTACCTTCAAGACAAAAAACTGTTTCATTTTGAACTTCTATTCACCCTTTCAACTGCCTTATTCCTCACTAACATATCTGCACTATCCTGAAATTAAAGACTATGTTTTTTTTTAAAGAATGAAAAAAAAGGAGTGAGGAACACACATTTATATCATTAGCAATTTTATTACTCCATTATGTTGATCCCTGTCATATTCTCTAATAATAAAAAATGATTTTAATATTAAGTGGAGGCAACTCTTTCTGTTGTCCACTCACATAGCCACCAGTTGAATCAGGTCAGAATGTTTTTGTTGTAGAATGCTTAAATTCTGTAGAAAATTGCTGTTGCATCTACATTAGAATGTTACCATCTTATTTTCAATTTTTATCCAAAATATTTGACAATACATTTTAGTAGTCATATTTTAAGCAATAGAAATCAATCATTTGATGATTTCAATGACTTGAAGCTAAGTTTTCCAGAAGTCCTCATTTTGCTCTAAAACAATATTTTCCCATTTTAACTATCAAAAACAGAAAAAAAAGAAAAAAGAAAAAAGAAAAAAGAAAAAAAAATTAAAAATCCAAAGGTTTTAGTACCACGCATGAAAATTCAGAATATAGATTTGAAAAACGATCATAAAAAGAAAAAATTAGAAATATTAAATTATAGCAAAAAAAATTCTCTAAAATATTTCAAATCTCTTATGCTTGGAAAGCTCTTCCTCACTGAAGTCTTATAATACCAAGTAGTTCTTTTGTCACACACTAGCAGGAAGGTAGTATTTATTTATTCAGTAATGCAGAAGAAAGTTCATTATTTTTCAAAATAAATAGTTGTATTCTGTTAGACCATTGAAAGTCAAAGAATAAAGGCAATATAATAATACAAGGTGGGAAATATATACTCCATTGTAGAAAAAGTTATTGCTGCATAACAAAACTCAATTATTAGGAGATGAATAATCAAAGAAAAAACAAAAAATACTATCAATCTACTTCATTGTTTGTATTTGAAGCAAATATTTTACAGACATATATAAACTTTGAAAAAGAAATTATGTTCAAATATTTTTCCTATTCAGAGCTGGGATGTAACATTATAAGAATTTTCTAATCAGATTCTTGTTCTGATAAGAGAGAAAGTTGACTTCCATATGAAAATGATGCAGCTGTAGGTTCTTGTCAGGTTACAGGAAAACATTTGCTTTTTCCATGAGTGACTCTAACATTGACATTAGGCCCCTCTACTACAGCTTGGGATTTTGATGATGTTCAGAGCACCCTACCAGAACCCACACTGCTCCATGCATCAGAATAAGTGGCCCAGCTGGATAAGTGCCCAGAGCTTAAGGTATCTGTTTTCTATCTTCATTATTAGTGACAAGGCATAAATTGAATACTTAAAGGAGTGCAAATGTTCTCAGACTGACTCTTAGTATGCAAAAATCATCCTACTAAATTATCTTCCTGGCTGACATTGTGAAATGTGTGATCTGGCAGAAGGTACAGCTCTAGCTTTGCTTAAATGAATGCATCAACTTTCACAATGTTGTAGGGATGGAATTACAATATTATGTGATGGCTCTGAAGATGAAGTGTGTCAGTGTCACCATGAGTTATTTCATGCATAGGATGAAAAGAAAAGAACAAGGCATTTATACAAAATACTCAGTTAATTGCAGAAAAAAATCCCACTCTTCAAAATAGGACAGATTTTTTAGTATGTTTATTGAGGAGGCAGATCAATTTTACTTCTGCGATATATTTCACATTTTCTCAAATAATAATTTTATAAAGGCATTATACGTGTTCCCACCCTCCCATTTTGCTTTGGAAGGAAACGTACTTGTACAGAACCATGCACTTCCTATGGCATACTAACAGTCATAGTAAATAATCAACTCAGCTATGGATAAAATTGCACAATGAAGAGTTCACTTACAGTACTACAGTACAGTACAGTACAGTACAGTAGTAAATGCATAGCCCATATAACTTTGTTTAAACTTTAGAAAAGATTCAGAGCTAGCATGTCTTTACAAATAAATATATACATTAAAAACCAAACCAAAGCAAAAACAACAAAACCAAACCAAACCAAACCAAAAACAACAAAGCGAGTAATCTGGGAATCTTGGACAACATGAAATGCTGGCTATTCTCTGCAGATACTGTGGCTCAGAAGCCTTTATAAAAGCCTGAATGTGGTAAAAGTGATAACTACAAGTTGTCCCCTCATATTTATGAAAAGATGTGATATATAACATGTAATAAAAAATCCACTCAGAAAACTATCCCCTTGTTGATATCTATCCTTCACTTAAAAGTTTCCATTGTCACTACAAGATACACCATGCAGATTACATTTTTGACTTAGTGTTAGCTTGTCTAACAAGGCTACCCTGCCATTCAGTAGAGCAACAGTAAATTGATGACAGGGGCTTTTCAAAATTTGGTTGAAGTGCTACAAGTGAAGGCAAAGTAGTTGGTCTCAAAAATGTAGCTGAAACACTCCTTGTACTTAATTCTCCTCTCTTTTCTATGTTTGGTACCACATTTCATGTAATACAGGACTAGTACCATGAACTCTCTCTTGAATCTTCTTTTCTCTCACCTTCAGTATCAAGGACAATAACTCATAGAAACAGGAATCATTTTCTCTTTCTACAATCCTGGTAGTATTACAAGAAGTACTCAGGAAATTAATCTGTTTGGAACACAAAAAAAAAATATGTTTTTTTAATCTATGTGCATTTTATAGAGAACCAAGTTCATAACAAGTATTTAGGATATGAGGATTTCTCTGACTTTTCTTTCTTTACTAAATGGAAAATAATTGAATTTGACCTTACAAGTTAAACTCATAAGCTGCAATTACCTAAGACATACTGCAGATAAACATTTGTTTTTATTGGTTGCTATGAAAATTAAGTGGCAGGTTCATTACATAGTCCTTTCTGTTTGTTTGTTTGTTTTTTCTTCTTAATAAGAGAATTTGTCATAAATCACAATCATTCTGCAAGCCATATTTTTTTCACATGGTGGCAACTTCTGGCTGACAGATAGAACTTGCCTATTTCCTTGTTTCAATATGTCCATTTAGTTATGCTGGACAAAAAAAACCCAGCATATCCAGGACTATTCTTATACTTATTTTTCTGAATACTAATTATTGTTGTTACCTAGAAAGAAATATCTGACAAGACTAATACTCACACATATATTTAATGTAGACTTCAAAGTAGTTTTAGTGGGTAATCACTAATCTATCTTTAAAATAGTGTGGAAGTACAAATCCAACATCCATTTCTCACTTCCTGAAAAGGAATCAATGCTACTACTCAGTCTGGTCAAGTAGAACTATAAGTTCTTTAATAATGGCAAAGGGAGGAAACTGGGGGCTTTATAATACTTCAAAATGATGAGGAGAAAGAAACTGTCCAAGATTTACAAAAATTACCTTGTTTTCTGTAGAAGAAGGAAGAGTCTCATAAGACCTCTGGTGGCTATGCATACACAAACAATTTTTTGATCAAGGGAAACACTTGCTTAAAACTCCTTTCCTGTAACACCTTGAAGTCCATTGCAAATTTGCAGGATAACTGTGTCAATAGTCTCAATAACAGGAGCTTAAACTTCGTGAGGCATTAAGTTCAGCACTGTAGGATCCAGAAAGTATTTCACATGTAGATTCAACTGGAAATGTATTTTGATTAATGATAGCTGGATATTATTCTGAAAGATTAGGAAATCACACATACATAATAATACCTAACAGCCATAATGCTGTTTTGTTTATAAATACACACCTAAATAAATATGAAAAGCACAGTCACAACAAGTTGTTTCCGGGCCCCTTACAAAGCAAACCAAAAATGTAATTTACATAAGCCCATTTTCTTTCCTGAGACATAGAATATGAGAATTGAAAGCATGGCAAGTCTACTAAACCTAAATAATTTTCAAGAGCCTTAAATGCATCTGTTAAACACATCAGCAGAGTGATAATGAGCACTCTGGTGAAAGCTCACTAAGTCTGTCAGAGCCTACTGAGACAGATTGGAGCTTTCAATTGAAATGTACCTACTACCAAGAATCCTATTTATCTTATATTCTCCAAGCACTTGTATCATGTTTGTCAAAGCTATTTAATGTAAATCAACTCTTCAGGAGCCAAAAGCACAACCAGATAAAATCTATAACTATGCAGGCAGAAATAAAGTTACACAGCCACTACCTCAGTATTTGTAAATCAAAGTTGTAATGAAAGACTTAAAAATTAATTTGAAGATATTGCTGTTGCTATATCTGTAGTAAGAAGAAAAATATGGAGCAATACAGAGATTTGCTGAACAAATAAACTCATGGAAAGCCAAGTTCCTAAGGTAAGCCTAATAGAAAATAATGCATAAGGCGTAGCGCTAATAGGCAACAGGCAAAAAATATGAACTACAGTGTCCTTATCCAACTATTTATCTCACAGAAAAAGCTGAGGGTTTTCACTGTTTATATTCTGGGAAAAAAACCAAAGATACTCTGCATGAACAGTATTTGTACAAAGGTTGTGGTAAGACTGACTTACTTAGGTCTCAACAATGTCACTGATGGCCAAAAAGGTCACTCCTGTCCTGAGGAGCATTAAGCATGGTAGAGCTGACCAGGTGAAAGAAGGGATTGTTGTGCTCTACTCTGCACTGGCATGACCTCACCTCAGCACTGTGTGCAGGTCAGGGCTCCACAATATCAAAAGGATTAAAAAAAAAAAATTAAAATCACAACTTGTTCAAAGGAGGGCAACAAAGCGGTGAAAGGCCTAGAAGGTATGATTTAAGAGATTAGGTGTACTCCCCTTAGAGAAGACTGAGGGATGCCTCATCCCTCTGCTGTGAGGGGGAACAGAGAGGGATTTGGTGATCTCTTCTCTCTGTTGTCTGGTGACCAAGTGTAAGGGAATGGCTTGAAGCTGCATCATGAAATGTTCAGATTGGATATCAGGAAAAAGTTCTTTACTGAGATGACGGTCAAGCACTGGAACAAAGTCCCCAGGAAAGCAGTCATGGCCCCAGGCCTGTAAGTATTTAAGAAAGAGTTGGAAAAACCTTGTAGGTATGTGGTTTAAGTTTTAGGCTGCCAGCAATACTTTCTGTTTGGAGTCAGGAGCTGGACTTAATAGTGTCTTCCAACTCAGGATATTTCCTGATTCTGTGAATATAATGATTTTAAAACCTTATAGTTCCTTTTCTAAAACACCTCATGTAGCTGATAAAATTTCATGCTCTTAAGACCTTAGGTTGTTTTTTCCCAGATATAGTTTTTATTGAAGACTTTTGAAAAGGGTGTTATTTCACTTGAGTAGAAAGCAAGATATTTTCATGTGCTAAAACATCTTAATTATTTATGTAAACCTCCTGAATAACCAGTGCTGATACATTTGATTAGAACAGATGGTTCAACAATTGTAGTTAAAGCGATATTCTCAGATGCTAAAATGTTTTACCAATATTTTTTTTGTTTATTTATCAAAAGATACAGTTCAGGATTAGAAAAGAAAGCAGGCAGGTGTTCCATTTCTATTCAGACTGAAGTGATATCATTATGAAAAGGTCTAGTTGGAGATTCTAATGAAAAACAATTCCCAAAACAGAGAAATAAAATATATGATCACAAGGACATTTTTTATTTAAGATTTTTGGTCCCTCAAAAACAAACCACTTATGACCAAAGAAAGAAGTAGTTGTTGTCAAGTACAGTAAAAATCAAAATGGAAAAGTTTCCGAGTATTTACATACAAAATAAGCAGAGAAAGCACTTATAGAAAGTTTTATTATTTTATTTTATTATTTTATTTTATTTTAGAAAGGCTTATTGAAAGTAGTTACACCAGAATCAATACCAACTGGCCAATCACCAAAAAATTTAAAATTTCATTAGAGAGTATTTCCTGGTTATAAAATTTAGGTACAAAATAATGAATAACCATGAAATTTTACACTAAGCAGGTAACTTTCAATTTTCTAACCTAGTTAGGAAGACAAATAAACAAACAAACAAACAAACAAATAAATAAATAATAGTGTTAATACTGGTAAGATCACATACGTGAAACTACTGGTGGAAGATGTTTATAAGAATGTCAAAATTAACTAAGTCATTAAGCCATGTTTTCAAAAAAAAGTAGCTTAATTATTTTGAATTATAATTTTAGACCTGCACATTTTTCCAAGGTCTGATATTCTTTACTGCAAGTCCAAATTCAGATTAATGCTTTGCAAGTATTTATATGCTGAAATAATCCTAAATCAATGTCTTTTATAGGACAATATTCCAGCTCTTGGAGCCTGATTTTCTGTTATTTTCATCAATACCTGTGTTCAGGCGTTAAAAAATACTACATCCACTCCATACACAACCTCATGGAAAAGATATTCATTTTTCATTCTCTATCCAGAATGTGACTGTTTCAGAGCTTGATTCTGGTATCTGAGTCCTTCTTTACTTGTCAACCAGTCTGTGAAACATAGTGTGGCGAGTCCCCCATCTTCTGCTTAAGCATAATCTGTCACTGAAGTGTTGAACAAACTACTACTTAAACTAAGCTATCTATAACTTGGAGGCTACCCATAGTTGGTCTCTAGGAAGTGTCTATCAGATAAAGTTTTCCATTCCATGTTTTAGCATTAGTATATTTTGGTGATAGTGCTATTTTATGCATGCTGCTGAGACATTGTTAAATAACTCTTGCCTATATTAAGACGGAATATTTATAATTCATTCTACTGAACAACACAACACCTTTTGTTTGTATCTAAGAAAAAAAGATGAAACATTTTTTAAGCAATACTCTGTAAATAATATGTTTTAAATAAGTATTTGACTACAAAGTGGTGTTTCACATGATGTAAATGTTTCCTAACATTATCCAAAAGGAGTTAAAATTCTTATTTGAACAGTCCATAAATTGTCATACATTTGACAGATTCGTTCTCCTATGTCCACATTCACTCCCTTCACCTGGTAGTCAAAGATTAAAGCATTTCTTCTTTTGAAATTTTGTGATTTGTTTTCTGTATTCAAAACACATTTTCTTATTGTGTTCTCATATTGGAAGGTTCTAAAAACTTTATATATCTAGAATTAGATTTCAGTTATCAGTATGCCATTAAGAATTAGATTTTACTTCAGCTTCTGGATGATATTTTCTAATTCATTCAAACTGCAATTCTAAAAGTTGGTGCATAGATTTTCAGCTACTTCTAATGTATAAACATACTGTAAGAGAAGAAGAAAATAATCACAAAAATACTCCAGAAGTTTCAACAAAGTCCAATAAAGGAAGTAACAAAACCTCCTTCCATATATACTAGCATAACTGAGGAATAACTTGACCATTTTGTGGAAGCACTCTGGTGTAACACTGAATGGCTTCAGGAATTAATATGAAAGAAAATTCCTTGCACAATTTTTCACTGGTATATTTAAAAAATAAACCAAACCCCAAAATACAAGATATTTATAAAATCGTATTTTTACAGCAGAAATAGCAAAAATGCATCGTTTGAAGTCCTTTTTAATTGCCAACCATCTTAACTTTGAAGACTGTCCCTTTGTGATGCAATTAGCACCTTGTTTCACAGCAGACCTGGAAAGATCAGAACTACATAACTATATCATAATATATAGCTAAATCAAAATAACTCAAGTATTTTCGCAATTGTGAGATATTTAGTGGAAGGTGTTATCACACAGCAATCTTTTCCCCTTGAAGCAGTACTTATTTTTGTAAAATTGATAGGATATTTTACATCTTTGAGCCTTCTAGCCATCTGTGAAACTTGGCAAGAACTGGCCAATGGTTTAAAAAGTTGTCAGCAGTGGAGGAGGGCAGGATAACAGACAGACATACAGACAGTATGTATTATTAGATTAGGTGTTAGACCATACCTGAATTAGACCATGTGTGTTAGCAATGGTTTTATTTCTTAAGACTTTTCCATGTCTGTTAGGAATCATCTCCGTATGCCAATAAAAAGTTATTTTAACAAAAATACAGATTACATCTCTTGTATCTGAGTGTCATTGTATATGTGGCTCCCCTCCTCACAGAAGAAGCTCAAAATAAAAGCCATAAAAGTAATTTAATAGTATTAAATTATCTCAACTCAGATATCAACCAAACACATGGAGCATGCAGCCAGGCACACTGGCTGAACCAAAATTAAGGTTAGGTCTTTTGTATGCATTCCCTTTACTAATAAAACACCCGCCTGTGCACAAGTAACTACTGTCTGATCATTACAAGTGCAAAATAATCAGAGTATTGCTAAGAACTGCAATACTCAATGAACACCAAGGATATCTGGTACCTAAAATAGTCTGTTATCTATCCAGTAAAGGACCTAATTATGATCTTTATTATGCACAAGCTGCTTCTAATAAGTGACATTTGGAAGTGGGATTACCTAGGAAATTTATATTCAGGTCCTTGCCAAGAAACAGGTTCTGCTGGTAGAAGAAACATCATCTGAAATCGTGTTTCAATACTGCAAAATAGTCAAACAACTGATAATACTATCTGCCTCACTTTGTTCATTAGCAAGTACAAACCTCATAAATTTTATACAGTTATTTGAGCAATCAGAACACACTACCTCAAGTCATAATTACCCACTAGATATTAGAAGTTTCACTTTTCCAGGCAATTTAATTGGTTGAATAATGTTGGCTCTCTTGCATAGTAAGGATTCAGAAAATTTCATCAAAATACACTAAGACAAACCCTGTTTTTCTTTAATTTTCAGGACAAAATGTAAGAACAAAGTGTAAGGGGATTACCATTTTTCTATTTCTTGGGAGTAACATATAGAAACATATTGTACATACATGACACCACATTACTGACAGCGCTTTTTTTTTCTTTTTTTCCTAAGAAAGAAATCATAAAAGTATAAATGGAATATTTTAAAAGTTATTAAGGACGGTTAAGTATGCAAGGTGCTCCTCATAATTCAAGTCAGTATAAAGATGTACAACTGAGTGACTTGGTATGCCTAACAGAAGTTAGCCTTGAGAGAGAAGAAAAAGAGGAAGAAAAACAATCCGTGCTATATGGTTAGTCCAACAGTTCAGCTGCATAACCCCAACACAGATTTACACACACAACTTTACTCCAATAAACTTTTTATGAGCTATGGAAAAGCAGTGTTATAAAAGAAAATAGGTTTTTCAAGGGTGTCAGGATATGCCTAGCCTTCAAAATTTCTCAATACAAAGATATGTTGAATCCCAGAATTCTGTAGTGGTCAGGAACACTGACTTCAACGAGTATCTGGAAAAGGCATTAAACTGCCCTCTCAAATGCCATTTCAACAATATTTTCTATCTACTCTCAATGAGAAAATATTCTTTGAAATAAACACTGTACAGGATCATATATGAAAACTTTGCAGAAATAGTAACTACAGCAGAGCTCAGTAAATAAATTGGACGTTCCTCACACTGTAAATGATTTTAAGTTTACACTTTCACTTTCCACCTCTGGAAACTGACATAATTTGCAAATTTCATCTGCCAGAGAGTCTGTGGTGCAACTCTTTTCATATAGCAGCATTTGTCAAAATCACAAGCTTTTCAGGCAAAAAAAAAATATCCCACCAACAAAAACAAACTCCATTCTGTGTGACAAATAGCGGGATATTCATGTGAAAAATGTTTTGCAAATCACTTCCTTCCTAGATCTGATGACTCACAGGACACAACAAAAAAAAATTTCCCAAGCATAGGGGACACAGCAAATGGAGAATAGCAACTTTGTAAAGGTGCAAATTAAGTGTTTTCATTAAGATCTGCTCATCAGAAGTAGCACAGTACTAAACAGTAACTAATAGTCAATAGATTCTGCATATCACTCAATACATACTCAGTGTCTTTTCATAGCACATCAGTCTCTTTTTGAAGGTAACCAACAATAGGACAAGAGGAAATAGGTTTAGGTCACACCAGAGCTGGTTTAGACTGGATAGCAGGAAAAAGTTCCTCACTGAAATGGTAGTCATTGTAACAGGCTGCTCAGGGGAGTGGTGGAGTCATCGTGCCTGGAGGTGTTGAACAGACCTGTAGATGTGACATTCAGGGAGATGGTTTGGTGGTGGACTTGGCAGTGTTAGGGTACTGGTTGGACTCAATGACCTTTTGAAGGTCTTTTCCTCCATAAATGACACTTTAACCTTTCAAGCCTTTCTCTCAGAAGCTGCACATGTACTGTCTGCGACCAGAGGCAACACAATGAAGAAATATTTTCTATTAAACAAAACAAAAAAGCAAACAATTTTGCACCATCATCTCAGCTAATTCTTCCATTCACATATTACAAAATTCTCTAAGGTCTGTCTGAAGTGGCCAACACTCCCAGAGACACTTCTATCCCTAGATCAGTAAAAGCTAGCCTGTTCCTTTCTTTCATCTAACCTTTCATTTTACTATCATGCTAAGAATGGCACCTGAAGGAATCATGCTGACAAATACATTTTATTTTGTTACTCCTGACTCCATTGGTAAACATTTCTTTTCCACACCAACTATCATGCAGATGATTTGTTCTCACTCATAAATTTTCTTTCAAACTCAGAAGAATTACAGTTTTGATTCATTTGATCTCTGTGCTGTAATTATGCAATAATATCAAGGCCAAATGAAAGCATTAACAAAAGGAAATTAATGGAATTTTAAGTTTTCAATTGCATTTTATCTTCCTAACAAAAGAAAAACTAGCAAATAACGATGCAGTGTGGCACACAGGAATCAAATTATCAAAAAGCCAATATATGGCTTTCTGTAAGTCATTTTACAAAGGGTATGTTGGAAACTTGTAGAGTTCTTATTAGCAGTAATGTGGCTGTTTATGAATATTGACATTATAAGCCATTCATTAGTCTCAGTACTAGGAGGGTGTGAGATCAAATTACCTATAAACTTAGACTGCAAAATTTTGCTAAGAATTTTGCATTAATTAATTCTAAGTGGTGTCTTTCACAGCTTTATAAAAGAAATTATCTTCTTTTTTTAGCTCCATTAAAACGTATTTACTGAGTTATGGACTCCACAGCATGAAAAATTTAACTGATTGAATGAGTTCAAATTACTAACTATTGATTTATCTTGACTTTGAAAACATGGTGACAACTGTGGGCAGACATTTCCAGCTTGGTAATATTTAAATTGGCCCTGTAAAAGGAAAGACAAAACCTTCTAATATCACAACCCTGTTAGAGCTATGTCATTGTGCTGCCAGTAATGTTGAAGGAGGCGATCCTTTCTCTCTACAGAACACTGGAGTGACCACAGCTGGACTCCTGTGCCCATTTCTGGGCTTCTCAGTACAAGAGTGACATGGACATATTGGAGAGAGTTTAACAAATGACCAAGAAGATGGTGAAGGGACTGGAGCATCTCCTCTACAAGAAAAAGATGAAAGAAGTGGAACTGTTCAGCTTAGAGAAGAAAGAAATGCTTAGAGAAGAAAATGCTCAGGTTGGATCTTACCAAGGAGTATAAATATGAAGGAAAAGAATGAATAAGAGGGAAACAGACTATTCTGAGTGCTGCACAGTGACGGGGCAAGAAGGAACAGGCACAAACTGGAAATTCCAAATGAACACAAGAAAACAAATCTTCACTGCAGTAAGGTGGGCTGTGCAGTGAGGTCATGAAGTCTTCTGCTGTGAAAATATTCACCATCCAACTGGACATGTTCCTGGGCAAGATGCTGTAGCTGACCATGCTTGAGCTGGGGGAGCGGACTTGATGATCTCAAGAGGTCCTTCCAACCCACGTGATTCTTTGACTCCCTAAATTTAAAAGGTCTTCTATCAAAGGTATTTCCAGGCAACCAGGCATAACACCACCACACTAATGAATTATATTTGAATAATAAATGCTCTGAAGAACTATGAGACACAGCAATTCCAACAAAGGCATTTTAATTTTAATTCCATCAGTACATTACCCCTCTCCATGAATTATACTAGCAAGGGCCTCTAGGTGGTATCATAGTGCAAACAATGTATACAAGAAAATATTAATGGCCATAAGGTGAAATATTAAAAAAAATAACATTAATATCTTGGTCAGTTTACCATCTACCTGTGAATGTATAGAGGCAAAAGTGTATGAATGTAAGTTTTCACATTGTTTGAGTTTTCTAATTTTTTAAGAACATCTCTATAAATCTCCAAGCAATAATAATCCAATGATTACGAACACGCAGTATAGTAAAAGAAAATAATCTTAACATTTCTTCAGTATCATCAGAATCCAGGTGAGATTTCTCTAAGTTTGGTTGGCATGTGTCAGAAGTCTTTCAAGCCTCACAGACAAGGTTTAGAAGTATACTTCTGCACAATACTTAACTGTGCAATAGATAAAGAAAGCATCCAGAACAGCTCCTTACTGTGAGCTCCAGGCAATTAATTAGCTTGTGCCGTTGGTATAATTAGTCTGTTAGACATTAAAGAGCAGTTGCAGTAAGACTGGTGTATACTATCCCAGCCTAACAGAAAAGGGATAATCATTCTGATAAACCTGACTCTTAAGACAAAAAACGTTCCTGAGGTAAAATAAAGCCTACAGCCCCAAGGAATCTGTACATTTGACAGTTTGACATAATTTTTCCCCATATAATCTCCTAGATTTCAGGCTCACACTTGCAGCTGTACTGCTACTTCTCTAGAGGAAGACCTAGATTTCATTTTAATCAAGTAACTATAAAATCCTGTCTGTAGTTTGGGCAGTAAGAGAGATAACAAAAGAGAACAACATTTAAAAAAATAAAGTGGGCGTACAGTGAAGATGGTGAGAATTGTCTGAGATGTCTAGATATGTCTGAGATCTTTTGTGACTAAACAAACTTCTTTTTTAGCATAAATATGTCTCTGTACATTAACGTTTCCATATTTGAAATTCCATGTAGTTATTGACATAATTTAGCACTCTTTTTGTGGTACCAATGAAAAAAAGACAAGAGGTTCAGAAGTTGACTCAAGAATCTATGTAAATATTTCACTCTTGAACTGGATAAACCTAATCATCTCAGACATTTCTGATCATGAACATACACACTGTTTTTCAATTAAAGTTTTACTAGACAGGAGGGCTAAAAAAAGTCCACATAATTGCCATAACTACACTTTCAATCATCTGAATCTATAATTAAAGTTGTATGTTTATGCAGCTTTATTATAAAGCCACTTCAAACATGAGCAGGTTTTCCTCCTTGGTGGGGAAAAAAGAATTAATCAAGTAAAACAGACAACTTACTTAGGTTACCACTTCTACCCACACTTGGCACAAAGGCCACTTGCTGAATTATTAGAATAGTGCAAGATATGTGCTTATTTTCTGTCTTTTTATGTGTACACAAACACTGCACGTCAGACATCATTTTGTGACAAAAACAGATAAAGGATGACATGAGGTGTCAACAGCTTTCCATATGGTATTTACCAAAAAAAGATATGCTTTATATATATATATGGAAAATATATCACATATACACAGACTAAATTGTTCTTCGGCACCAGCAATCAATGGGGCTGAGAAAATCTATGCACTTTACATGTGCATGCCATCCTAATCAGTAGTAAGAAAAAGACCTTGCTGACAACATATAACTGGGCAATAAGAAGAATGCAGATTGTATTAAAAAATTAAAGTTTTAAGGCATAATAAAATGTGCTTCATAAGCCAAAACATGTAAACAAAAGTAGAGTGATTAACAGAGGTTACATTGAACATTGGGTATGGACTGCATCATTTTGCACCAACAAAGCTCAAAGCACAAAGTTCTAATCTTAGTTTTTGCATTAAAATACACTCTTTTTTATCTTACTGTTTATATTAATTCAAAAACATACTGTTTTCAACTTTAAAAAGAAAAAAAAGATGTCAGATATACGAACACATCATTGCACTTTTGAGAAGACATAGATAATTGTGAAACTGTTAATGTGTTCTACAAGTTGGGTAAGAATGTAATAACAAACCACATAAGTAGTTGATAAGCAACAGACTGAATTTAGATAAGACATCCTTTCCAAGTGTCAACTAGTAAATCACCTCAGGATATAATATATAGCATGTTTTTTCACTCATAAAATGAAAGCAAGGTGCACTTTTGAAATGTCTGTCTTTGGCTGTACAGCATGTAATTCAAAAGAACTATACTTATGACCTACGTTCAAGCAGAGAGGTAGAAAACATCATAAACCATCACAATTCCCAGTAGTATGTATGAAACATCTGATTAACTTCATTACATAAATGCTGACTGCTTTTCTTTGAATATTCTGTTCATTTACATGATGGAGTAAATCCGTACAATGAGTAAACACCACATAAGATTACAGAAGTGTTGACATATGCTACTGGATTGCATCAGAGCTGCGTGACACCAGCACCTGAGAGTGTTCAGCTAGGTGCTTGCCTCCTATATCTCAGGGTCATCTGAAATATATATATATAAAAATCTCCATAAGCTTTACCCTTCCTTTTATTCAATGGAAAAAACTCATACAAAATAAAAAATCTAAGAATGTCCACAGCCAAAACAATTCATAATAAGTCTTTATTAACCTGTAAATTAAGATCTTAAGACAATATATCTATGACATAAAATGCACCTCTGATTTGCAAATCAAAATGTTCCATTCTATAGTAAAAGGTGAAATCCCTTATTTAGATGTATCTAATACATTTAGTACTAAAAAATTAGTCTTCTTTATTATCATCATGAGAAATTTTCTGAATTTTTAAAACTGTAGTGGGTTCTATTACTCAAAAATACAGTTTGGAGACTTTTGAAAAAACTAATGAAATGGTTGGGCTAAATATCTCAGTTCTAGATTCTAAGATTCAATCTAACACATTTCTAACAGTGAAATGGTCTGACTAACTAGCACACACAAAAAAAAAGAAGAGATATTTAAATGAAGAATTATCCTTGTAATAGTGAAATGGGTAATCAGATATTTTATCATTAACATAAAATATTATTTACTTTTTTTTTTTTAACTATTAAGAGTTATTTGGAGAGGTTTTTTTGGTAGTTTTACTTTTGTTAAACACAAGAAGTGTTTCACAGAGTTATGAGAAAATAAATCATACATTGGTATTTCCCCTGTAAGTGCCTTGCACAGCAAGTCCTAAGGCCTACTCTAAGACTGTAACTAATATACTACAATGTCATATCAAAATTTTGTTCCTTCTGACATAAGGTATTTTTGATAAAACAAAAATAAGTCAGAAATATACTGCAGCCAAACCCTGAAATAATTACTTATTTTAAAATACCATGAAAAAAATTCTTCCATGTATTAAATTGCTTTTATGCAGTAGTGAGAGAATACAAGGTTCATTTTTCTCCCTTTGTTTTTCTGATTACTTTGCTGTTCTTACTGACACAGTATAATATATACTATATTAATGACCTAACCAAGAATTTTTTTCTAGATTATTAGTTACTTTCAGATTTTGAGATATACTTCTCTTTTTTTTTCGCTCCTTACACAGCATCAAGTTTCAAGAATTTGGGGAATTTCAATTTCCTTCAGTGCAAACCTTAACCAAGACATTTGTTTTTCTTCAAAATAGCCTATATCACAAGGCAAGGGACGCGTACCCTAGACAACCTATGCCCTAATGTAGTGAGTCACATTCATTTTTCTTGTCCACTTTGATCAAAAAATTAAGACACTGGTAAATGGGTATTTGTTTAAGCATTCAAAGATTCTACAGAAATGTCAACACCTCTTCCTATGTCCTGAATACTCACACAAGTTGTTGCATGTTTTGCACATACTTAGGTAGTCTCTTAACAATCACTGCAAGACTTTTTTCTCCTGTTAATGTTTTCATACAAATTCTGAAAGCAGTCTATGTGAAGTTTTTTACCTTTGAAAACTCTAGAGAGATGCCTTCTTGTGGTAATCTGCAATCCTGAGCCAGGGCAACACACTCAACAAATTCAGCTTCTTTTTTGGTTTTACTTTTTCGGATAAACCAAAACACAGCAAACCCAACAAATGAGTAACAGTAAAACTAATTATACATTGTACTTGTAAAAGAAAAAAATGCTTAATCTCTTTATGATGAGGATAAATCTGTACTACAGCTGACTTGCTTTAGGCACTTCTTACATTGCTGGTTGTATTTGTCAGACAAAACCCTGTCGCTGTATAAGCACTGCTACTTTTCACAGCCAAACTGTATTTTCGACTTAGGTCCAACAGACCTAATTTCTTTCACTTTCAATAAGTACTCTTGAAAATAGCTCCTAACCTATCCAGAAGACATGCTTGACATCTTGACATTTTTCACTCTTCGGCATTCCTTTGAGCATTGTTTCACCTCTTCAGATGTGACTGTTAGACAAGGTTATCCTATAATAATAATCAGCCACTTCAGGATTTGTGATAATAGAAAAGGAAAAGAAAAGCCTTTCTCCTAAAAGATATAACAACAAAAAGATCTCCCACAGAGGAAAAAAAAAAATGCAAGATTTAAAAAAACATATTTTTTCCACAAGTTTTAGTTGCTAAACCACCTATAGTCAAGGAACCATCCTTTTGAGAAGAAAATATGACCTTCCACTCTGTGCCTTTTATCTTGGTCATGCTTTGTGGGTATTTTTATAGATCTAACAACTGAACCTTTCCATTTCATGTCAACTGTGTCACATAAATTGTAAGGAAAGAAGCTACAACATTGAGTCTTAGATGCTCTTTTAGCCTTTGTCACCTACTCGCCAGCAGGTTACCCAATTCTGATTCTCTGCAGGTTTATCTGGATGTCCAGCATTATAGACTGACTTATTCCATCACTGCAGCAGAATTAGACACACTACATAAAGTTAAGAATCCGTGAAAGTAGAGATCAATGCCAGATCTTTCTCTCTTTATAATTTTCAGTAAGTCTGTAACACTAAACAAGTATGATCAGTAATCACTTTTACAAAGGAAATCTCTCAGATCTCTGGTCAGAAATTAAACTTGATCTGTATACTAAACTTTCTGTGATTACAGTAATTGTATAATATTTGTGTTCTGAAAAACGGTAACCTGAGAGCAAAGATAAACATTGCTGTAGCTAACTAAGACATAAAACAGATCTGAGCCAGTAAAGAAATATCCTATGATTTTATCAGCTTTAACCAGTTACCTCTATATACTGTTAAAATAAATGAAATTTTAACAGTCTCTCAAAAGTCCACTTTTTAAAGCTATAACCTTTTTTCCTTTTTCCTTTATTAACTAGGCTGGTACATCTAGCTACAAAACCTTTTTCATTATTTAATGGTCAGCTCTACACCCATTAGAACACAGGAACTATGCACACAAATTTAGTTAATGTAATTTAAAGGATTCTTAAAATCATTAAAAATAACAAAAATATGGTGAGATAAAGACATTACAGCACCTGCATCTTTCCACATTATTTTTTGTGAGAGTTTATCAGAAAGTCAGCCTTCATATGAGCACATACAAGCATATGTTCACCTAGGTTTATATTCCCTTTTATCTTCCAAAGTAAGCGTGCATTTCTGAAAGAAATGCCAAAGAACATTTAACCATATTGCCACCACAACAGCTGTGGAAGCAACCATGACCAATGCCTCATAACTTCCAGGGTAATATTTGACTAGATAATTTTTTGAGGAGGAAAAAAACGTAAATCTTTAGACTCAAACAAAATTATTTCAACTGCACTCTGACCTACAGACACAACAACAACCTTTGAAAATTATGCAGAATTTCAGGTAACACTAGAAACTACCAGAAAGAATTAAAAAAAAAAAAATTCTGAAGAGAGATTTCTTACCAAATTTACCAGCTATTTAAAAGTTACACTCTACGCAGCTGTTTTGACTTCACTGATGTGGCATCAGGAGTTAATCAGCAAAATTTCTGACTCATTATCTTCAGAGTTAATTTTTGGGAGACCTGTTCATTAAGCAGGGTTCTTTCCTCAGTTCTCTACATTTATTTAAAATAAAAACTAATATCATATTGAGGCATCACTACCCACTTGCCCAAGGGATAAAAATAAAATGTTACAAGGAAGAAAACTTTCATTTGGAACCAATCACAGCAAGGAAAAAAGCAAAAAAGGAAATCTAGAAAGAAATATTTTTATCATCAAATCTATGACATATTTTGCTAGTTTTCCACACATCTTTTCACACTTCTAGAGCTACACAGTTGTTACTAGCATTCTTTTTGGCTGACAGTAAGTCAAAAAGCAAGAAGGTACCATCCCCATCATGCCCCAGTTGCTCATTAGCATCTTTCTTCTCATGGTGTTGTTGCCCCTCAGGTCCACTAGCTTAACTTCACGCACAGTCAGAGCTGGTGCTGATCAAAATGTTTAGTGTCAGATTAAACTTTTCCTTTAAGTGCAAGATATTTGACAGACACATGGTAAGGAGAGGCTGCAAATGCAATTCTACTGTCAGACAGGTGGCTATAATAATTTCTGGCAGGATGTAGTGAAGAGCAGCTGAGGTATGTTTTGAGCTGTAATCTTTCCACCAAGCTCAGTAGCAACCAAATCAGCATTTCAGACCACAGCCTCAAAGTTTTGGAGACAGATGAGAGGAAGAAGCGGCAGATTATCCCAGACAACACTAAACTCTTTTAGAGATTGGCTATGGCTTTAAGAAAAAAACTGTCTTATGGAGCTAAAAAAATGAGAACAAAACTCCTCAGTTTTCTATGCTAGCTTGTGTTTATGTAATAACCAAAACCAGTAAAAATATGAAACTGAGAGAATTCTCACAAGGCATGTGGCAGCATGTAAGGAAACTATACCCTTACAAGGTAAGATTTTTTACAAGACTGACTACATTATTGCAATGCTACAGGAAGTAGCTGATGTGAAGCATTTACTGAACCCAGCAGCATATAAAATTCACTATGCAATTCTTCCCCTTCCTTGGTCATCTTACGGTTACAAAAGCCGGCTCCAGAGCTTATGCACTGGGTACATGTAAACCCTGTCTCTAGGAACCCAGTTGTTGCCAATTCCCACAGGCCCGGGGTAAAAGTTAGGCAGTGGTTCAGCCCCTTTGGATATTTATCTAACCAAGACCAATCATTAAACACAAGTAAATGTTGACTGCTACACAAGCTAAAAATTGCTCTCTTGCAAGTAAGGAAACAGCAAATTCACCTTCTTCTTGGGCTCCAGATCCATGGTCTAGTCAAAAGTACGTGCTTCCTCTTTGCTTACTTAAAATAAAATTTATTCTCTGCTCATTTCACACCACCTAGAAATGAAAAAGGCGATCTTACTGAGACAGCATTGGAAATACTAATTTAACATAGTCCCTTTCCAGAAACTGGATTAGGAGTTGTTTGTAGTCCTGGTTCTCTACAAGAGATCATAAATTTCAGATGGGAATACTGAAGGCACTTGCAAAGCAATGTCACTAATGTTAACTCAGTTATATTTCTCAGCCGTGTTAACCATGTTAAGTTATGCTAACAGACATGTTATGTTATGTTAGGTTATGTTAACTTGGCCATGTTTCCTTCCTCCACAGTCAGCAGTCTGTAATAAGTTCAAAAAGATAACCCACTGCTTCCATGGAAAAGAAAGGAAAGGATAGAGTGAAGCTTTTACAATTTCTGTCTGGATAGAATACACTCTGATTTCTATGCTGGGAAGAAAACAAAAATCTGAATTACCTTTCTCGTTAAAAAAAGTAGAAAATAAATTAGGTGTTTCTAAGAGGCACTACCACAGCAAAAATTACATACTGCATGTGCTGCTTCCAAGAAATAGAAACATTTTATTATTTTGAAGTAGCTGGCCAGAGTTGGCAGTTGAACTCAATTATGATTCTATCAGGTGCCAGCTAATATAATCAATATTGTTTGAGAGAAGATGAAATATAGTAGTCAATGCAAATCAGAATGGAAAGTCCTCTCACTAAGCTGATGCTGAGCTACACCTTGCCCATGAATAGGTCGCACATTCAAGATAAAGCAACCTAATGCATTAAAACTAAAGGATAAAATCAACTTAGCAGAAAAAATATGAGTACTTTTGTTTCAAAAACACACTCCTGCAGAGCTTAAAGCAGAGAAACATATAACATACTATTATTCTCTCTGTAAAAGGTCACAAATTATTAAAAAAGATTATATTAATGCAATGTCTGCATTGTTTTCTGTGTCCATCTGCAAGAGACCTATTTTCTCTACACTATTTAGCATATGCTGGGAACAGATAATAATGAGGTTGTTTGAGATTTCTCCAAAGTTCGCTCAATGCACTACACATGTAACATTTATTTAGGATTATCAAAAGCTGCAGTGAAAATTGGGAAATTATTAAACATATACAGAAATGGAGCAGTAGAGTTAGTCCTTTAGGGTGGCTGATGCTTCCCTATGCTTAATTCCAGCTAGGCCCCAACTCACTGAGAAAAGCACTATGAAAATATTAGTATTTTCTGCCAGGCCATGCTGCAAATTAACTCTCTTAATTGTACTGGCGTGGTGCTCAAGGGGAAAAACTAATTCTAATCTCAGAGAAATCAGAAGAAGGACTTTAATTCTGCTCTACTAAGCAAGAAGGTTATCTTCTAAATCTAAGAAATTAAGGACATATTTTAAGCACACAGAGAATGTTTCTGACATCATTATTTTCTAGAATGATCTGTTGTCCATCGGAGCAATTTTGTTTCATGAGCTTAAAACTCCTTCCTTCAGATAGTACTCCAGTGCGAAACTTTGGTCCTCCTGGTCATTATGTTTTTTCTGTAGCTTACCTCAAGATGACATAAATATTTTGTCTCACCTTCACAGGTTCATCTTTTGCTTTGGCCTTAAAGATTTAAAACTCTATAAATCAATTCTGCTCTTGCCATTGTGACAAACAAGTTACTTACCCTTCAGTTCTCCAAGTCTTGAATTTTTTCATTCACTTATGTTCTTGTCTTTCCAGAAATACTCTTACCTCTCTCAAGACTACATATTTTTCGAAGAAGAGTACTTTTTAGTAATTTAGTAATCAGTGCATGTAAAAAAAGTACCCTTTAAAAATGGGTCTATCTCTCTAACCTGGTTTCTCCAATTACTGAAGTTTGAAGTGGACAGTCACATCCAAAGTGACTAGAAATGAGTACTTTATAGATGCAATACATTCCCAAGTCAGCAAAATATACATTCCCAAGTCATCTGAGGACTTAGAACTGAATTTATCCCTGTGAAATCACCAATAGCTCCACAGAATTCTACAGATCGCTATTTCTAAAAAATAGCAAATGATAAAGTCAACACTTACTGCAAATAGGACTGCAGAGTGAGCAATAAGAGTAAAAAGTGTGGTTGAAAGGACTTTCGGAGATCCAAAAAGTTCAGATTCCTCCCCAAGGCATGGCTACTTCTAAGTTTTATTGGTTTGCTTTGGGGCCATGTCCAGATGAATTTTAAAAACCTCTAAGTCTGGAGGTCTCTCTCTAAGCAACTTGTCCTGTGCTTAATCTTGCTCCCTGTGAAAAGCTACCTCTTCAAATACAACAGGAGTCTCCTTCATTGACACTTGTGGCCACTGTCCCCTGACCTGTTGCTGTGCACCTCCCAGGAGAGCCTGGCTCTGACTCCTCTACTGCTGCAACTAGCTCCCTGCAGTGCCCTTTTTCTTGTCTCCTGGCAACACAGCCCCCAGAACCTCTAGGCCTCCCACTCATCACTATATTTTCTTGGCCTCCTTCTTGTTTTGGAGCACCGCAAATTTGGCACAGCTGTTCCACTGGAATGGAAGAGGAGAATTCTGTGTCCCAACCCTGCTGCTGTGCCTGCCCCTCCTAGCTGTAAGGGCAGTTTCCACCTGTAATTCATGGCCCACCAGATCCTCATGCCGCTTTCCATGTGGCTATTGGCAGCCAGGCTGCATCATTGAACTGGGTAATCCCAAATTAGATGCAGAATTTCTGCGGAGCTGTCTATGTGAAGCATATCTATATAGAGTTTTAAGACATCTCTCCTGTCCTAAGAAACCTAAGCCTAAACTAGGCGAGACAAGTAGATGAGACAGGATAAAAAATAACAGTTCAAGAAAGACAAGTCATTAAAAAGAAAGCCAATTAAAAGTTTTGAGACAGATTCAGAGGGACCATGAAGAGAAATGCAAATTCAGGAGCTTCTGTTCAAAATGGGGGAGACAGATAATTGAGAGATTCAAACGCAGAAATGGGTGATAGAAATAAATAAAACAATAATATGAGGGGGCTACCTGACTGCAAGGCATAAAAATAAAAGAATGATTGAAAGCAAAATAAGGTTAACTACAACCTTAGGCCTGCCACTCATGTCTTCTTTCAGCTATTTATTTTTTCACTTCTGAGATTCCAATTAGGCAAACATCAAAGATACCCCAAGCCACTTTAGGTACAAAAAGGTTTTCAAAAGGAAAAGTAGTACTGCAGTGTGTCTGTAGTACCTGACAAAGAAGAGTTCAATAAATCTCTACTGCACTTGAACAATAAGGAGCGAAAAGTATAAACTTAAAATATAAGTGATGGAAAGAAATAAGCATGTGCCTGAAAGGAAATCTCAAATTCATCATCCTAAGCTTTCAAAGACAAACTTTAAACAAAATGGAGAGAGCTGAAAATACCTATTCATTTTGCTTGTGAGAAAAAACAATCTCTCATGCCTTTAGGCAGTACAGAATTATGTGGTCTTTTGAACTGAAAAAGTGCAAACTGTGGAGGATCAGACTGAAGAAATGTTAAGATACCAGTCTCACAGGGCCTTTGGGGATCTACTCAATAACAATATTTTTGAGATGTCAAACACAGGAATGGTGTATTTGTTGTAGTTATACACAACTTGCAGAGTAACCAAATAAAAATGAAAGGATGTGTATGCAACAAGGAATGGAGTCAAAGACAAAGGAAATATCTGCATGGGAACATGTAACACATATAAAAAGACCCATCATTTTAAGGTAAACTGTAAAGAAAGAAGGCAAAACAAACAAGTGAAGAAAAGAAATCATAAACCACCCAAAAAACCCCCAAACCAAACTGATAACTTTCAACTGGGCTATGCTATAAGAAATACTAAGTGGATAAACATTAATCTCCTTCAAATGTTTAAAAGGTGGTCTGGTTAGTAGGGTTCTTTCCCCCAGTTTATGTAAAGATTTGACATGCAGAATTCATTTAGTCCTTATAGCAAGAAGAAATCTCCTGATCATAAAAAAGGCAGGCACTAGCAACTGGATGAGGAACAGTTTCCTGAATCAATAAAGTTTATTGTAACAATACTGGTACAGCTGCTGCAGTTGCAGATAGGACAAGAGTTGTATCCTACATCCAAAAATGAAATGTATATATAAGTCTGAAGAAGGCTTTTTGTATATGCCCTCATGTCAACTTTGTTGCAAAGACCTGCCTTCCTGAAGACAAATTTTTGGTGCACTTTATTCAGGCTACAAGAATGGTAGAAGCCCTTTGGTCTCTATGGAAAGGTTAATACCAACAGAATCCACCTCCATTGCAGTTCCTTCTGTGCTGTTAAGCAGAAGTATCAATAAAAAGCTGAAGCCCTTGGCTGAGGATCTCAGAATATCTCAAGGTTGAGATCCAACTCAATATGCAAATATATTTTGCCCTGGTGAGCCAAAATTAGGCAGAAGATAGGTATAATTTTCAATATCTAGTATATTGCTTATAATATCATAAAAAGTATTTACAAACCCTGATTAATTGGTCTAAGCCTGTAATCCTCTTTAGGAGTAAGATATCTACTGCCTAAATACCTTCTTGAAGAGGAAAAAAATCAACTTCTTTATGTAGCAACCTGTAAAACTAACTACATCTTCTTGTGAAAAGAAAGAGATAAGAAGGCATAAAGGAGCTGACTCTAATTGACACCTTTCCTACAATAATCTGGAACAATACTTCAAGAAGAGCAAAAAAAAGGTTTAGTCATGCCCTTCTTTTCTTGTATCATATGCCAAAAAAAGGTTTCAATCTCTTTCTTAAATTACATACTTTCACTTCCTTATTGAATTCTTTATTTCACCTCTTTTATCCTTTACTTTCTACCCTTTTTAATCAATTGCTAGAATTGCTCGGCAGAATTGCACATCAGGTACACAACACTTCCTTTTATTGGCATGACATATATGGGAGATAGGAGCTCAAAAGGCCAGTCGTTATGTGCAGTCCATAAGCTATAATTTCCTGCAGACAATGTATGTTCACAGTTTTAGCAGGAATGAGGCCAAAAATTTAAACTATCCATTTGACGTTCCTTGTTTCTGCAAATATTCAAAGTCCAATTTTGTTCAAAATATAATGTTCTCTAATGTCAGGACTCTATACAAAAATGAAGCAAAGAACTTGGACATTTAATGTAGCTACAGCTAAAATAAAGACAGAAGTGAAAATATGGAGTGGGCAGAAATGAAAAAGTCATTAAAAAGTGTAAAGACATAAGGGAAAAAGTGAGGAACTGGGAAGACAAGAGCTCAGCAGGAATAACAATTGACCCATCCTCAGATGCCATGGAGGTTCACAATTACCTACCTGAGTAGTAGCTGTCTGGTGTTCAGGGACTCAGCAAGATCTCGCATTGAAATAATCAGGCATTATAACATTCTGCCTGGGAGTAGCTTGCCTATCTAATGTTTCTATCAGAAAATAAATAATTGCTGCGTACTCAAAAAATTCAGTAAATTTCTGTTTGCAAGTCTCTGGGGATGGTAAGAGTTGTTCAAATAAAAGTGACACAGTAGAGAAAGAGTATAGAAAAGAAAAGAATGGTTTGATTAAAGAGTTAACTATCAGTTTGAATTTACTAACACTGCAGTTTTTAGAATAAGAAAATGAAGTTGGCCTTCAGGATTTGCAAAAGATAAACAACTTTGCCAATAAGAAAATCAGTTCATATTTTTAAGTCTCAGTGTTGAGAAAACAGTATTTTTCGAACAGCTTCCTCATTTTGAATCTGACTTTCATGGTAATATCACAAAAACATAGAGAAGAGCAAAGTGGTTCTTTTAGGGTGTGTGGATATTACAGAAATGTCATTACAAAAAGCTTTGGTGTCACTGCAAGATCACCAGCAGTCTACAAAGATTGACTAGACAGCCTGACAGGCTAAAGACCTTGTCTATAAGTCAATTTTTATGACATTATTTTTCCAGTTCTCATCTTCCTGAAAACAGTGTTGTTGCCAGAATGCTGACAATCTTCAGAAGACAAAAAATAATTCTGTATTGATGTGCCTTTAATTACTTTGCAGATGCCATAAACCTACTTAAATATTGACTAATATTTTTCAAAAAACATAAACCTGAATTTAAAAAGTTCAGATTTAGAGGGGCAGGTAAAGTACCAAATTACATTAATTCATGAGCTTTAATTTTAATGAATTCATCAAAGTCCCGAACAAAAAATTTACAAGCTTCCCTTTTAATACAAGAATGTTTTAATGAAACCACTCATCTTTCACCTGGTATAAAATATAAATGGTAAATATACAAGCATTTATGTTTTCAGATTTCTCCAAAGTTAAGAAAAGTAATGTCAGACTTTTAAAAGCAAAATTATAGATGTATGCTGCAATAAAGTATGTGCTCACAAGTCCCAAAACTTGCAACAAATTCACTCAAATTAATCATGTGCATGGAGACACTCTTGAGTTTTGCTCTGCAGGGGAGTCACAACAGTCATTAAAATATATTAAGCCCCACAATAAATAGAGCAAGTGCTCATTATAATATAATGAGTAAATTATCACACAATGGTCCTGTGGAGGAAACTCACTGCATTTCAAGAATGTTATACTTTTCATTAAAAAAAAAAAAAAAAATCTAAACAAACATAAATGGGGAGATGTCCTGTCTCAGTTCAGAACTAGAAAATTTATAGGTATGTTGACATGACATAGCAACACACTACCATGATGTAACAACATAAGCCAAACAGTAGCACAGTAGGCATTAATAGCTTTAGGAAATCAGTCAGCACCTGAACTATATCGTCTGAAAGAGCTCAAGTTCATTAGCCTTCAAATCACAATGCAAGGCTACATAGTCAATTGTCTTCCTGCTGGCTTTATTGAGAGGTACTTATAAACCTCCTGAATAGGTTTTCATCTAGGAGGCTACTTTTCAAAGATTCTTACGAAGGAACATCCCTCTGGTCATCTTTCCCATCCATCTGCCTCATGGCTACAGAAAGATTATCAAAATAATGGTGCCTGATTTTTCCTTGCATCCAGCCTGTTGCTCCCCCAAATTCCTCTTCTTTAGATCCAGAACGTGACAAACCTTACTATAAAATGACATAGCTCTGTAATCCAGCAGAAATTAACCCAGGAAAAAGAAACAGTTCTAGGGAAAAGCAGCAACTTGTTGACTGAATGATTTTGCATACATTCTCCATAAGCTCTCTTATGCTCTCTGAGGGTCAATTCTCTGGGAACATATATTCATCTACCAACTTCTCCTTAACAGAGCAAGACGTCTCCAACATTATGTTTTTCCCTTATAATTTTAAACATGGTTGGTATTAGAGTGATGCAGTTGTTTGAGGAGGATTTGAGAAATATAAAGGTCTCCTCAAGGAAAATATTCACACAACACTATCACTCCCCCTAAATCCTCTAAACCTAATGTCCAGTTTATAGCACACAAGTGGCATGCACTGTCAAGCCAATGCATTTATGTCCAAGCAGCAAGCTGGAGACTGAACCACAGCACTTGGTCAGCTCTGGGGATCCACTCCCTATCTTAAAGCTGTGCACAGTCTGTATGCCCATGATGTGCCTGCTTAACACCTGGGCAGAGATACCTGCTGCTTGAAGGGACTTACAGCAGCAGGTCATGTCATCTGCACCAGGTGCAGTAACTATATTCCCACTATGCTGCTGCTGCTTGGGACAATTCTGGTGCACCCACTGTTAATGCACAGGGAAGGAACTGTATTCCTTGGAGAGCTGTCCTGAGCATATACAAGACGACAAATAAATCCAGTTTAGGAAACACTAGTCCTTGTACGAATCAACTGTTACTGTGAATACCTGGCAGTCTTTACCTAACACTGAAAGAAGCTCAACCGACTGGAAATGTTGAGTTCCACTTGAAAACACGATAGTTTGCTGGTTGTCTTGCCATTTTCCAAAACCACTTAGAAAGGTTTCTGGTACAAAGCTACACAGGATTTCAAAGTGTTGATTGTGAAATCATTGAAAATGAATGAGCATAGGAACAAACATTATACTTTTTCACCAGTTTTCCAGAGGTTTTTTAGATGGTTCATAACTTTAAAAAAATACAAAAACCCAACCAAACACAGAATGCTTAATCAACTGATTATTTTACACCTTCCCTCCTGCAAATAGAAAAATATTTAAGATCTCTCTAGCCTGAGTAGTCAAGATAATAACTGAGTTCAAATTCACTAATATGAATGCAAGATTCATGCTTTAATGAACAGCAAATATATAACAAATTTTCTTCGTCAGCAAAGAGTGTGGAAATTGCATGTAATAAATGATGCGCAACTTTTTTCTTGATTTTATTACTTCAGTAAGAAAGCTTATTATTTATTGAAAGACCAAATGTAAAACATACAAGAAATAGTGATTGAGGATTGTAATCCAGACATAAATTATTTCCCCAATATTTTTAAATATTGGCAGTTGACATGAGCATAATGGCTAACACGCTACAATGCTCATATGCCCTAGTTTTATTTCACCTCTCCTGAAAGCCAAGATTTTACATTTAAAACAGTCAGCACTTCCCAGGTGCTAATACAATACATCAGTGTTAAAAATACCTTTTTACAGTCAAATTAAATCTTTCTCACTATTGAATGCATAGTAGTTGCTAAAGGACCTACCTCCCTTTCAGCAACTACTATGTCCTTCAAATATGCGCAAACACATGCGTACACACTCCAATACCCCAAAAATTAATAGCAGCATTATTAGCCTGATACCATGGCTTAGCTATTATATTTTTCACTAATAATACCAAGGCTCTCTACTGAAGGAACACTTTTATTTTACATATGGAACAGGACTCACTGAGACAGTCTCAAACCTGCCTCTGAGTATCTCAAATGCTTGTCTTGCAATTATAGAGATTGTATTCATGTTGCTATTTTTCAAAATTATTTGTTCTATCAATTGTCATATCATCAACATCAGAACATGACTGAAAGTTTGACTGAATATAAGCCTGAGAAATTTCACCCCAATATTAAGTGTCATCTTAAGTGTCCTTCAAACAGCTGCCCAATACATAAATGTTTACAAATAAAATACACAACAAGATTATTTTCTCTGGGCAAATATAATTACTGAAAATGAAAGCAACCATAGTCTCTTCCCAAAAAGATTTTCCTTCACAGCTTTCATACCACCCAGCAAGACCAATGTAAAACGTACAGAATTCAAATCCAGATGTGTGACTTTTGTAGAACAGTATCTTACTGATTTGCTTAAGTTGACTAATCATAGAATTCAAATAAATGATTTTATATAATAATGAAAATACACATTCCCATCTGTGAATATAAGACAACTTGGGCCAAAAAAAATTGCTCTCAGTGCCACACAATGTTACCAGTAATTTTTGCATGCTTTTAGAATACCAAACATTGCATTTTTTATGTTAATATTCATCTCTTTGTACCTTCTCAAAGAACATGTGTGTATACACATATCATATATACACCCATAACTGTGCTGTAAGAGCTTAATGGCAATTAATCACCAAACAACACGGTGCATGATGGAGACACTATAATAGGCTGCCGAAGGAAGGTGACAATGTCCTGCAAAGCAGGCTGGATTAGATGTTTTTCAAAGGTCCCTTTCAACGCAAAACATCTCATGATTCTATGATACACCTGGAAATACCAAAACGAAGAGTCAACTAAATAAAGAGTTGATGGTTTTCAGCAGGAATACTGCACAGGGAGAAGACATCCTAGGAAGTATTTAGACCACCTACACTGAAGCATGTACTTCTATATCACTAGCAAGGAGAGGCAGATTTCTCCAAAGAATAGTTCAAAGCAATTGAAGCACATAAAAATCTTGAAGATATCTGATTTCCAAGTGTCTAGTTCATTGTCCCCATCTAAGAGAGGACCTGAATGAGGAAACGGCAGTTCCCACTTCTCCATCCAACAGACTCTCCTAAGGAAAAGCCTGCTGGTCCCATCACCTCAGTCATCCCATCTGCTAAGTCAAGACAATGTGGCTGATCCCTCTTGTAAAGTAATTTCAGGGTTCAATATTACAGTAGACTGTGTAGCACTACAAAGAACAAAAATCTCACAGATCCTCACTACAGTCCTATGGTAGAAATGCAGCTGGTAGCTCAAATAGCTTGGGTATTTTTACACCACACTTCACAAACAGCCTTGAAAATTTGTCCTTGTAAGTGCTGGATAAATTATACTGAAACCTATGTAAGGTGAAATGAGAATGGAACAATTTGTCTGTGACCTAAATATACTCCCTTTTGCAAGAAGATCTCTTTAAAAGAAGCAAGCAGTTTCACAAGGTGTGGGGAGTAAAATAATGCTTTGTCTTTTCTATGATAACAAACCCAGCTTTAACTCTACTCAGGTTAGAACAAATTCCACAAAAATATACATGACAATTGCCATCCAACTAAACTATATTTCTTACAGCCTCAAGCAACTGCTGAATGCATTTTCATTATATAAGGACTGCAGATGTGCAAATGCTACCAAGTTGCTTGTTGGTTACTTATAAAGCTACATGACTGTTATTCTGGCTGTGTTCAATCCACAAGGACATTATTAAAAAAAAAAAAAACAACCCCAAAACCAACCCCTGAAACAAAAACTTCCTCCATATAAATACAACCTCTAAATAGGAGATCAGCCTTATTCACTGCTTTCAAATCTCAAACTGCTTTACTGGTTTATTTTAAATTCTGTTGATTCTCTTTGTGCATATTAAAATTAGTCAAAATAAAAAGTAATGGTACATTTTTAAAACCATCTTTTAAAATAGTTCACTATTAACTGTTTTCTGATAAAACTTGGCTTTGGAGGACAAAAAAAATCTTATCCTCTCAATCTTTGTTCTCCCTTATATGATAGATGATTTGCTTAGCCCTCAATTCAGAACCTTCTTAAAAATTCCATTCTTTGAATTTCCAAATTCCATGTAGCTTCATTTGCTGGAAATGCGAAATTGTGTATAATTCAAAACTGAAGGAAGAGAGTAATAGAGACAATAACACTTCAGTATTAGGTTCTGTGATATTTTTTTTTAAACAGTATCATGCAATATTAATTCTTCATTCTATAATTATTGTGCAATGGTCATGTCATACATGAAGTTATAGAGTGCTTTAGGGACTTGTCCAAATCTGCTCATCAAGTACATGATGAAGTTTAAGCACTTCACCCTGATTAATCAACAGACTATACACATACTATTTAAACTGCAGCTCTACTGTTCATGGAAAATAAGTTTTCCACTATAATTAATGCTAGTGAGATATACGTGCTGGATTACATAGACTCTTGTAGGCTATGCTGGGGGTTTTATATGGAGTTTCTTCTCATGACCTTTGCACATGTATCATCTTCCTCTGAGAGAAGATGCATAGAACCTCTTCTATGAATGCAATTGCTTCATGCTGTTGTGGGGTTTTGCTATGTATTTTGTCCCCTTTCTGCGCTGTCAGTTGCCACTAGTATTTTGCATTGCTTATAAGCAATGAAGCTGTGCCCCATGGTGTCATGATGGCTGATTTAGGCCCCTTTGCAGGACAGGTCTGCCAAGGCTAACTAGGCTAACAAGGCTAACTGTTAGCTGTCCAAACAGGAGCTCATGTTCATCTGCATGGAACAGATGACTCACCGGTATTTAGCTGGTTTTACTCAATCTGATAAGACTGATAATTTTTAGCCCTAATTGTATTAACAGAAATTCAGCTCTTAACCAGGAGCAGGAGCTATAGTTAACAGAATTTTTCATACCTTTCAAGTTTCATTTATCTGCCAGAGATAAAGGTTGAAATCTTCCATATAACCATATTGAGAACTAGCAATTCAATTGCTCACTTTTTAAATGTTTAGAGCTCATATGTTAAATGTTTAGGAGTTCAGATTATTCGGAAATGTTTAGGAGTTCAAATTATTGGGGAAAAAAAAGAAAAAAGTCACTTTTAGGTACAGATTATTCCCTGAAGGGTATTATGTAAATTTCACGCACCACAGGAATGTCAGTTCTGGTGCAGTAACAACTGTGCCTCTCTGGTGGGCACACATGCACCCTCATACACTAATTTTGGGTGTTGAAAACCTTTATCCCCAGTTGTTTTATAACTTTGCATATGTTCACCAGAACTACTACCATGAATTAGCACAGCATGCAGCAACAAAGTGGCTGAGTTACACTCTCTGCATTGCAGGACAAAAACACTAAACATCATTTTTAATGTAGGTTGTAAAGAACAACGCTCTCAAATTAAGCTACTTGAGGAATTAAACTAGACAAAGTATAAAATCTTTGACTGGCATTTTGTCCTAATAGCAAAGTCAACAATCCTATCCTAGAAAGTCTTACAGGATCTTCAGTACCTGCAAGTAGAAGGCATTTAGTTTTGGATCTCATCTGTAAATGGTTCAGTCAGCAGCACAGTGCCCCCTAAGTCATGCCTGTGCTCTGGATTTGCTCCTATTTAAAGGAAAGTGCTGTCTGACACACTATTTCTCCAGTCAATTTTTAGAAGCAGGTAACAGTGTATGTGTTGATTTGGTTGTTTTCTTGATTTGTTTTGTAGGTTTTTTGTTGGATTATTTGTTTATTTTCTGTTTGATGGACATTTTCTAAGCAGAAATAACAAGGTTATTTATTGTCGTCCTTAAGTAGGATGATTAGTAACTTTAACTACAAAAGAAAATTATTACATTGTTTCCATAGGTACACATTTAAAAAAAAAATAAAAAAATAAAGAGCCACACCTTAATTTGCATTAGGTAACTATACCATACTATGTCTTCTTCAGAAAAGTATGAAACGAAATGAAATGAAATATTCTGTCAAAGGCAGTGAAGTAGGTTAGGGAAGCCTTTTGGTTATTTTTCTAAATCTTCTTACCTTTACAGTTAGGCAAAAAGCCAAACATGCGCCAAACTTTTAAATAAATTTTATATTTGCCCTGAAGACAAACATTTACTATCACTCTGTAGAAGGACAATTTATGCAGAAGGAAGGCTTCAGTGTTTTCAACAACCGTGTAAGGCTGACTGCAGCACAGAAGTAAAGATTTGAAAGGAAGGAGATATGCTTAGTGTCTCAGAATGAAAAATACATTCTGTACCTTGAATATAGGCAGTGATTTTATCACCTGTGCTAACTGAAGTCATAATTTTACCTGTGTTTTCCATTGCATTTCTTTTGATCGTGAAAAACTAATGGGGCATTGATGCACGTGAAATTGAATTTATCCCAAGCCCTAATCTGAATGATGAACTACATTAAAATATAAGAAATGCTCATACTGCTTTACAGAGATCCAGTCAGAGAAATACATGCAGGCATCTATGTTTGCCACGTTTCATTGGCTTCTGTACCCTGTCCTCCTTGTATCTTGTCACTCATGTACACAAAACAGACTCACACACACACACACACACATACACAGGTTTAGGACTATGTTGTTTTCAAATACACACATTAGCGAAGTCATCCTAAGGAACTCCTTGCTTGCCAAAACACTCAGCTTCAGATCACTGACAGTTCCATCAGTCAAAATGTGGTGTGAACTAAAGGCACATAGTAGTTTTTGTTCATTAGGAAAGGAGCAGTTGGGGTGGGTTAGGAGGAAATGAAGAGAGTATTTATTTCTTCCAGTGCATTATTTACAGTGCCCTTTACACAAAGTAAAGTTAGGTGACTGCTTAAGCTTTAATAAGCAGCTAAAGGTAAATGTGCAGGAGGTCTTCTTTTGCTGCAATTTCAATCCTCAGTTATCATATATAATGTTACAAACATGGGGGGGGGATCCAAACCCCTGAAATTGCTATTCGAATACCAAGCTTAATGTTCTTCACATATAGTTCAACACAGCATGCGGTTTTATTGTATTAAAAGGCTCACATATGTGAGTTGAGCTAAAGAATCTGCCTGTTGTCACCATTAAAATGCATCTGCACATTATCCCCATAAGTTAAGGAGCAGAACTGTAGGTATTACGAACACGGTCACACACAAACACATACACAGAGCGCCGCTACCTTTCTATGCCTGTATTTTGCAGGTCCCTTTGCAACTGCCTTGGTTAAGCAAACACGTTTCTACACCACCACAAGGGTAAGGCTTACGTACCAGCGGCAACTTTAACACAGACAAATTACAGGTTGTGCACCCACTACGACAGCATTATTGCACAAAATATTTTGCGCTGCTTAGAAGGTTGTGTTAGCGGCACCGCTGTCCAGAAATATCCATGTTGCCACATATTAAAGTGTCATTTTATTTAAGCCTTACCTTGGCTGACTTGCCCTAACTGGTGACAAGGCACTTTAATTTATAAGAAGCAAATGGGGACTTTTCGCAGTGCTGGCGGCACAGCTGCTCGCCGTCCTCAGAGAGGTACCCGGCCCCGGCTCCGCATCCCTCGGAGCCCCGAGCCCCGCGCCGCCGCTCCTGCAGCGCCGGCAGCCCGGGCGATTGGCCGCGCCGCCCGCCCGCCCCCGCCCCGCTCCGCGCCCGC
>VWZS01008816.1:2554376-2568451 GCA_013397075.1 Rhabdornis inornatus | reverse complement strand
TTTTTTTTTTTTTAATGTATTATGGGTCAGAAGCAGCATCTGAAGTATAAATGATAGATACCCCATGTACAAATGATCTAGATTTGAAAAGCAGAGCTGAAAAGAGTAATTCTACAATTTAACATAACCAGAAGGGAAGCTGTTACACCAGATTAGATGGAAAGAACAACACTGCTCACTGAGATCACTTGGACTGCTGGATTTTGAGAACTTTTCAGACAAAATTGCTCTGAGCTGCTCAGTGATATACATTAAAAATGATTTTGCTAGCAGGATAGGGAATTGAAGGCAAGAAGCAGCTAGTTGTTTGAATTTGGGGGATGTAAGCTCTTGGAAGGAATGAAATAGAAGCTGTTTCAGTTTGTTATTTCTACGTCCTCTGGCTTGCAGCTGCAGCACATATGAATCAGTGCTTTAATACACAGTCTTCAGAGTGTTCTCTCTCATGCAACTTCTGTTAGGTTGTGCATAGCTCCAGATTCAGACAGATCTCATGATCTGGGGGATGGGCTGCTTGTATCCAGATGCTTTCAGTATTTTACTGCACTATGGCAGAAGCAAATTTTTAATCTCCTTGCCAGGGAAGTGGTTGTATTAGTAACAGAGAGGGGGAAAAAAGGAGGAAAAAAAGGAGTTTCCTTTCATTCTCTTAAGGTCCAGACAATTTAACATGAAAACAAATTCATGTCAAACCATCCTCCAAAGATTCCCAGTGCATAAAGTAATAGAGATAAAATATAGGGTTACCTTTCAGCCTGTCTACCCTTGGATGAAATGCTGCTTATGTGTAACAACCCAGGGATATGGCTGAAAACAAAACATTTTATTTTAAGGTCTTTTCTCAGTAATTTCCAGTGAATAAGACAGTATTATGAATATTCACCAGATACTCAGAGCATATGTCATCAAATCATTTGTTTCTGCAGTAAGATGTTTGACAAGCAGAGGGAAGTCTTGATGCTTTAGAAGAGCATTTAGAAGGTGAAAATCTGCAATTCTTTCTTCATATATATATAAAATAAATACATGCACATGCATTTGTATTGACATATTTCAGGGACTTCTCACAGGCAGGAGTAAAGAATATCTGTTTAAAGAGATTATAACCAGTATTGCAGGCTAATTTGATATACAATAATCAAAGTTTTCTTAAGAATTCAAAATTATGCCATTTCAAGGAAAAAGCTGACAATTTGAAAAAACTAGCCTCAATGAACCCTGACATTTCTTTTAAGCCTACATTTTAAGACTAAATACTGAGATTTGGTGTTATTGATGTTAGGTCAATCCTTTCATCAGTTTGAATGCTAAAAGAATTTGAATTTGTTGTGGGGAAATAAAGTCCCTTGAAAAGAACCTCAAAATGAAGTTACTGTCTGGGACTGCAGCAGAATTCCTAAAGGAATTCCAGGGAAATTTGGATATAACCCTTGAAGTGATTGTATGCATGGCTCTTGCCTTAAGGAATCCAGCAAATTTACACAATTCTAGCAGTACATCAAAATATGGAACTTTGTCGATCATGTTCAGTAAGTTCCCTTCCTAGACTCAAGACCTTGTGACGATGATTACAGGGGAAGAAGAAAAGAAGGGGCATTTTGTCCCTTCTAACTTGTGGACTTGCTATGTTTAAAAGCAATACTGAAAAGGACATAGACTAGTTATGAAGGAAATATATAGCTGTACCAAAAGTTTCTACAGTTTAAAAAAAAAATGTTTTTCTGCTCCAGTTAGTGAATTATAGAACACGCTCACAAAATCAGTCTCTCTTTGGGGGTGTTTAATATGCTCAACATGAATTGATTGTCTTGCAGGTAACTGCTAGAGAACTAATCATCCAGCTAACATCCAACCAATTAGAAAAACACGAAGTGGTTCATTAATACATAAAGTAATGAAAATTCCAGGTCATTTATAGATTACAAAGTTCCTGTACACACGATAGATAGATAAGGAATGGCTAAGATCATATTGGGATAAGGATGTTGCCAAGTTCAAGTCCAGCTCTTTCTTAGACATGTGTACTCTAATAGCTGCAGCTGAAGAAGATTAGCTCAGTCACTACCAAGAACCTCTGCTCACACACTGAGAGCAATTGCACTGGAGATTTTCACGTTCTTGTTCAAAAGTACCAGGGAATAACATAGTAACCCCTACCTCCAGCAGCAACTTCTCAGTCTGCAAAAAATTACAAACCCCTTCTCTTTTTCCTGAATTTGGAAGACTGAAAACAAAGGATTCTACCATTTCCTGCCACAAATGTCACATTCACAAATCATTATTTTTCTTCTCAGCTTCAGTGCCTAAGAACCAGTCCCAGCCATATGTTTGAGAATATATTTGACACTCCCCACCAATATCTGTTTCTTGTCTTAGCAGATGAACATTTTTATTTGCTGAGTTATTAATAAATATTCTTTTGGCTACCAATCTATGTAGAAATGAATTTTATTTGAAGTTTGTATATGATTTACTAATGACAGTTATTTAGAAACTATCATCCAAAAATATATCAATAAGTGGAATTAAGAATAAGGCCTAGAACTTAAAAGCATAATATGTCAAGCTGAATATAAAAATAATGTATATAGTTTGATGATGCATCACAATGGGACACAATTGACTCACCACACTAATGCCATTTCTATTTCAAAGAGGACCCAAATGTAGTAAAATATAAAAATGCAAAAAAAATTTTGACATCAAACGCTTTTACAATATTGTTACATTTCTATCTCTAGATAGCTAACAGAAAATCATATCAAAATAGACCACGGCAGCCAAAATTTTCATTTTCTGATACGTAACAGTGGGACAGAAATTTTTAACTTGTCGAGTAAATGAACATACAACTGAGCTATCTTCGTGTTCCTAATGAAGGCTCTCTGGAGGTTTCTCATATCATGCCTCTGTATTTTTATTTTCATTTTAGTAATGTGCACAAATATTCAGAGGAAGTAGGATTAAGACAATTTATTTTGCATATGGTCTCTCTGAATATTCTGTAAGGCATGCATTTCCTCTAGAAAATTTAAATAGTTTATTAAAAAAGTAAATTTTTAGTACAGGTTAGCAAATTCTACACTATATTAATTGCAGAGGGAATGGCACTGCTGATACTTCCTTGGCTCCTTCTACACTAAGCTTCACTGGAGTATTTTCTAATAAAACAACAACAGCTGTTCCTAGATATATGATGCCAGTAACAGTTGCCAGTCACAAAAAACTTGTGATAATGTAGTCACTTGCCTTTACTATTCCATGAAACAACAGGCAAAATATACTGACAGGAGTTGGAGAAAACAACAAAATGCCTGGCATTTTGCTACCTGTTACCATAAAACTCTGAGCTAATCAGTCCCTTTCTGAATGCAGAAAAAAAAATTACGTATATATAAAGGGCCAAAAAAGAATAGCATGGTGTGTCAATCTTTCAGTCTCTGCATGGAAACAGACAAGAAAGAAGATTCAGTTGAAGGCAGTGAAGTGATTAACTTAGGCGTTAGTAGATCTTTCCGCCCATCCCATGAAATTTCACACTAACATTTATAATAGATACCATTCAATCAAGAAACTTGCTTAATTGGGGTGTTTCCTAGGAAACTAATACAATTGTATAATTGTAGTTCATGTACTGACCAGTGTAAAATACGACCTGGTAACTGTACAATGTTCATGTGTAATGGGTGGCATTTTGTAAGTTTAAATCTGTCAATGAAATTATCCTGATGTTTTTGAAATTAATGTAGGCAAAAATAAACTTTTTCATACACAGACTGGTATTAAATCCTCACAAGTCAAGGTTCTCTGAATTGTTGCAAATGGTTATACTCTATATAAAATATCAGGTACAAATATGTCCTGTTTCAAATTAAGAACATTACATTTGGTGGAGTTTGGCTCTTACAGCTAGTAGTGAGATAGAACCTTCTTTCCCTCTGTAACAAGAGCTTTAATAAATTTTTGCTTAGAGGTAGGAAAATACTAACAAGCAAAAGCTCCTGGGACAATATAAAGACAGATCTTCATAATATCATCCAAAAGGACGTTATTTCTGGGGCATATTATGTGTTTTTTCTCTTTACTAAGATAAACAACTGCTTCTCTTAGACTCAGCATTCAGTAGGCTAACAGCAGACCAAAAAAAGGGGAAATGTAAAATGTTAAAGATGATGATGCAACTGCAGCTGGAATATCCTTTCCATTGAAATCATAATTCTGAACGATGCTGAAGATACGTGAAGGAAAAAATGTGTAATTTTTGATGTAGAATCTTCACTGAAACTTAGCAGTCCTTCTGCACTGTGTCTTATACCCCCTGTACTATAGCTGTATTTTTTTTCCAGTTTTTCTTTTTTTAGCACTTCTTCCAATATGAAGATGTTTACAGATCTTGTTTTGCTCCTTCCAAACAGGTACATGATCAACAATATATTTAAATATAGCAATATGTGCTTATAGCTTCATGCCCAGTCAGTGGGCACCACTGAGAGGAGTCTGGTTTCCTCTTCCTTACCTCCCGTGCTTCATCAGGTATTTTAATATTTTGGTATGACCTCCCCAGAGCCTTCCTGTCTCCTGGCTAAACAGCACCAGCTCTCTGCTTCACCTGATGTGGTGGATGTTCTGATCTGTGAATGAGGCACACGACTGTTTGCTGCGTTTGCTCTGGTACATGCTCATGTGTTGGGTACTGCGGGGTTAAGAATGGGACTCAGCACTCCAGATAGGTCTCACCAGGCAATGGACAACTTACCCTAAGCTGCTGGTAGTGCTCTTCTAATGCAGCCCAGGATTCTGCTGGCCTTCTTTGTCACAGGGGGAAGAATTTGCACTATATTTTAGTGGTAATGTTTTGTAATTATATTGAGCACTAATATAGGACCAAAGTTGAATTCTTAAATTTGTTGAGCTTTGTAGTAGAGCTCCTAGCTGTTGAATTACCTATAATTTGTAGGACAACAGTGTTTAGTACAGGGCTGTAGAGTCAGTTACTGTCTAATCCCAGTAGTTTTAATTTCCAGTTTTAGCTGGAATAATCTTATTTCCTGTTAGAGTAGGAAAAAGGATACATCTATGTTGCTGAAAGAGGAAGAAACAGAGGGGCAGTGAAACAAAGGATAAACTTAGTGACTTCCAAATTCTGAAAGCTAAGATTGGCAGCATTTTTATTTAGAAGTGTCAAATGAGAAAACAAGGTTAAAAACCATATAATACTGTCCACAGTGGCACCCTTCAGAACTTATATGGTGAGGGTTCTCCCTCATAAGCGTTAATGTGTAGGCATAGCATCCTTCCTGTTCTGCAGTGCCTAGCCTTATGTGTCTATCCCCCTCCAGTGTGCTTAGAACAAGTGGTAGATCATAAGATATTATTGGAGGTTTGAAAATTCCAGTGGAGCTAAGTCTCTGGTATCAGCAAGGTAAAAGCCCCTCCGTGCCATCCCTCCGTTTCATTCCTCTAGCCAGGCAATAAGACAGCTGAAGAAATGGAAATGAGAGTCAAGAAAAAAGTTGATCATTGCTCTCTTTATTTTTACACAAAGAAATACTGCACTTCCACAAACCAACTACATGCTTCCATGTAGGTAATGTCATGGCTGCCATTTACTTAATAAAACAACTATCTACTGGAATGCTTCTCAGCGTATGCATTTCTTTTGCCATTTGCTTATTAGTGTCCACTGTAATTAGTAAGAATTAAGAAAAAACAAGTTTATGACTAGTATGACTAGTTTAATAGGCCAAGTAAGCAACAAGAAATAACCTCGTGTTAGATGGTGACAAACAATGAAGCAGAGACATATGTTTGTTCTCTTCCCCAAGCACAAACACAACACAGAGTTTCCCTGACTAATAAATTTACTTTCATTTTAATTAAAATAGAACATTTAGTTACATTTCCTCTGTTCTGTCAAAGAATTAAATAGATAAATGGCTAGCAGGAGGAAAAATGACAACATTTTCTTTAGTGCTCCAACTGCACTCATAACCGATTACTACCCATCTGTTCACTAAAGGTGTAGGAAATGTGCATCATAAAAAGCCTTATTCCCTTAAAAAGGCTTGCTAAAATATTTTAGGTTTGACCCCATATCTTCCAAAATGAAAAAAAAGTTTTTCCAAAAGTAGAATTTGTTCTGTTTTGGTATAACATTAGATAAGCTGTTTTCATTGTTTTATTCTTCTGATTCTTTCTACCATTAAATCAAAGCTCCTGAGAGTGGCTCCCCTTGAGGAAATGATTGCAGTGGCAATTCTATAGATTCTAGCCAAGAAGGAACCATTAAGTAAACAGTCATATGCAAGACAAAATAAAAGACTCCACTCAATTTCTCTGGTAGTAAGCCTAACAACTGAGGTTTGATTGATGTGTATAGTCCAGGAAGGTTCTAATTCTGCATTAAGAAAGTGCAGAACTCAATTATCAGCCATTTTCCTTGGTGTTTTTATTTTCCAATGTTAATGGCTCCTGTATTTGGTAACTCAATTTACTGGCTTTCAGGAGTCTTTAAGAAAATATGTTCCATCTACTGATAAAATGCCTCATTCTTTCAGTCATGTTAGAGGTGTTTAAGTAAATGGGAGAAACACAAAATGGGACAGGATATACCCAGCAGTGTTGAGTGGAATGACTGTCATCACTGGGGAGATACTCCCTGCTACAGAATAACTGAAAGTTTTGGGTTGGAAGAGACCTTTAAAGGTCATCTAGTTTAAACCCCCCTGACATGGGCAGGCACACCTTCTGCTAGATCATTTTCCTCAGAGCACCATCCAAGATGGACTTGAACACTCCCAGCATGAGCATCCACAACTCCTCTGAGGAGCCTATGCCAGTGCCTCACCACCCTCCCAGTGAAGAATAAATCCAATCTAAATCTGTACTCTTTCATCTGAAAGGTGATGTCCCTTGTCTTAGTACTTACTACATGACCTTGTCATAATTTGTAGGCATCTTTATATACTGGAAGATTGCAGTAAATCTCTTTAAAGACTCCTCTTCTCCTGACTCTCCTCAACTCTCTCAGCCTGTCTTCACAGGAGAGATGCTTCAGCCCTTTGATCACCTCCTCTGGACTCACTCCAGCAGGCCCATGTCCTTATTATGTTGGTGTGCCCAGAGCTGGACTCAGTATTCCAGGCAGGATCTCACAAGGACAGAGTAGAGGGGGAGAATCACCTTCCTAAACTTGCTTGTCATGTTTCCTTTGATGTAGTTCAGGATACAGTTGGCTGTCTGGGCTGCAAGTGTACATTGCTATCTATTAAACAAACAGAGAAATTCTTTAGCAACTGAAAAATGGCAAATCATGTCCATCTTCCAAAAAGAGTAAGAAGGAAGATCCACAGAACCACAAGGCTGGTCAACTTACTTGCAACTTACTTGCATCCCTATATAATTTATAGAGCAAGTCATCCCCAAAAAGCTATTCAGGACAGCAGTCTGACTTGGATTGGCAAGTATGGATTCACCAAGAGAAAATATTGCCTGACCAACTTGTCATCTCTGATGAAACAACTGGATGTAGAGAGCAGGCCAAATACCTTCCCTCGACCTGAGTAAAGCCTTTCAACACATTCTCTCCCAATATCCCCATTGTCATATTAAAGACTTTATTGCTTGGATGGAACATAAGGTAGTGAAAGTCTGGCTGGACTGCAAGACTCTGAGAATCACATATATCAAGAGTCAATATTGGTCTAAACACTAGCATCTTTACCAACAGCATGAACAGGTCAGTATGCAAGATGAACAGATGAAACTGCATTGGAGGTTTCTTTGGAACTGCAAAACTAAGCTAGATATCTTAAAAATCAGACAAGTACTTCCTTTTTCCTTTCCTATATTGATAATAGCAAAAGTATTTTGCACGTTAGTCACCTATAATAGCTTTACATGCCAGTCACCCAATGAACCAGTCTCATATCTCATAAATTCCTAAATTTATAGGATCTGCAATGAGAAGGAAAAAAAAAAAAGAAAAATAAAAGGCAGAAATTGTTGTGTATTACTTAAAGGGCTGGACTTACTTATACACATGCAAAAAGCAGACTATGCAGGAAAAAAACGACTGGTTTTACAATATTCATTTTTAGTGCAACAGAAAAGCATGATCTAAACACGTAATACTATTTAAAATTACGATTGATAAGGAAGAGTTAACCAATTTTTCCTTAAATAATTTTTAATATAAAAATCTTTAACAAGATTTTCAAAGCTAAAAGTTTATTTACTCTCTCTTTCTAGTACTTTTTAATATAGGGCTGTAGATCACTGATCCTTTCTAATTCTAAATGATTCAAGAGAAGTGGAGCTTCATTGTTGTAAATGAAAACTCAGTGTACACTATGCATAAATTTATGCATATAACATTTCACTGCCTGTATTTTAACACTTACAGTATTTGGACTATTGTATGTCCAGATGCTTTAAGCTTATACTAGGTAATATTAATTTCATTTAATATTAATTTGATTTTGACCTTACATGCTGTGTTGTACCACATCTAAAAGTATTTTTATCAGTGGCATTTAATGGAATCAGTGCATCACCATAACCTAAATGAATAGGAAAAAATCGATCTCCAGCACTGTTCTTTTTTGTCCCAATGCAATATCAGTATTAATAAACAGACATTATTAAATTCCAACACATACATTATTAAATTTAAGGTTTTATTTTCATGTCCAAGACCAAAGTCCTTTAATACGCCTTTTAATTAATAATGTATTTTTTAATTTCTTTATTTCTGCTGTAGTGGTTTTTTTTAAGCCTATGTACTGTAAAAAGATTCATAAGTATCACCAAAGTTGGAAGATAAACCACTCGTAATCTAATGTTAGTTATTAACGTGCTTCTGTTAATTTTATGGAAACCTCAGCTCAAAAAGCCTGTTACAGAACATACATTTTCAAGACTAGTTAGGGGAAAACTCAGACTTTTCTGCCTGGAAAGTGCAGAATTTCTCTGAAGTTCTCATATAACTAAGGGGAAAGAAAAAGGATCCAGAAGCAGAAACACTGCTTGAGAGCAACTGCAACCTTTCAAGGTTGTCCAAAACCTTTTCCAGGCCTAGAGGGGGAAGCCAGATGATGTACGAAGTGCATCAGCCATCTGCACTGATGTGATCCCCAGGGGAGCTGCACACCTGAGGGCAGCAAGGCACACAGCAATCACACAAACTGCTGGCACTGCATGCATTGCACCAAGCACCACAAGCTGATCCAGGAGCAGACACACAAGGGGGAGACACTTGAATACCTATAGCCTACATCAGGGGCTTATACTTGCAAGACAATAATTGACATACTGAAATTTTCTTCTACTTTTTTTTCTATTTTTTTAAACTGGTCACACTTCTACTTTGCATGAGTAGGGTTAGTTTCTCATTTTTTACAATGGTAACAAAACTCTTAAAAACCTCATGCTGGCTTAGATTTACTCAGTGAGTTCAGCAGTACAACAGAGCAGAGAAACATGCAGCCCTTAGCATCTTTAAAGGGTGAGCAAACACTGGGGATAGCTCTGGAAGGGAGAACGCACTACAAGGCAAAATCATCTAGCTTTCAGACCAGCAAAAGCCAGCTCCAGAACTGATACATATACCACCTTTAAACTGCTGATAGCATGGAGAAGCATTCATGTAAATGGATGAATTTAAAAAGTCTACGGTCAACTTAAAAAGCCTTGGTAGATCTTTTACAAGAGTTAGGAAAAGGGAATTTTGACTTCTTTTTATTTTTTTTTTTTTTCAAAAAATATCTCATTTCTTTCACTACACTCTTCCCTCAAACAAAATCAGTGATACATAAAGCAAACACTTTCTGGATAAAACCAAACACTAGTGCCTGATACAGATAAGAGAACTATTTTATTATTAAAGCTACCATCATTTAAGCATTTAAAACATCTTAAATGCAACTAAAGCAAAGAAATAACTATAGTAACCACACATAGACAGGAAAATAGGCAAATAAAAATACCCACTGAATAGTTTTTTAAAAAATATTTGTTTTTCAACAAAAATTCACAGTAATACCTGAAAACCAGGTTTTCTTCTTAGCTGTACTTAAGACAAATCTTAGTTGTATTCTGCAATGGAAAGAAAGTCATTAATCTGTATACTGAAATTGGTTCTGGTTTTGAATGTCTTGTATGTTATATGGTTTATCAAAATAGGGTCCCATGTCTTCACTGCTGATGTAATCTTGTGAGTTTAAAAAAAAAAAATCATATAGACGTAACCATGAAAAGAATGAGCAAGAAGTGATGTTTATTGATGCATAATATGCCAAAATTTAGGACTCTTAAATTGATGACTCATGTCAGTCTACTGTGACTAAAAAATGTTAATTGACTTGTGAAATAGATACTATTTCATAATTTCAAGGAAATACCAAGAACCACTCATGACTGATTATTTTTAGAAATTCAAATCTTGTTAGTGCCTCAGAGATACCACCACTTTTGTGCACATTGAAGTTTCCTGCCATGCAGATCTTAGGCAAACCCAAAACATTTCCTCAAAGACATTTCTGGTGTACCTTAAAGTAGATAAAGTGTCTTTATAACATGCTGCAGGTATCAATATGCTTTAAGCACTAGTCTGTCTTTTCAGCTAGCACATTTTCTTGAAGACTAGTATGTTGAACTGATGTTTTGAGCGAGAGAGAGGCTCTAGAGACAAAACTAACAGAATGCTCTTCATTCACAGTCTTTCAAAGAACAGATCTGGAATGATTGCAGAGATGACACTCCTGGCTTGCCTGATAAGTTGGATATAACTGCCTGTATAATAAAGTTTAGTCAGTGTCATGATGACATCCTTGATATTGAAGACCCTCTCCCCCTTGTTTCATAGCTGCCTGATGAAAGATGCACCATCATCAACAATACACTTTTGGTTTTTCCTATTGAGATAGTCTTCATATAAATTCTGAAATCAGTTTATTTCTTTCTTCTGATTAAAGAAGCAGGCAAAACAGACGGAAAAGCCTCCAATTATGAAATTCTTATTTCTATAGTACCTTTAGCTTCATTATGACCCTCTTCTTCTTTCACCCTTTTCCACCATTTGGTTTCTCAGAGTATCAGAATGTGGGAAAATGGCTGGGGGTAAAATCAGAGAACAGTGCGAAATTATGTTCACACTCCAAGAGGAGTTATAACAGTACAGAAATTTTAGGGTGAAATACAGTTGTATCCCTGGATGAGATGCAGTCATCATGCCTGATTTCCCACCACAAGATATGCTAAGAGAAATTAAGTGGAGGGTGGAGTAGGGTGGAGACCCTGCAGCCAGGCTTTGATAAAATCCTTGCAAGGGAGGGACCTCGGTGGTACCTTGTAGCTGATAATCTATGTATCAGTTGTTAATCAAGGGAGAAAAAAGAAGATGTCTTGCTGTTGAACCAGCAACCATGGTGAGATCACCGATGTCATACTGATGAACACCTCCATCCCAAAGCTACCTGTCTCCAAGGTTACCATCACTCCTCACAGAGAAGCATTTTATATTTTATTGACTATATCTTAGAATTTTACACCAATCAGTGACAAACATATGTACTACTGGAGTTACTCCAGCTCTATCTAGACATAAAGAAATTGTATAAAATTAAGTTAAGAATGGGACAAAGTTAGGGAAGACTCCACTGTAATTTTTGGAATCAGTTGATGGGCTGAACCTGTCTTCCTCCGCATAGGGACTCACATCGGGTAAGAACTATAATCTTATGCATGCTGAATGATTATCTCAAACCAGCTTGTGTTAGGGATTAGGGCTTGTCAGTGTATTGCTTTGAATACATTTTTTTCAGTCAGGTGCTATCACTGACAATCCACGACCCTTAACCTGTCATAATCTTACTATAAAGAGTGTTCTGTAAACTGTTAGTGTGAGTCCTTCACGGGTGCTGGCAGTCGCTGTCTGCAGGTAACGTGCTCAAATAAAGATGTGGAGACCTGGGAGGGGGTCTCTGTGTTGGCATGTGACCTGACCAAGTCAGTCCAATCAGTCTCTGATCCAGAAGACTGATCAGTGAAGGGTCCCCAGGGCCCCCATAACTGGATGCTGACAAACTGGTTGGGCACAGGATCTCGGCTTTCTTGGGATGTTCTCTGTCTTTATCAACACAGAAGGTTTAAGGGAATCCTTTTTCACATGCCACAGTATCTTTGGTATCTCCTGTACTCTGTTGTTTAATAGCAAATGAGAGCTTCAATATCAATTTTTTCAGTGGAACACATGGTCATTATTTTTATCACTTTGTAGAATTTTTTAAAATTTTCTTTCCTTACATTCCACTGATTTCAGTGTTATCGTACACCGCTAAAGAGACACTGGTGCTTTATACAATTTTAGTTTTTGTCATCATTACACTAGATTAGCCCCTGGATTCTAAAAAGGTTCATATGCATGGCCTAATTATTTTAGAGTGAGCAGCTTTCATGCTTGCAGTGACTTTCCATGTGCTTGCAGGATCTCTAAAAGTTTTCTGCTGATCTGCTTGCAATAGTACACTTTTAGAACATTTATATAATTTAGATTTTACAAATGTTATCACAAGCATCACATATCATTATTTCTTAATTCATTAAAATAATGTTTTCGTATTTAGCAGGAATCATTTATGACAAAAGTTTTTTGTTGGAATCTGTGTATTTCCTACAATACTAAAAGAAAAATCTCCAGCAACAAACTGGTGATAATTTTGCAGTGAACAGTAGAGGTACACAAAAATAATTTATGTTAGATATTTTACAAACTCAAGATCAAGTCCAGTATAATATTACACTGTGGAATCCCATAGCATATTCAATTCACTATTTACTTCACTGAACCTACAGTAAGTGAGAGCTTGCCAACTCTTTACTTCTCAACCAAGATTTAAATCATCTACTTTGAACTGTGTCAACATGATTAATTACAGAAAGAACTCATTAGTGGAACCTCTTAAAAATACAGAGATTAATAGAATGGGAATTGGGAATTAAATTCCGCTACTGTTAACAAATTTCACCGTTGTTTCCACATGCCATTTACAAATTTACATTATAGTTGATGGCCATCTAGCAGTTGGATCACTGTAGAAAGATGGGAATATGTCAGCAGGTTAAAGATAGACGAAATAACACTTATATCTTCAGCATATTAATTGGAGGTAAAATAGTCCTACTATGGAGATTAATTTTCTTTATGTGAAAAGTATTAGAGTGTTTTGCATGTTCTAGGAGTAAACAACTGTCAGACAATGTAGCTCTACCAGAATACGTGTATATACATCTGACTTCCAAGTCATGAAAAAGATACTTGGGGACCATACCATGATAAAATGAAGATATTGAGATTGCACTCACAAAAGTGACTCACTGAAATGATTCAAGGTAACTTCTCTCTATATCTGTTGAAGGATCTTATGCAATATAAAATATTTAGGGTTTTTTTCATTATTTCTGTTTTATATCTAGGGCTGGAACAGAGATATATTTGTATTTTATTCCCTTGAAAAAAATATCTCATTCAATTCCCTAGCCTTTCTTATACAGGTCACTTTTTGACATAAATGGTAAAACTTCATTTTTAAGTCTTTTTGTTCCAGCTCTTGCTGGAATTTCAGTGAACTCTTTATGCCCTTAGTATTAGAATTTCATCTTTATCTTTCAGTATTGATGTTTTTAACAGGTGTTAAATAAAGTTAGGTTCAGAGCTTTCAGGTATAATTTTTATTCATACTATATCCTCTTTGCCTTTTTTTAATGTCAATGTAAAAGTATTTGATTTTCTTCTTAAGTACTATTTTTCATTCTTTCCTGTTTGCATTTTTTCCCTTTGTTCACAGTATAGGAAATACAAACTTGAAAATATTTACTGGGGTTTTTTAGTTTTGTTTTTTTTTGTTTGTTTTTTTGTTGTTTGTTTTGGTTGGTTTTTTTGTTTGTTTGTTTTTTGGGGGGGGTTGTTTTGTTTTTTTTTTTACTGTGGATATTTCTTTCATTTTTTCTCGCATTTTGAAATTCACATAACTTCTTACATGCATTTGTATTACAGGCACATTTTTTACCTTTTTTTT
>VWZS01008816.1:2514381-2554354 GCA_013397075.1 Rhabdornis inornatus | reverse complement strand
TTTTTTTTTTTTTTTTTAGTCCGAGTAAGGTTGCTATAGCATTATGTTATTCCTTGAAGACCAAGAAATGACCTCTTTTAACTATAAAAGTTGTGTTGGAATAAAATTAATATTTTGGGCTCGTTACCTATGTTCTTCCTTTTCAAAGGAATGGGTAGATTAAAAAGTTAAAAGAAAAAGGTTCTATCCCCTTTTCCTCTTTGTAATTGTTGCTTCAAACAATTGTTGCTGAACACCAAGATTCTTTAAAGTTGGCTGTACTGAAGAGGAGGAGAGTGTGATTGACAGCTTTAATCCCCAAACACAATGGCCCATTCTATTGCCAAAGTACAGCAAGTTCTTTGTGGTCTGTGCAGAGCTTTCTTGAGAATTGATGGGGACCATAAAGTGAGCTACTGCTTTCATTACATTGCACTTCAAATGTAAGATGTATTTCTTCAGCTGCATCTTCTCCAATATAAATACAAACCTAAATTTACTTGTACATCTCTACACAAAGTAGTACATCCCACAAATGCTTGCAAGATAATGAGTGACAAAACAGCAAGAATGAGTGCTCTTTTTGGCATAAGTGCAGGCTAATACAAACATAAATGCTTCTGAAATTGGTTTAGGGTGACTGGTCTTTGGGAAATGACCTATCAGAAAGGCATAAAAAAATTTCCATGAATTCAAAACATATTAAAATTTTTCAAGGGAAATAATTGACTGATGAGGCAAGAATTATATATCTTTGTTTCACAAGAAGGAAAGAAAGTTTGTTTGGGATGATTTGAAGAGACAGAAACAGATTAATCCATCCCATAGGAAACATTCTCTAAAAAAAAAAGAAAAAAAAATCTCAGCTTCCTCAAACATTTTTTTATTGCATCAATTTTTCCTGAGCCTGACTGACTCAGACTTGAGTATCTGTTGCCCAATTTACAGAGATACAACAAGAACAATAAAAAGTTTACAATATAGCAAACCATTCTAATTTAAATTGAGTACTGAGAGGTTTGACCTTTGATACTGTGGTAGATCATGTTCTTCAGATGAAATTATGCAAATCAGATGTTTGGGATGTTTATTATCTCTTATCTCTAGATATAATACTAAAGCTCATTGCTTGAAATAAATGGGATTTAAGTATTTCTTTAAAATAAAATTGAAATTTAATTTAAAAAGCAATTGATGAAAATACATTTATATGCTTTCTTTTTAAAAAATAAACCTAATGGGGAAAAAAAAGCAGAAAAGGAAAAGTAGTTTGCAAGAAGTTCCTTCATCAAAGTGAGTGTTAATTCCCAACTAGTTAGACACAATAGGAGTGATGAAACAGCAAAATGATAGAGTGATCATTGACATGATACAGTTGTACTTTTGTAAGTAGATCCAATTTTCTATGTTCCAAAGCACTGGAGCCCGAGGCTGTCTCATCAGTATACATATACAGTCTTGAAGGGAGGGTGCGAAGAGGAGGGAGCCCAGTGGTGCCTGGTGGCAGGACCAAAAGCAATGGTCACGAACCCAAATGCAGGAGGTTCCCTCTGAACATAAGGAAACAGTTTGTCAGCTGTGAGAGTGACCAACAGTGGCAAAAGTTGCCCAGAGAGATGGTGGAGTATCCATCCTTGCAAATACACAAAAGTTGTCTCGACATGGTCTTAGAGAACAGGATCTAGGTTTTCCTGCCTGAGCATGGGTTTTGGACTGGGTTCTGGACCTCCAGAGGACTCAGCAAACTTCAGCCCTTCTGTGATTCTGGGATTCTACTCCTTTGATCTATAGCTATTTCTGGTTTTCACAAAGCAGAACCAATCTAATCGGTTTTCATGTTATATCAATTTATCGAATTTCAGCTGTTAGCACATAAAAGGCTTGTCTTTGAAAGCCTCTATGGTGTGTGGTCTGTGCCTGATTCCCCTCCTTGTTCTGATATTACCTCTCTCCCCAAAGTGTGAGGCAAAGCCTTCAGAAAGTACTCCACCAAAAATCGGTAACTGCTGCTACTTCCTGACACTCCTCAAGTCTTGAGTTTTTCACCATGTTTGTACACCACTGCTATTTTTTCAGTATTTATTCTTTTCCATTTTTTCTTCCTCCATTTCCAGCAGTAATTACCCGTCAGTTTCCCTGTAAAATGCCACTGCCCTCTCTTTTTCTTCCCCAATTATTTAAAAATAATAGGAAAACCCAAAATTTAATCAAATCCATGTAACTGTCCCCATACTCTAAGTGAAATGCCAATACAGAAGTTATTTTAAAGGGGGAATCTGTCAAGGAGTGTGCTAGTTACTGCACTGGGGCAAGGAGGGCACAAACAAACAATGCTCTTCATTTTAAGTGTGAGTAAGTCAAGCAAAAGTTTGAACCCGAATGTTAGAGGTGAGACTGTAATTGCGAGTTTATTCCCCATATTCTGTCCTACTGACCTGATGTTAAAAACTCTGGCAAAAGTTTCTGAGAAAGAGATGTGTTCTTGAAGTTTCAGTTTTGTTTCAAGGTGCGGACATTTCCCAGTCTCTCTTCTCAGGATTGCTACAGACAATTGAAGCTGTCAAATACCTTTCAATATTTAAATATAATCCATGACTTTTTTCACACTTTATGTATCCAATGTTTTATATTTCAGATATTTTAAATATAGTTCTATATCTTCTACACTATGATAGAACAAAAATACTATACAAACAGTAAACAAGGTTTAGTATAGAAGATTTAAAAGGGATTGCTTATTCACAAAATAATCAATTGCAAACATTCCCTCTCATCTGGCTCTTGAACAATTCACATGTTGTGAAGTTTACACAATCTGAAAGGAAACCTGAAAGACAACACTGGTTCCTTAGGAAGGCTACCCTGTCTTCTAGCAGATGGTTAAAATACTTTAACAAGCAAAAAGCCCTTAGAGTGGAGAACGTATAGAAAATTTAAAAGAAAACATATTTTCAGCACTACAAAAGTCACCAGTATTCTGTATTTTAGTGATGCTGATGTAATGACTATAAAGTGCAAAAGCTGCAACTCGTAGGCCCAAGACAGTAAAAGAAAGCACAGCAGGAAAAAAATAAACAGATGATGACTAGTGCAGCCAGGGAAGTGCACATAGATATGCAGACTCTGAGCATGCTATGGCTTCTCTGTAGATCTGCATTGTCACAATACAGTAAGAATCATTAGATCTCCTTCTCTGCTGTAAACTACAGGCCTGTGAGTATAGGACAAAGCTAATGAGATAAGTATTTAAAGGGAAACAATGGAAAAATACAAGAAACAAACAAATAAACAAACAAAACCCACCCAGAACTCTCTCGCAATGCCCCAAACCAACAAAACACAAGAAAAGGATTAAAATTTCTCTTTTTGAAACCTACTTCATCTTTACAGTAGTGATATGCTTTCTATTTTCCTTACCTTTATTAATTCAGTTTCATTAATTATCCTGACAGCTAGAACCTGTGTATTAGTAAAATGGTAATTTTGGACAACTTTCAATCAAGCACATTGTCACACTTTGTCACCAAGGCTGATAAAACATGTAATTTTCAGGTATCTTGTCTATTGACACTGTTCCTATATCTAAAGATCATGCTGGACCAAACGGAACTCTTCAACTCTCATTTCAGGGGACTTATTTTTCTCATTTTGGATGACTCTTTTACCTTCTTTTTACAAATATTTCATGGCTCTATTCACATTTTTTTGCAATAAAATTACCTGAGGTACACATTGTATTTCAATAGTGGCCTTTTTATGTGTGCACATAAATAATATCACTTTCTCTTTTGGTTTTCTTTTTTTTTCTTTTTTTGGTTCCGTTCCTGCACATTTAGGGGCAAATTCAGGGCTTTTTTTCTCTTTGTCTTATTAGGTTATTGAAACTTACTTTTGAGGCAATTTTCCGTGCTGATTCATTAGCAGTTTCCAGAGAGAGCAATTTTCAGAAAAAAAGTGTGCCATCATAAGAGAAGACTGGATCATGAAAGAACTTAATTTTGGAGTATTAGATTTCCTTCTGTTGAATTGCTCTACTTTCATTAAGAGATAGATAAGAGGATCTTTCTGCTAGCTGTATCTTGCCTTTCTCATAATTTACTATATAACCAATATATATTTCACCTTCATGCTCTCCCAGTATTTATTTGACCTGCAACTTACCAATATAAAATTATGGACAAACCTTACTTAGTTCTACTAAGCATTATAAAGTTACCTTGATTCTTCCGTAGATATTTTTCTTTCCCCTCAAGTAATCCTGAAGTGACGCCTTTAATGAACAATTCTACAATTTCATTTTACAATTTTATTTTTGAATCTGCCTAATATGAGATGATACATAAAATTAGTTTTCTTAAATTAAACTACTGCTGATAAAGTAGACAATTTAGAGATTTTGTGTATGCTGTATGCCTAGAGAGGCTACCTGGAAGAGAGGCTAGACAGTATTAAAGGAATAAAGCAGGTATTTATTAAAAGGCTTCAAAGGATACATCTTGGGCAGTACAAGAGCCCAGCTGTGGCTTTACCCAAGTTGGACCCTGGGTCATTAGTTTCCACACTTTATAAGTTTTGATCCATTTACATATTGGGGTTAATTGTGCAATTACAGCTTCAGGTTATGAAGACCAATCCTCCCAGATTGCTCTCTTCAATTTGGTGTTGTTTATACTTTTTTGGGCCTGAAGCTGCAAGGGTGTCCTTGGTTCTCAGGCTGGAAAAGGATTGTTTTGTCTAACTAAACTGTGAAGAGAACTTGCTAACACTTTATATGGAGTTCAAACTTGCATACCAATGCAGTACAGAATCTGGAAAATATGAAAGCTAAAACTTAAGGCAATATATGAACTCCAACCCATGTATCAATTAGATGTTTGGCATGGATACCAGAATATCTTGTTTATAAACATAAAATTTATGCAACTAAGGTGGGTTCACGTGGATGACATGCAGTATTTCCTAAATTGTATTTTGACACTTAGACAGTTTTCTGGGGATCTGCTTTAGACTGACTAGTCTATACAGATCCCAAAGCTTTACCTTTTTCTGTACTATTCCATCTTCTTCTAAGTATTCATCTTCTTCGAAAAATAATACTAGCAATTTAAAATCATTCAAAACACTCTTGAAGGACATGTCATTTCAAGTTTCTCATGAATTCCTGTTTGAATACCTTTAATTTCAGCTAATGTTATGTCTTCCTTCACTACAGATGAAACTCTTCAGTCGTTTGAGAAAGAGGGCATCTGTTCTTCTGTTCACATAGGTTTCTGCCTAAAAGGATGAGCATGCGGAGTAGTCTACATCTGACTACACAGTCTACATAACAATTGCAAAATCAGAGCAGATTCTGGGTTTCCCTGGGTCTGTCCAGTGTCAGTGTAGCAAAGCAAAAATTAATTCTGGCCTCAAGGCAGGGAAGAAGACCAGCTGTCAGTACAGAGATGGAATAAGCATTTCTAAGTGGGAATCAGTTCCTCTTCTGTTTGAAGAATGCTGCTGTAAAAATATCCTAGTCAAATATATTTCTGTTCCAAGAATATATGGTATAAATTTTAAAAAGAGTCATCATATGAAATTGAGAACTTTTTTTTACAAATATAAGCAGGCAAGAAAATAATGTAATTAGAGTATACATTTAAGATAAATTTTATGAATGTTACATTTGTTTTCAAAATATGTTGACACTTTGCACGTACAAATTACAAAATGGAATTCTCCATATGTATAAAAGCTACATTTAGGTAAAATATACTTCAATCCAGAATTCACTGTATAAAGTGTTTCTTTCATAGGCTTCTGAAGTAATGCACAAGATGTAAGAAGCTGAAATGAAATTTACTGAAGTCAAAAGTCTTCCCCCCATGCAAGTAACAGAAAACAAAATATTTTTAATATGAAGACTTTTGTCATTTTTTGAAGTAGAATTCAATTCAGTCTTCAGTCAATCAAATTATGTTTAAAGCAGGATATTACTAATTTTAAAATTATAATTAAGTTCTACCTAATTATAGTTTGTATGTACCAATTTTAAAAGAAATTAAGTATTGATATTTGTCCTATAGCTACAAAAGAACTACGAAAAACTGAATGTGACAGACTGAACTCTCAGGGTTTCTGTTCTCCCTATTTGTCTCCTATAGCCCAGCTTCTGCCTTCAAGATATAAAGAACCAAATCCAAATAGTGATACATGGCAGAGATCTCAAGAAGAATGCTGGCTTACATATTGCTAAGTACAGACTCAGAGAAACTCAAACTTAAAAAAATATGTATAAACTTGGATTTTAACTACAGCTCTATTTTATTACAGCAACTCTTAAGACCTATTAGTCTCTTCCCATAATTATTTTCTTGGTAATATATCATATTTTAGCTTCACAGTAATTTTGATATTCTGTGTTTTGTAAGGAATAGATACTTTCAGGCTAATTGTTTTTATTCAGTTTATTCCATTTGGTAAGATATACCATTAATTGGAAGAAGGGAGTGGGTTCCTAATACTAACTGTTCAGTAGCTTGTGAGGTTTCTTTTGGTAGATTCAGCTTTGATTTTTATGATCTGTCTTTACCTTTAATACCTCTTTGGTGCCAGCATTTTTATTTCTATTTAAGAACAGAAAACATGGCTATACTAGATGACTTTTTAGAGCTCTTTAAACCCTGTACTTTTTCATTGCACCAATCTAGTGGCTGAATGTTTATTATTATTATTATTATTATTATTATTATTATTATTATCAATACAAAAAAACAGTGGAGGGCAGGCTAATTACCTCTCAGCACAGGTAAGGATGGTTGTTATATATTGTTAAGCATTAGATGGTAGATGACTTTTATGTTTGTAGCCAAGTGAGAAGTTATTAGCAGGACTGATTCGCTAGGCAGCACAAGGTCTGTCTATCACTGCAGTGAATACCTTCAGACAAGAAATAACACTGATTCCAACTTTCCCATTTAGGTGGAAAAGAAAAAAGATATAATGAAATTTTCATAAGGTCTGCAGAATACTTTTACTAAACTGTTCTGACCCAAGCAGAAAGAGATAAGGATATCTCATTGGGATTAAGAATAAAAAGAAAAAACAAGAAAAAAAAAAGGAGGAAGAGAAAGATTACGTTCTTACCAACAGAACACAGTCTTTCCAGTTCTACACTTCCCATTTAAAAATATGGCAGCTACCACTTTCTCATTTTTTTGTAACTTGCCAAAGAGAAATACATTGTAAAAGGACAAGGATCCAAATACTGAAATATTGCGCACATGGCAGAGTGGTCAAAATACCAATGGGCATCCATCATATCTCGCACGTACAAACCCAACAGGCTTGCTAACATTCTTAATGTAAGTTTGTTTCCTCTCTTTTTCTCCCAAATTCATGGATGCTCTTACTTCTGTTACCTTGGAAGTGTAGAAAGAAGAGAGGAAAGGGTATAACGTCATCTCAAAGCAAGAATTGCTGCTAATGTAACAGCAGTAAATGCATGGTAGTTTGGAAAAAGACTGGCATGTGTTGTTTTTGATTATACTACTCTGGATTAATTTGGATTGTGCTCTATGTCAAAAAAACTGCTGAAAAATGGAGCATAGGTTCTTTGGTTTTGATCAGTTAGTTACTAAAATGACAAAGGAAGGGCTTTGTTTGTTAAGAATTTTGATAGCACATTACAATTGTTACTCCCACTTTCTTATTATTAGCAAGATTTTTCTAATCTCCAGCATCTCAGCAGATACTCCCTCAGAAACAGTCAAAATTAAAGCAGAGCCAAAGTGAATATGAGTTTAGAAATAAATCCAAACAAAAAATTCTTTTAGACATTCAAAAAACAATGTGCATACTACTTATAGGCAGAGAAACTGTATGATTTCTCTAAGTTCTGGCTAGAGAATGACTACACTGGTGGATACATCAAAAAATTAAAACTAAAACCAAAGACTTTTCAAGCTCTAAAGCTCAGCTAAACAGCAGCAGTTCACAATTAAATAAAACAATTCAGCATATAACCCCAATTATCCAGACATCTGGAAAGACATAAGAAAACTTTAGATAATTGGAGAAGTCTGCTGGCAGACCTATAAATTCCCTGATCCCAAACACAGAGTTCAAACTTGCTAACAGCCTCTGCTGCTTGGTTGCCAAGGCTCAGTGAAGGAAGTTGCTTTTGACTCTGTAGTGCGTGCCTTGTAAGGAGGATCAAATTCTGATGTCATGACTTAACTCCTCTATGGTCGTGTCTGACTAGTCCAGTCTTATGTTCTGGATCAAACCATGAAAACCTGATTATCTTCCTATAGATTCTTAACATCCTGGAAATTAGGAATTTGAAGAGGTCAGGAAATTAGAGAGTTTAGGAAATCAAGAGGGTGCCAACACAATCCAGCCAAAATTATAGTGTTATTTAAGTTGATGTTTTTTCTGACACAGACTCCAGTGAAACCGAGATTCCATTCCTGGCTATCCCTACCACAACTGATTAGCTACAATTAGATTTCCAGATGTGTCAGATACCCACATCAAACACACTGATATGCACATGATCCCTATTTCCATGTACTATCTACTGTCCTTGGAGTACTCCATGTACCCTCATTTATACCAGACTCTTTCAGCTACAAAGTTTTGCCTGTTCAATTCAGTATGGAGGGAACTAGATGGTGGAGGAGTGTAGGAAAGGTCAAAAATAAAACCTAATGAGATACTGTTCTATCAATCCCCCAGCAAAACCACAAGTCACCAGCTGTCCAGTTTTTAGCAGAGACTGCTTAGTACCTCCTAAGGCATATGGCTGCAGAAATGTTAGCTTAGACTTTAAGTTTTCTTTAAAGTATAACATTCCCAAGCACTAACTTTCTGTTCAGTTTGGTAAATGTCCTCCAAGTTTCAAAAAACCAGGCTCCTGCTAAAGAACAGAGGTCTGCAAGCAAATGCTTTTCCCCTCCTGAAGAAAAGCCAGGGCTTTAGTGTTCCTCAGCTACTATACAGAATTGATTTAACCTTAAGCCTCCTTTGCTCTGTCTGAATGATAACTTTTGATTTCACTTGGGAAGTAAAAAAAGAGATAAAAGAAACAAAATGTGATTGAGTGATTGATAGTTATGTAGGTTATTTCATACCACTAAGTTAGGATGCGACTTTTAATCCTGATGATTTTATTGTATTAAAATACAAGGATGACAAGTTGTCATATGCACAGCACATTCAGTAAATGAAATATCAGTGCATGCTGATCTGTGCTGCTCAGTGATGTAAATGTCAAAATTTACAAAATGCTCCCCTTCACATGAGGAAGATGCAACCCCTATGCCTCGATACAGTTATGGTGTAGCTGAGGACACAGGCTGCATATGACATTTGGGATTGAGGAATTTAGAGAAGGCCACTGAACTGTGTTGGGAATAAATGGCTGATAATGTTTAGCTCAGAGGTAGAAGCAGGAGGTTAAAATCCCTATAATTCCTTCCTAAATTATCTTCTGCAGTAAAGGTACATCTGCATACAAGACCTCAAACATGAGAAAAAAAAAGAATAAATGAATATCATATTACCTAGGTTTGCTCCTAAACACTCCTGGGATCAACACCAGACAACTGCCATATCCTTTCCCAAAAGAGTAGCAGACTTCAGAAAATCAATCACATACAACTTTAATCTCTGTTCCTTTCCCACAATTTTTTCTTTAAGTGACCGAAAGCCATAAACTATGCCTGAATAATGTGATTTCAGTAAGAGTTCAAAGAATTTAATAGAATTTTCTTAGAATCTGAATCTGAAAAATTGCAAGAATATTTTTCCATCCTCCTGCTATTTTCTTGCTATTTTCATAGTCCTGAAGTTGGTAGAAACAACCCACTTGATGTATTCATGGTGAAGCTCACACTCAGTATACTTGGGTACAACTAATACACAGAATCACCACTGCCAGAAGATATGAATCAAATAATAAAGAAAAGTATGTGCAAGATGTGATGTCTCTGCTTGCACAGAAACTTCTTCACTGGACTAAGCCTGTTCCTGCTATCACTGGGGAGACCTGAAATTTAACCTGTGCCAAGTGCTGGAGAGGACTACTTTAGTTTTTTTAAGGTAAACATCAAATACATTTTAAGATGCAAACTGTCAGAATCAAACCAGAAGCAATGATCTTTTTCTTCCTGCGTGACTGGGTCACTGTCAGGGTTAAGTGAATTAAATGCATAATTTATTAAATGGTCTCTCTGAGCACTGAAATCTGTCAGAATTTAAACAGATACAGTTTGCCATTGTTATATCATAAGGAGAGGATAATTTTAATAATTTTCTTCCTTTTTCTCTTCAATGCTGTCCACAGTATAATTTTTACAGACTTCCTTCAACTGCTTTTTTATGAGTGGAAACTGAAGTGTTTCCGCATTCCTAGGACACAAGATCCAGGTTTTACAAGTCCTACCTCATAAACGCTTGAGGTAAGAGCTCTCAAACACTTTGTGGGTGTCTCATTGATTGATATTGATTGTCTCATTGATAAATGGTTGTGTGCTGAAGGATGAGGTTCAGAATTTATCCCAAATCCTTATTCTATCCAATTCTCAAAATCAAATTATAGTACTACTCCAAAAGAGAAAAGGAAACTTCAGTGGAACAACTCTTGGAAATCTATAGGTTTCACACCAAACACTACTGACACTGACAGAGAAAACATTCAAGAAAATATGAGGATGACACAATGCACTGAGCCATGAATTTTTTTGATGTAAACAACCCTTCCACTAGAAAAGTACTGCTCTTACTGTTAGTAAGAAAATTAAGATAAATGTTTATTACTGGTTTTAACTTCTCTGAGATTACTTTTGTCTTGCTGTCGTGTAGGTAAACTTGTTTTCCCAGAGAGGACTCCCTGCAGAGTTGGCATGCTGGGATCGGCTGGCAAGAGAAAAAGAAAGAAGGGATGCACACTAATTCAATTAGTGGGGGCACCCAGGAGGGCTGACATTGCCTTCCTTTGCTGAAATCTATTTTTCTCCTGTTGGTCTTTTGCCACCTCATCTGTTGGAAAGCAAAATTATGACCTCAGATGATTCACCTGTTTTCTAATATCTTAAAGGAGGAAATAGATTTTTGATGTTTAATGCAGATGGTGAAAAAAGGCAGCTGGTTTGAAATTAAGTTTTAAGATGCTTAAGAGCAAGTTCTAGCTTTAAAGGGTATGCATACACCCATACACTGTTCTTTTTAAAGAACAAGAGGATCCCATACACATTTCAAGATAAAATTATTCTATATATGAAAAATGCATGTGAAGAGAATAAATGTGAACTTAATATTTGGTGTACAGTTGACAGATTACATAGCTCTGTTTTCCTCAGCACATTTTAAAGAAAAGGTTTTAAAGGTTGGAAGAACAAAGAACAGAGAAAGGAAGACCAAGGGCTGAGGAAGGTGCCTTCAGAAGCTGTGTCTTTCTTTCTTTAGGCTTCTATAGGTCCTCCTTCCATCATCTGCAACACTTCTATCCATCCTTATTAATGGGACAGAGCCAGTTCTACAGAGTGGGTGAAAATGTACATTGTAACTGCTGCCTGGTCCTCTGAAACTCTATAGACCTCTCTAAGGCCAACCCCACATCCCCAGCTTCACAGATGAATAATCATTAAGGTATGACGTTTTAATTACTGAAGCAACATTATCTTGCTTTGCCATTTAGAAGAGTCATATATTCTGCTCCTGTTGCAAGAACCCTACCTTTAATGTTTTGTTCTTCTTAATATAATGAAAATAAAAATTTCTTATCATATTGTTAACTGATTCAAAAAAATCTCTACTAGATTTTTTTGAATCAGTTAACAATATGATAAGAATTAGAATTTCCTTTTTAAAAATTTTCCCCCAAAGAGATGCAACTGTCTTCTCCCACACTTCTGCTCCTTTGAGGAGAAGTCACCAAGACATTTTATGGCATTTTTCTGGGAGGGAGCTCTTCTTTCTTCTGAAGGTAGGAGGAAAGCAGAGTTGTGGGATTTCTTTTCATGTTGTTAAAACCAGAAATATATAGAGTTTTGGAAAAACCCAATCACCTTCACACTTGAAGATGAAAGCATCTCAGCCTTATGACAGCTTGCCAATTATATAGAAAGAGTAAAACAATATCACGAGGTTGTATTTAATTGGCTAACATGTAATATATATGCACAAATAGTAAATAAACAAAAAAAAAATTGATATGAAGTGATTTTTCATATAGGCAAATTGTAGCTATTTATATCCTGTTTAGTTCCTCTACAGAAGACAGCATCATATTTTCTGATTCTGTAGATCAAATTGAAGAAATTTATTTTCAATAGACAAATAAATAACACTTGACCAACAAAGTATATGTAATAGCTCCTACAAATAAATAGACATACAAAATGTAACATTTACATAGGAGCCAGTTCTATCTCAATAAGAGTGAAAAAGATGCTTCCTTTTTAAAACTTTGTGATAAGCACTTTTATGTCATTAGGCATACATCTCTACCACCATTTTCACATTTATGCTGTAGACACAGGCAAACACTTTTTCAGTGCTTAATTAGAACCACAGCTGTAAAGTGATGGAGTATGCAAAAGTACAATTACTGCTAGAGCTAGGGGCTACTGTAGTCCATAAAATTTGCATCCAGACACTGTAGCTGTTAATGAAGCTTCTGATTGCCCATATTCTGGGGTTGTTTTTTTTGTTTTTTTTTTTTTTTTTTTTTTTTTTTTTTTTTTTTTTTTTTTTTGTGAGAAGCTGACTGCAGCAGGAATCACATCTTTGCATGTCTCTTTTGCTCATTTATCCTATCCCAGAGTTCCCTCCTTCTACCCCCTCCAGTCCTGTAGGTTTCTAGAACAGTAAGCCAGTTGTGGTTTTGTTCAAACAAGTTTAGATTTTTAAAAATCTTTTCGGACATCGTGCTACTATGATACTCATCTGATATCATTATAGAAATGCAAATGCTATTGTTCATTACTACTAAGAGCATCTTGCTGAACATGAGTGACTTTACAGGTGTTTTTCAGTTTGAAAAAAAAATCCTGATTCACAATAGGGTTTAGACATCAGCAGTCTACTTCAAAGATTAATGAGAATATAAAATTAAAGATGAAACAGTTTAATTAAGCAGATCATGCTTGCTGATTTTCTTCTCCACTTCAGAGGAGAGTATGGTTGTCCTGCTTAATTTCACTGCCAGCAGCTATCGTCACATAGTCTGAATGTATTGTCTCCAACACACCACACCGTGCTCTGCTATCAGGTCCATCATGTAACCCAATACAGTACAAAATAATGCTACTGCATTTACTGATTCTTTAGTAATTGCAGATGTATGAGTATAGATACTACCAGTCCATCGATTACCTCATTGGATACACGCCTGCCCTCTCCACTTTAGATACACAGCCCTGCACTGCCCATTGTAAAAGCCAAACTCCAGCGATACTTCCAATCACTTGCTTAAGTCAAACACCCAGTGCAGTGCTGCTGAAACCACTGAGAAAAATGACACCATGGCAGTTGCCTTTGACTCTGACTTTTTGAATTTTTAAATATTTTAAGCTTAATAGAAAGATTTAATTATTGAGAGCTCCCTGCCCATCCATGGGACTACTTTGGCTATCCATTTATACTGTATTGCTTTGACAACTATAATTCTTTATCTAGGAAAGGTATGTCTACAACATAGACAACAAAATTTAGTATAACTAATATCAGACATCTGACTTGAAAATGAAATTTGCAATAACAAGCATTATTCTAAGAAATCTGCTCAGGAAGACCTCCAAAAATGAAATAGTACTTTACCACATAATTTGTATGATGGATTAACAAGCAATTGGTCCACTCAATCATGAGATAGCAGAAAATCTGAAAATTAGCCATCAACAATTGGAAGTGAAGAATTATTAACAAAAACTATTAATGTAACACAAATGATCCCCCAAACCTTCTGTGGTATTAGCATTAGATGTACACTGACAACCTGAAAAATCATATTAAATGAAGATTAAAAAGTTGGCATGTTACATGATAAAGTTACAGAGTAACTGAATCTCCATCCAATGGACCAGTTAAGCTGTTTCAATCACATTTAAATAAATTAATGAGATTTTGACCATAAGTCAGTGTTTCTATAAAAAAAGATCAGAAAAAATTACATGAAACAACAAAATTCAGCCAATTATATATTTCAAAAGTACAGTTTTGCAAAACATCTATTTTTTGAATGTGGACTGGTTATCTTCTGTGTAATATGAATTCCATAGAGGATAAAGAAGATATTACACGATCAATTAATTAATTCTCCTTTACATTTTTCTTGCTTGTGTGTTTATTTAACCCAATACAATTTTTGATGTTTGCAAAAATTCATAATAATTAAAAAATGTTTAAAAAATAGTGTATACCCTTTAAGATACAGCAATAATTTCCAATATCAAGTAAAGCAATGATACTGGCATGAATTTTCATAGACATTGATTCAATAAACAGAAGCATTCTGTATTCTGGATGCAACATGACAACTACAAAATTGAGCAGTAGAGGTGAAACATGCTTTTAAATTTCCACATATTAGACCTATGGAATGCTCTTCATAGATATCAGAATATGAAGCTATGCCCAGTGAAATTTGAACTCCAAATAAGAATTGAGTGATTTCAATTGCTTAGTGCTCTAAGGCAGCACCACAGTCTATTAATTTTCAACTCATAAAACTAAATACATGTTCCAATCTAAGAAAATACTGAAATAAATTCAAAGCAGCAATTTTGTAATTGAGATAAAATATACTAATATACTGATTATCACTCCAAGATATCATTTGGCAGCTTAACATAAATGGTCAAGATTTTTTAAAGTTCTTTCCTGGCAGTCCATAATCACACAGAGGATTTCTTTTTTTTTTTTTTTTTGGCAAGGAAATTGTTACCCTTGGACTGTTTCTGCTTCTCTTGGGTGGCTCCCACTATCCAGTTCTCTGGCTATTTTTACATAACACCCAACAAACACTAACTGCACCGTTGTGACCTAGTTTGCAGAAATAATCAAGGAAAAAAAGAACAAAAGGGAGTGGAAAAGGGTGAGGGAAGGGTGATAGGTTTTAATCTGTTTCTGTTCAGCTTTTTAAACTATCTCACTGTGGTGCCAGAGGAATACCAACACCAGCAATGAGGAAAGCAACACAAGAATGAGACAAGAAGAATAATAAACCACTCTTTTTCAGCAACATCCTACATTTCACTCTCAGTTGTACTGTAAAAGTACACCAGAGACTTTTCAAGTATCAAGAGGCACATAAAGAAGAAGTGTGAAGAACTCTTTCATCTTAATTCCCATGCTTTCAGTATGTCATTTTGCCATAATATGTTGCATATTTCTTTAATTTTTAATCATCAGACTACCATATCTTTGCATTGGTAATTTAATTTCAAAAAATCACAGTATTAAAAACATAAAATTATCTATATTACTGTTTAATTACTTCATGCTAAGTAAATTTTAAGTACTCGGAGTGTCAAGACAAGTATAACTTGTTTGAAGATCTTGTTTTACAGTGCTTTATATGAAGCTAGATATGTCAATTTTTCAGTTTCCCTACTAATTGATTGACACGACATACAAAGCAGAAAAGTTTAGTAATAAATGAGATGCAGCAACTGCCTTGTAAGAAAAGAGTTAACAAGCTGTGACTTCAGCTTGCAGGGACTTGGGAGGGGCACTACCAGGGTTTACTAACTCTTGCAGTGTTTAGCTGAACATGCAGCTCTTACTTATCCTATCCTGGCAAAACCAAAGTACATGGTGCCTGAAAAACTGCAGATTGCTTAAAGAAAGGGAAGAATGTGCCACTGTACACAGCAAACACAGAATAATTGAAATGTGGAGCCATGGAAGGCTCTGATAGTGAGCTGCATTGGCCTTCTCAAAAGAGAATCTGACAGAACTGGCAGATGAAGTCAACAAGTGTTAGTACTGAGAGGGGACTGGCCCACCGGAGGTGGCCAAGTCCATCTGCCTTCCCCCTCTTCCCTTTCGAACACCTTCTCCTATCAGGACTAGGAGAGCAGTGGTGCAGGAGAACATTTAGGCATTTCCAGCTGGTCATGGTCCCATCCTCAGGGGGAAAAGCTCTGGGATGAAAGGAGCATTGCTCTGACAAATCACAGAAATCCTGCCTTCTCACCTTGTCCTGCACAGCTTGCCACTGCACTGAATTACTCTTTAATTGTTAGTTTTACATAATGCTTGAATTTTTCAGGTGTGACAGAGCAAAGGCAAAGATTGTTTCTTTTTTTTTAAGTCAAAGAGGAAATGTAAACTTTCCTTGCGAAGTTAAGAGCACATCTGCATGATATGTTTCCTATTTCAGTTTATTGAAATACGTCTATACTTTCATTCATTCATAAGACAGTTATACAGACTGATAAATTATGGACTGTTATATCTTTGTGTTTTTCACTGTGGTGCCATGCCCTGAACCGATACTCTCTTCCACTGCTTTAAGATAAGATGGTTCCTTCTAAAATACAAACATAGAATACCATTTTTGTTTTCAGACAGATATAATTTACTTATCTTTCAAAGTTGATACATACTCTTGTACAGTACTGTTCATTTACTAGTGGTTTTCTCTTAGGTCATGATAAGATGGAAAATATTTATAGGTTTACAGAATTGATCTGCCTATTTGTATATGTGGGACTTTAATGGAAAATTGGCTGCATTTGTTACATTCCAGAGTGGGGTACTTTAAAATTACAGCTACCTGTTCACTACTAAATTTAAAATGCCTTTGAAGCAATTGATTTGGTAAAACTCCCAGATGAATTGGTACGTCATTCTAGTTGTTAAAAAGGAAGTATTTTCTCCTTCTATTTTTTGTCCTAGGGGTGATTCAATAAATATACAAAGATAATGTGTAAGATCCCATTCTGATCCAAACACATTCTTCCAAATTCCTTCCATCTAAAAGCATGGAGGTGTCAAATCTTCTTTCCACAGGATACTTTTCTTGGTCTTCCACAAATACTCAGAAAAGTGAACACTGTTTTCTATGGGCATGTTTATTATTTTTCTCAGTTAGAATAATTGATTTTCTTTTTTTTTTAAAGCCAGGTATTTGTCAAAGATAAACAGAATATGGAAAGTTTAAATTGTTACAAAAAAGGATTGGGAAATCATCTTAGAATGATTCTAATACATGCCACTTAGTTTATCTATGAAATTCTTAACAACTATAGGACCTGACCATAGTGATTAAAACAGGGTGTTTTACTGCAAAAGTCACACCAAATAAATGCACTTAATTCTGACAAAAAAAGACAAGGAAAAGTGAAAGAATTTGTTTACTCATGTTTTTCCTCAAAGTCCTAGTGCCTAAAACAGCTGGCCAAAGAGAGCACAGATAAATTTTTGTTTCTTGAAAGGAGTTTGCACATTGATTGTCTGTATCCTTTTCAATTTATATTACAGAAGTAAAAATTCTGAAACATGATTTATATTCATTGCAACAATAGAATGATTGTGGTTTTGTGCCATAATTGGCTCCTTTGACAATAATTGAAACCTTTAATGCAATTTCATTAGGAGCATTTGGCTCAAAAATATGAATGTAGACAGAATAATCAGTAGAAGAGGAGGAACTCTGGTAGAAGAGGGGGAACTCCAAGAATTTCTGGGCTTTCTAAAGTATCTATACAGTATGATCACTGAAAGCTGTTTTCCCCCTTCCTTATTCCCCAGTGATATTTATAAGGACTATCTATTTACAAATCTGCATAGCTCAAGGACTCTGCCATAGGTTAAGAATTATTTCTGTAGCTTATCCTTGACACTGTTTTAGAGAGTACACTTGCATGAGTTGCAACATGAAAATTTCTATGAAACCATAGAAACTATGACAATCAAACTGTGTCATGAATAGAACTCATGAGATGGATGTCATCACCATAAATGATAGCTGAACATTTGAACCTTCTTTCTGTACGTATTTTCTTTTCCCCATCTTTGTTCTGCAGTGAATTGTAGTACTCAGGAAGATAAGCTGGAAAACCATGAAGCCCAAAGATAAAGTCTAGGAAATGTAATTGAAGCAGGCTATATTCTCCTACATAAGGTTAACCCATATAGAAAAATTTGTCTCCTTTGCTCCAGGTCCCACGACAGCCACAACATCAATAGCTGCATAGTAGAAATGGAGGCATTCATATCTGTCTTGCATCTCTTTAGTCTGCAGGACAGTGGGAAGGTGGAAAGGGAAAGGAGGGAATGGAGAGGGAAAGGAGGGAATGGAGAGGGAAAGGAGGGAGCAACACACAGCACATCACAATATGAAGAAAAAATAGTGAAACAAAAATTTACTAGCAACATGACTGACTATACAGCAGATGTGCTGATTTGACTGCACTGGTTTTAAACAAAATTAAAAAATAAAATTGCCAAGACACTCAGTTATGGTCCCACATGTTTAAAGAAATCACAGAAAACAGGTTTATTACTATCAGTCTCAGTATTTAATAACTATGCTTAAAGATGTCCAAAAAGATTTAAATATTAACATCAAAATGAAGAAGGGCTTTTTATTAACAAATTACCAATAAAATTGCCTCAAACCCCTGCAGACTTCTTGTTCCTTCTAAATAATTAACAAAATACATGCTAGTAATCTGACACAGTTAATGGCATAAAAATAAATATGTTCAAAATTTTATAACATTTTTCTGAATATTGCAATAAAACTAAGAGCACTGATTTCTGACATACCAGCCAAAGTCTGTTCTTGCTGAGCTCTAAAGGCAAGTATTTGATTTCCATCAGTGTAGTGCTTCTGACTATCAAAGAAATTTACACCACTCTAAAGGAGATCAGAAAAATACCGTCAATGGCATTTCTTTAAACTTGTATTGATGTAACAGGATTAATAAATCCTTGGGGATATGATCACACCAGCCGTCTTTCACGAAAAAATATCCTACACAAGGCAATAAGCATTAATCTAATACTATCTGGGAGGACTGAAGTGTCCATTACTGTCCATTTCCTTCTACCTCTCCTGCCCAAATCACAAAACTGATTTCTAAGAGATGATTGCTAAAATACAATCTCCTGAAATGACAGTCTATCTCCCATGAAATTATATGAATATGCCAGAAAACAGCATCCTGCATGCTTGACTGTAAAGCATTTTGATGCCAGGAGCAATCCATGCCTTCACTGCCATCTTCTGATTCACAAAGCTCTGTCAGTTCACATCCTGTGATTAAATTTCACCTGTAAATCTATGGCTGGATATGCAACATGATCTGTCTGATTGGTTTGCATATCCCCATCATCCTCTTGCCCTGGGGATCTCTGTGAAACTGCATTCTCCATCAGAGGGCCGACCGAAACATTTCATTGCAATCAGTGCAGACACCTGCAGGCACCAACAGACCTTGATTGCCCAGCCCTGCCTCACCAGGGACCCTCATTTGTGCACATGGGTCTGGGGGCATCTAGATCACGACTGAACCGTGTGCACTTCTCAGAGCTACAACTTTTCCCAGTCCTGCTCCTGGATGTTCCTTCACTGTTGATAGGATTTTCCAGACTAGCTCCAGGCCTGACTTTCTAACTCAGTTTTTTTTACATTGCTGACTTCTGGATGGTCTTGCCTGTCCACCAGTGGGAACTCACTCCCAGATTCCCCATTCTTGTGGACCAGCCCCAAAACCCATATTGGAGCAACATGAAGGTAGCTGTCCTTCTAGTAGATATAGTCTTATCACCCATCTCATTGTCAATGAGACCTTTCTTGATTTTTCAGATCCTTATTCACCTTTACATGTAAAAAAAAAAAAATCAGGAAAAGAAAGGAAAATATAGATTCTTTTCAAAGTCTATAATTTATTAAAATATACTTTTCATCTTAACTTTACATAGAATACTGATGACAGTATATGACAGCAAAATATCATATTTAAGTACTTCAAAACTGCAAAAGATATTTTAAGTTATTTTTATATAAATCCAAAATGAAAAGGCATTGTAAGTTCTTAGTGACCTTGTGCAAATGTGCATTAACAGATTTTCATGCAAACTGCATAGATGTTACAGATTATAACTATACCATCTTAGAACTTTTTTATGTGGGCATGTTTGTGGATAGCTTAAGATTATCTATATTATACCTTCCAAACTAATTTTTTGATTAATAGAGTTCTAGGGAAAGGAAGGAAAAGCTATTAATATTTGCTACACTTGAAAACTGTTCTTGTCCTTCTTTCCCTTACTGCAAGTATTTAATGTTACCTTTAGCCAAAACCAAAAAAAGACAATACAATCCATGTAAGGATTTAGAATGAATCAAATTTAACTCTTAACAAAACTCACTAATTTTATACAGTTTGCCAGATACTGAAGGAGAAGGGAAAATATGGATAAAATCCTTGAAGCTTAATGCTGTACAATACTCCAGTTTGTACTCTGTACAAATACTCCTAAAACCGCTGTATGGTTATCTGGGTACTTTTGTTGGAAGCAGAAGGCTGGGATCAATATTTAGAAGACACTGTCTTCAATTTCACAGGGCAGTTTCTCAGTGAAATCAGAATCACAGCAAACTTCCAGCTATGATTAAGGACAAACAGACAATACCACATCGTAAAGTTTTCAACACTGTAGAATAAAAGCATGGGCTAAATAGGCAAAAGAAAAATCATATGAAAAATTAATGCCTTCAGATGCTTACATTTCTTGAGAGGGCAGAAGTGAATCATATCCCCTGTTTCTATCAACTAATGAAGGAATACATCTAAGACTCTAGGAAAATATGATGCTTTATGGTCTACTTATGTTTTCATGGATGTTCTAAATACCTTAGGGCTTTTTTTATAAACTTGTTTGCTTTGTATGCTAGGAGTTGTAAAAATTTGGTAAGATTTAATTGCCATTTAAAAACATCCAGATAGTTATTTGAACCATATTTTACAGTAATGGTAAGAGACATCTCTGAAAACATAGACAGCAACTTGGTACTTTGCTCCTATTTATTGCCTTTGTAGATATAAAGAGTATTCTAGGGAACTAAAAAAAGAACATCAGCCTGCTAGGCTGAAAAATTCAAATTAAGTGATATCTATTACCATCCTATCACACTAGTAGTTTTATTGCTCTTCAATCAGAATTTCAATAATAATTGTTTTGGAATCTTAACTGAGAATGAGAGAAATTGTGATGGTCAAAAGTGCCTGAGTAAACAAATTATCGTTTCTCAGGTCATGACATAGTTTCATGCTTAAAAAACTCAAACCATAATTCTGCATGTAGGCACCACAGATAACTGCACCTTTGTATAAAGAGCTTTCACTGGAACTCAGGTCAAAAATAGAGTCAGTGAGCTTTGGAAGAAGGAGCAGGAAAATGAGAACTATAAGGATGTAATGAAGTTATGCAGGGATAAAACTAATATAAATAAATACCTAAAGGCCCTAAATAAAATAAAAAAGTTCTGTAAACTCTGTAAATACATCAGCAGCAAAAGGAGACTTAAGGACAATCTTCGTTCTTTAATGGATGCAGAGGGAAACATAATGACAAAGAATGAGGAAAAAGCTGCCTTCTTTCCCTCAGTCTTTAAATGTAAAATAGTTGTTCTTGGAGTATGCAGTCCCCTGAGCGGAAAGACAGGAACAGGGAGCAAAATGAAGCCTCCATAATCCAAGGGCAAATGATCAGCTACACCACTCAGACACATATAAGTCTAAAGGGCTGGGTGGAATTCACCCAAGGGTACCAAGGATGTTGGTGGAGGTGTTCGCAGGGCCACTTCCCATAATTTGGCCTCAGTCTTGTCTAAATGGGGAGGTTGCAGTGGACTAGAGATTGGCCAGTGTGATGCCCATCCTTAAGAAGGGTCAAAAGGAGGATCTGGAGAGCTACAAGCCTGTCAGCCTGACCTCAGTGCCAGGAAAGATTATGAACAAGATCATCTAGAGCATCATCACATAGCATGTGCAGGACAACCAGGGAATAAGGTCTAGCCAGCATGGGTTTATGAAAAGCAGGTCATGCCTGACCAGCCTGTTCTCTTTCTGTGACTGGATTAGTGGATGATGAAATGGCCATGGATGTTCTTTACTTGAACTTAAGCAAAACTTCTGACACAGTTTCCTGCAAGGTTCTGGAGAAACGGGGTTCTTGTGACTTGTATAGGTATACCCTTCACTGGGAAAAAAAATTCTGGATGGCTGGGCCTAAAGCATGGTGGTGACTGTAATTAAATACAGTTAGCAGCTGGTCAAAATTGGTTTTCCCCAGGGTTCAGGTAAGGGGATAGTTATTTTTAATATCTTTACCAATGATCTGGATGAGAGAATCGAGTTCATCCCAAGTCAATTTGCAGATGGCACCAAGCTGGGCTAGAGTGTCGATGTGTTGGAGAATAGGAAAGCTCTACGCAGGCTGGATTGATGGGTTGAGGCTTGCTGTATGAGGTTCAACAAGGGCAGGTGCTGGGTCCTGCACTTGGGACAAAACAACTCCAGGCAGCACTGCAGGCCGGAGGAAGAGTAGCTGAAAAACAGTCCAGCTGAAAAGGACCTGGGGGTGCTGGTGGACAGCCAGTGTGTGTCCGGGTGGCCAAGAAGGCCAAAGGCATCCTGGCCTGTATCAGCAATGGTGTGGCCAGCAAGACCAAAGCAGTGATTATAGCCCAGTACTCAGCACTGGTGAGGCCACACCTTGAGTCCTGTTTTGGACAGGACTTCTCGCTCCTTCTCACTCCAAGAAGGACACTGAGGTGCTGAAGCATTTCCAGAGATGGGTAGCAAATCTGAGGAAGGGTCTCGAGCACAAGTGTTAAGAGAGGCTGCTGAGGGAAATGCAGTTGTTTATCCTGGAGTAAAAGAGGCTCGAGGGCAAACCCCATCTCTCTCTGGAGCTGCCATAAAGGAGGGTGTACCCAGGTGGGGGATGGTCATGTCTCCCAGGTAAAAAGAGATAGAACAAGATGAAACATCCTCAAACTGCATTGGGAGAAGGTTAGATAAGATATTAGAAAAATAAAATTCTTCACCAAAAGGGTTGTCAGGCATTGAAACTGGGTGCCAAGGGAAATGGTTGAATCATCATCCCTGGAGGTATTGGAAAGATTTTTACATTATGTACTTGGGGACATGATTTAGTGGTGGACTTGGTAGCACTCAGTTAACAACTTGACTCAGTGATCTTAAAGGCCTTTTCCAATCTGAACAGCTCTATGAAAAAGCACAAGAGAGTGAAAACTAAAGTCCTCTTAATCACTCTTTTTCCTTTGACCTTCACATTTTTACTGCCTTTTAAGCCATGCTTTCCTTTCATTTTTAGAATTGTTGAGTAGTTTCTACAAGATTTTTCCAATATCACCTATAAAAAAAAGTTGAGAATCAAAGCATGATTTTTTCTGCAAAGTTCTGAATTCAGTAAGTCCTTAACTTAGTCATAGCACTATAAAACCTAAGAGGTTCTTTCAATTTTTTGTCTCTGTAGCTTCAAACATCAAAATGACACTGTAGTGCAGCAGTGAATGATCAGCAAGAGAACTTAATGTTCCAAAGTCAAGCTGACCAGTAAGTGTCAGAAATAACTTGTGCAGCCATGAAGTCATTACCATAAATGTCTTTGTCACACGTTAATGGAAAAGCTACAGGATAAATCAGTTAAGCATTCAACCAGTCTGGAAAGCAGGATGTGATTTTCAGATAAACACTAGATACAGATAATCATAAAACAGTGCAGGTTGGAAGGGACCTCATAAAATCCAACATCCTCACTCTAGCTCAAAGCAACATAAAATGATCACAATTGTTAAGAGAAACAGGGAAAACACATCATTTAAACTTGCACCTTGAAAATGCTGTGTTCCACTAAAGTAAATAATAGAAATGTAAAATTCGTCTTTCTTACTGAGTTAGGAAATAAAACTCCTATCTTTATCTCAACTGGTTAACCCTGAGTGTAAAAGCAGAGAGTGCACTGCACTCTTCATCTTCAGCAGAGCTAAACACAAAGACTGGATCTGACTCTTCCTTGGACTGCCAGAGCCAATAAACAAAGAAATATAATCTCCCTGGAAATTAAGTTCTTGTTATATTGTTGATATTTATGTGCTATTTCCAGCCCAGGCTGTTTTTGATTTCTGATTGCTGTTCAACTTAAATTAAATTAAAATATTGTAACAATTAATGGACAGTTTAATACTGGATATATATACCTCACTAATTGACAATATTAAAATGCTATGTGACTATCAACACTTAAAAGGCACTCCAGTCTTAACTGGAGGTTTTGAGGCAGCTAGTGCTTCAGTTTCTTCATTATGTTCTTATTTCTTCATCATTCATTACATTTCTGAGACATGGCAAGTGGTAGGACACTGGTTCTCTTGCTGGTATCCCTCCAACCTCATTTCACTTACTGAAGAATTGCCTTCTGTTACTTGATAATGCACTTTAAAACAAAATAAAAAATAAATTAAAATTCCAATATTTTATGCAAAGTCTTGAAGAAGTTCAGGGGAAAAAAAAAATAAGGTTGTTTAGAAAAAGGTTTTAGATTATAAACATTCATCGAGCACTATTTGCAATCCTCAGTATAAAGATAATAAGAACACAGAAACTTTCCAGAGATTTGTCTCTCAAAAATATGTCTAATCTAAACTGCATGCAACATCAGAGTAAAATTGGGATGTTGACCATTCCTGGTGGCCCAAACAATATTTGAGAAAATAAGAGACAAAATCCCCAACCACTACCAACAAAAAACCTCACCTAAGAGCAACTTGAAATTTTAATTGTGTGTTAGCAACAGCAGAAATTCAAAATACAAAATTTAAAATACATTATTATTCGCCAGCAAATGAACAATTATCACTTACAGTATAACTTCAAAGTTGTAAATTTATATCAAAATTATCCTTTGAAGAGAACAATATACAATCAATACTTGCAAGCAAATTAAAATTGATAGAACATGTCATTGTGAGTTTGAAATTAGTCTCTAGACAATGATAGAAATGGTTGAAGATCTTTTTGCTATTTAATGCAGAAGACTAAGCAGATCTACTTGTTGATATTCTTGATTAAAACTTTCCTGGAGTGATTACATAGCAGAGGGTCACTTCTGCTGTAGCACAGATGTGCACATCTCTGGCTGAGGATCGCAACTACTTTTTTATCAAGCAGAGGTATCAAAATACAGTTAATCACTCCAAAGACATTTACATCAAGAAGTACACAAGCCTTTTAGATTTTTATATGAAATGGTTAAATAAGTAAGCAAATCCAGAAAAACATGGTCCAGACCAATTTATTATGATGTACTTGCACAATGTCCCTGATGTCCCTGTCTCCAATGTCCCAATGTCCCTGTCTCCAATGTCAGGAGATGATCAACGTTTACAAAATGTAGTTACCATAAGTGGTCTTTTTACAAAACTATGTTACTGTCTTGTTGCTGAAAGCACAATGTCTTATCATGCTCAAATTCCTGTATCTAGGAAACGGAATAAAACTATCTCAAATTATACATCCGTTGTGATTATAGTGTACTTTAAGGTCTGTAAATCAGTACTGTTTTCTGCAGCAATTTGGAAATAGGGTGGTTAGAGTGAGGAAACAATGTGAATATTCAGGCCAATGAAAATCCACAAGTGTTATAAGAAGGAAATAGTCAGCTTTTGAGAGTTTGCAGCTTTATTTACAGACTACATGCTACATTCTTAAATTCTAACCCCTCCTGCTTGCAGGGTACACTAGCAACAACTACAAATACTGGCTACATTAGAAAGTGGAGTAGGAACAGAGAGAAGCTATCAGTGTTGTGAACCCTGTAACCACAATATACATTTTTCATGGCATCTACTTCTAATTTCATCCTGTAATGAAGTACCACATAAAAGCCACAAAATATGGGGCGATGTATTTCCAGGGAACATCTTCAAGTTTATTCTTCTCTAAAATGAAACAATGCTGAAATTGCTCAGTGACACAAGCCAAAAAGACAATTGCTAAAGACAGACCTGCTTCAAACACACTCCCACAGATATTTTGCAAATAAAAAAACAGGTTAAATTTCAGATTGAACATACATAAACCTCTTAAATTTCAGAGCGAACTTCTTTAACCCTTATAAAAATGTATAGTTGGGTAAAAATGCTGCCTTCGTTGATTTCTGAATGTCTTTAAATAGAGCTCAAATCTCTAAAAAGTAAACCAATGTTTACCTCGAAAAGTTTATCTAAAATTAGAGAACTGAATCTGATATTTACTTAAGAACAAAATAATTCCTCTCCAAGTACAGATCAAGGTTACCAACATATAAGTATACATGTACTTAAATTTAGTCATCTGACCCTGAAATGATGAAATGTTATTTCAACTACTACATTTTACCAGGTTGAAAGTTTGCAGATTTTCTACTCTGTCCCTGAGAAGAATAATATAATAAGTAAACACTGTCAATTTATTTAATAAATCCTGGAGAAAAAATATGAAATATTAAGAATTACCTTCCTGTATTATGCTTAGGTATATTAATAGATTATCTGTGTTTTCATAAAAACTGAACATGTGAATGTTGTCTAAGATCAAAAATATCTACAGTAGGAAAAAAATTTTTGAAACAATTCTATATAATTTTATGTTTTGGTTTTTTATTTCAATAAAAAGTCAAAAACTACTTTAGAATTCAATACTCAAATAATTAAATCCCCTACTCAACAGAAAATTCTCGTTTACTTTAGCACATGCCTTTTGCTCTTTATAAGCTAACGTTAAAAGAAAAATGCAGAAACTGAGATGATAGCTTATTATGCATGTCAGAGGAGTTCAAAGAAGATCCAGGGGAAGACAATCATTTGAAAGCTAAATTCCAAATTCTCCAGAATTCTTAGAAGGAGAAGAATAACTCACAGAGAATTTCAGTTCCTGAATCATTCAGTTTTGTCAACAGTAACTTCAGAGGCATTTTCACTTGCCACAATTATGCATCTGTATATTTTAGCTGGTAGATAATTTAAAAAAACCCACCAAAACTATCCAACTATGCAAACTTGTTTTCACTGCAAAAACTATACAAAACTATAAAATCTTATGCATTTTATATAAGGTTTTTCACAGTTATTTGTGAAAAAATAGGCATTTTCACAAGTGAAACAGTGCCATCTTGTGTATTATGGACATTTTTGCTTATCAAAGAAATATTTTTCCCAAGGGGCGTTCATATATTTTTTATTTTCCCCTGAGAATGATACCAAGTCCCAGAGATAAACTTTGAAATTTACTGATGAAAATAGTTGTTCAAGTTGTTAATGAAGCCACATTAAAACCATGTCTTACATTGAAGCCAGCAAAATGAAAACCAGTTTTCAAATAAAACACCACAGGGAAGTTTGATTCAGTTCTTCACAAACACATTTTAATCATGTAATTTCTTAGATTGCAGTCTCCCTGCATAACAGTTTAGATTCAGTTTTAATGAACAGCTTTTAACTTTAGTTTATATGGGGTGGATCTCCATTTATTTGATGTCCCTGACTACCCATGGAACTCCTTATTATACAATTTTAAAAGTGTTGCTGACTATCATTTAAATGAAAAACATGGCAAAAAAAATCCTTATTTTTATTATAGATACTATTCTAAACTCTTATTCTTGTAGACAACTGGAAATAATAAACTGGTACTATAACATTAATATATCATATAAAAATGAGCAAATAATAATTTTAATTAATGGTTCACATTTGCATTCCTTTGAATGTCAAAAAAACCGAAACCTCATAAACAAGCCCTAAGAAAAACTAAACTAAGAAAACTCTGTTTAACAAATACTAATGTGGATTCATAATTAATTCGAATAATTAGTAACTCTAGAGAAGCTCTTGATAAGTGCTTTCATAATTTTAAAATTGTGTGGTGACATGTACTGTCTGTAATTTGGGTAGTCGTCTTAACAGTTGACAATTCAATGCTTTCTGTATCCATTAAATTATTAAATCCTGCTGAATAACTCAAACCTTTCTCAGAAAAGCAAGCTGAAGGACACAGCTGTATATAGTACAAGAAATTCAGCAACAATGAATATAAAATGAATATACTTTTTAAATGGAGCTAAATATGTCACTTATTTCTATAATTTTGAAATTTCAGTATTTCTTAAACTACTTGTAAGCTGGCATAAATATTAGAAAACTTTCAAAACATAAACAGAGTTTTGTAATCACAGATAAACACACTGCATTATCCAGCCACATACCTCAAATAAAAGCAACTATTTTCTGAAAGGAAGATTTCTGGGGAATAAAACACTAGAAAAATGGCAAGATTGAATGTCATGAGTTAATATATACCCTAAAGGTAATTATGAACAGAATCATGTTTAGATTAAGAAATAAAAACACTGCCTATCACAGGCATAATCTCAGGAGTACTCCATGTCACACTTTCAACTTGCTGTGCTGAAACTGCTACAAATATAACTAGAAAAATTTGTATTCAAAGACCAAATATAATTTGACACATTTCATATCAAGGAGCTTTACTGAGATTAAGGAATAAAGAATAGAAACCTTTATGTCTTCTCTCTATTTCCCATGCACTGCTTAATATACACATTTCCAAACACATGAAACTAAGGCAATCAAGACTCATTTTCTGCTCACACTTTACTTGCAAATCACAGCCCTTAAGATGTTCTAAAATTTTCAGACAAGAAATCTAGCATCTCACTAAGGAAAGTAAGCTCTCAAAAGGTTCAAACTGATATTAACACATTTCAGAATATTAAATATTTCATTCAGCTCCTGGAAGCAATACTGGTGATGGGAGTGCCAAGCCCCAGAACTACAGAAGAACCCTGACACAGAGATGGAATTTCAAGTATTATACCAACTAATATAATCTTCTCTGGGCATAGGTTGGCACAAGGGCAAAAAGGTACTGAAGTAGAGTAACACTGAAATGAACAGCAGTTGCAGTTAATGGGGGAGGTTGCTTGCTGTAGGTAAATGAAATTGCTTTGCATGGGGGAGATTATGAGAGCAAGTGTCTCTAGGTGAAAACTTAAGACCCATGGGCTTAGTTCTCAGTTTTGCTAAATTTCTAACCCTACCATTGACATATTCACTAAATATTTCTACATATGTAAATGCACGTACATGCCCACATATACATATTCATGTGTCTTATGTGTATGCTTACAACATGTACACATATTAAGTCATAACATAAAAATGTTACAACTTAAAGACTGCTTTCAAGCAGAGGTAATCCATCTAGGCAGAAAGCCACGGATCTCAGGGTTCAAAGTGTTTTGAACAACTTGTTCAGTACTTTACCCCACCCCTGTCCTACCTGTGCCTCTGTTTTTCAAATGGAGGAATAGGCTTACAAGTCCATGTGACATTTATGCTTTAAAAAGATGAAGTTTTAAAACTTGCTTTGCATATCACTAGACCAAATGAAAAAATGGTCACTAAAAAAATGTCCATTAAAAGAAAGCCAAACCACATCTATAAGTTTGATTTTGCTTTTAAATCACATTCCAAAAATTCCCGCAAAGGTCATTTTGTTGTTAAAATGCAGAAAGAAATATTTAAGGATCAAAAGCCAACTCGTTAAACAATACAGATTTTTCAAGCTGTACTGCATGTAGTAGAGGTCACTACCTGCTAATTTACTCCAGTTTCTTTACATAGAATGAAAAAAAAACCAAAACCCAAAACACTAAACTTTACAGTCACTCAATATTAAAAAAAACCCGTTCTGCTTATTTATATAAGTTCAAAATTAAATTGCATTTAAAGTATATTATTAAAATATGCTTGTATAGTTTGCATACTACTGTTTGAAAGATGCAGAAATAAGAGTTATTCAATTATCTGATTATCTGTGATGAGTAACTTGACATATAACAGGCATACATTAGAAAGAAAATAGGTGCTACTCCATAAGCATATAGTGACTGTATTCAGATTTCAGTCAAGCTCCATGTTATGATTATAACACACCATGTTTTCTGCATCAGCTACAAAATAAGATCCCATCAAATAATAAGCAGATATCCCATAAAATAATAAGCAGATAAAAATAATAAGCAAATAATATATTTTAATCTTTAAGAAGCATGCAAGTGCTACTAGGACCTCAAAACATGATATTCTAATATTTGTATAGCTCATATTCAGCCTGGTGGTTGTGTACCTGGGATATTTGCAGTGACAGGCATCCTCTTAAAATAAGTAAAATTTGAAAAATGGATGTAAAAGAGTTATTAGGAAGCTCAAGATCTGGTCTTACCTTTATAATTGTATTATTTTCCTTTTATATTTGTGTATCAAGACTTCTGACTGTATAAATTAATTTTGCAGTTAGAGGAATTTGGACATACATGCATTACCAAGAATGACTTAATAGAAATTCCTAGGTAAATCATTCACATATCTGTCTAATATTCACAAAAAATCATTTTTTTCTAGGATGTCAAAGCTGATTTTAAAAGAGTTGTCAAAACACTGCTACTTATTTCTTTACTTTTCTTTAGCTTTATTTTACATCTTTTAAAACATGGTGATGCCCTGAAAATTCAGGCAACTTGGAAATAGATTGAAATGTCTGTCTTTTCTCAAAAGTAACCAATGATAGGACAAAGGAAATGGGCTCAGATTGCATAAAGGTGGTTTAGACTGGACATCAGGAAAAAAAAATGCCCGAAAGGGTTGTCAAGCACTGGAATAGGCTGCCCAGGGAAGTGGTGGAGCCATTGTCCCTGATGGTATTTAAAAGGTGTGTAGATGTGACACTCAGGACCTGGTTTAGTGATGAACTTGGTAGTGCTGGATTAATGGCTGGACTTGATTTTAGAGGTCTTTTCCAATCTAAACAATTCCATGATTCTATGATACTAAGGTAAGATTAGGAAAACTGCACCCTTTGAAAAATAAGAGTGTGCCATCTGAGTTCTGTAATTATATCTCCTGTATCTCTTCATGCCATCTCATATATCTTACGTGAAGAGTCAACACAAGATGAAAAAATCTGGCAATAGAGAAGCAAATGAGACTACACAAGCTAATAGGCTATATCCTTTGTCTTAATTTGAGTGGCAAACTGTTGGTAGAGCACAACAGTTAAGTATGACAACTATCAGGAGAAATTCTTTACTTCCAACTAATTTTCTACTACATACATGCACTGTGTTCATTGCCTAAGGCAGATGGATGCTCTTTCATACATTTTCGAGGTCTAATCTCCAGTAAAAACAAAATTTTTAAAAGTGAGGAGGTTTGGGCAGGAGGTTATTAGGAGGGAACAGTAAAATAATTTTTCCGTGTAATGGAAATGTAGTCTTTCACTCACAGCAGGTAAGAGCTTGGTTAACAAAATTATACTGCAGATATTGTGAAAAAAGATTTCAGTGCAGGCTGTCAATGAGCAACACATTTCAGAGGAAAAGGTATAATAACACTGAAAACCACTAGATTAGAGGAGAGAAATGTTGCCTGTCATCTCACCTACCAGTAGATAGAGAAGTGGGTCATATCCTAGTGTGACCAATTAATAAGCTTCAGCTTTAACTTTTACATTTGGTTAATTATTTACTAATAACATTTCTAATTATATTATTTGCCAATGTTGTGCACAAACCATGTCATAAAATTATTTTGTAGCCTGTGAAATGAGGACAACTCATATGCTTGTAATAAATAATGCACTTGTAAAAAGTAATTCTAAGGAATATGCTTATTAATTGTTTCAATATTTTGTCAGATACAATAACCATTGAGAGGACTCCTGATATTACAGTAGAACTAGAATCTAGCTTCTCATATATGTTTCTTCAATATTTACTTTTCTTCCCCCTCTTACGGATCATAAAGCACCAAGAAAGAATAAAATCTTGCCTGAAAACCTTACGTGAACTAATACTCTTGACTCAGTAATGATTCTGCTGCATGAGATTATATCAGTTGGCCCCATTTCATTACCCATCCTTAAAATGTGTCACCATCTCGCATAAAATCAGACCATTACTCCTTTAAAATTAGCTCACCATCCACAATTAATTTTTTTTAAATTGATAATAGAATCTTATGAGTTGGAAGGGATCCACAAGGACCATCAAGTCCAACTCCTGGCCCTGCACACGACACCCCAAAAATCACACCATGTGCCTGAGATCACTGTCCAAATACTGCTTGCACTTGGTCAGGCTTGGTGCTGTCACCACTTCCCTGGGGAGCCTGTTCCAGTGCCCAGCCATCTCTAGGTGAAAAACCTTCTGACATCTAACCTAAACCTCCTCCAATTCAGTTTCATGCTGTTTCCTTGAGTCCTGTCACTGGTCACCAGAGTGAAAAGATCAGTACCTGCCCCTCTGCTTCCCCTTGTCAGGCTGTTGAGGACCACAATGAGGTCTCCTCCAGGCTGAACAGGACAAGTGGCCTCAGCCACCCCTTGTACATCTTCCCCTTCAAGCTCTTCACCATCCTCATTGCCCTCCTTTGGAAGCTCCGTAACAGCTTAACATAATTTTTGTATTTTGGCACCCAAAATTGCCCACAAAACTCAATGTGAGGCTGCCCCAGTGCAGAACAGAGCAGAGGGGGACCAGTATTAGATAGTTCTGTTCTCAGAAATGGTTCCCAATAATTGTTGCTATAATGCCAGTGGAAAAAGAACTGTGCTTGAGTTGGGAAAAGTTGTACAGACAGTAATAATTCACCTAAAGAGGTACCCAAAACAAACAGACAAACAAACAAACATTCTGAACAAAACAAAGCAAAATTCTAAAAAACCCAACAGAGATATTCTAGTTTGAATGAAAATTCAGCCTTCAAATTTGCTGCTTTTTCATATAGTATTTTCCCTCAGGAATAATGACCAAATTGTTGTCATAACTCCAGTATAAACCAGTATAAACTTTTTAATCAAAGTAACATATGTAATATGCTATATGTCCTCACTGTGTTACTTATCAATGAAGACTAGTGTGTGAAAGCCAAGTGAACATGAATAAATAACAAATGGATACTGGGAAGACACCCTTGAAGAGTTATCAGTCATTGTGATATCTAGAGTGCAAGAGGGAAAGATTTGCAGTGCTTTGCTGGTGCAGGGACACGACTGGGCCTTCACAGCCTTCCTAAAGAACACTCACTTCAAGTAGTCCACTACGTTTTGATGAAGAGGAGAACACTGAGTTTGAGATAATGTCAAACTCCTCTTATTTCCATTAGCCAGTTTTCCACATAAATATCTTTCAAAATGCTGAAGAATATGTATGTGAACCTCATTTTCTCTTTTTATCTGTGTTTGATAATGCAATTATCAGCCACTGCATTGGAACTGGCATTTTAAGGACATTCTAATGAGACACAATAAAGCTTAGACACTGCAGATGATAAACATAACTGAGCCAGTATTTCCAATCTCCTCATCTACCATTCACTACATATCATGTGCAAAGATGGAACAGCGCTACACACATAAGTGAAATACTTGAGATCAAATTAGTTCTCAGAGCAAACACACATACAATTAGAACAAATACACTGATTATTGGAAAAAACATCTGGAAAAAAAAAGAAATACAACTCTAGGAAATTAATTATTTCAAATATTCATGGCAGAGGAAATAGAAAACATAAACACTAAGACCAGCACTGCTGTTGAGTTGAAATATCTTCAACCCAGACTGGTGGGTTATGTCACTGAATATATATAGAAACAGTATATTATAGTTACTATCATTAAATTTGTATTTCATAAGGAAATTGCTGTTTAGTTTAGACCTTATAATTAAGATAATGACCTACTTATTTAAGAAACAGGATGAAGGGAGAGAAATCATAGCATTTCTAAATACACTTGTGAACACAACATCTTTTTTTTTTCTTTTTTTTTTTTTTTTTCCTTTTTTGGTCTCAAATAAATATAATTGAACTAAACCCAAAGAATTTCTACTCTTACTGCCTAATCTTTGTCTTGTGCAACTATGATACTGGCCCATCTTATCATGAAATAATACAATCTCATTAATTTTTTTTCTCTACAAGTGGAGAATCCAAACTTAATTCTAGCCTCATCACTCATCACAGCACATCTCCTGAAGAACAGTACTAGAAGAGTATATTCTCAAAATATATTTTTTTAATAGAAAGACACAAATGTGAATCACAAGACCTTAAGCAAGGTGTTAAGGGAATAAAAAAAGTGATTCAACTTTTATATTAGAATTAGAGACTAGAAGCTCCAAAATATAGACTGTAACAGAAGATGCAAAGAGCTAGATATTCTTCACAGTGATGTATTTAAACTACTCTCCTATTACACAATTTTATTCACTAAAGGAAAGCAAATTAGAGCTCTAGCTGATGTTCAAGTGCACCTCTAAATTGGGATTTATTCAGTGCTATCGTTCACATTTTTGTAAAGGTTTCAATGTCTTGCTCTTCTCACTTTATCATCTTCACATAGGATTTTTTTTGGTGTGTATTTTAGTGGACAATGTCAATAATATAGACTTTTAATATACCATAAAATTCAAGTTCTGAAAACATATCGAAGAGCTTCAAATGTGCCATAAAACAAATTATCTGTCCAATTGTTCTACTTCCCAAGTAAAAGGGCTTCAACTATCTCACACACTATAGCAACCCCTGTTTTGGGGAAGCATTTCTCAATATTTAGCTTTGTATCTCCTTTTTCTGCAGTGTGCCTCAGTAGTTAGTGACAATTTAACATTCCAGGAGTCCTGCATGTTTTAGTCTTTTATTCAAGTTAATGCTTGTTAACAATCTGTTATCCAAATATGAATGCCTAAAATCAAACTTATTTATATAATTTATGCTTAAGACAAGGGACTGGTGTCACTGGAAACACGTAGTAGGTAAAGCTTTAATGAGACATGGTGAAACAGGTCCACTCATTCATTAGGATCACTGAAAGTCAATTTTACAATTCCCTAAAGTCTCCTAGCATGTAACAGAATACAAAATCCACTGCTCCATATGATGAAGACTGCTTCTCCAGAAGATTAAAAAATAAATTCCCCAGACATGTCTGATGTAACTCATGCTTTAGTATAAATATATGTTTAGGAGTAATAATCAGAGTATAAGCACACCAATCAATTTTATGAAACTAAGTTTCTGACTATATAATGGAATCTTTCATACCAGTATTTCAGGATTAGTTAAATTTTGCAAACACAGGCATTATCACAATTTAAGCTATGCAGTGTGTCCTACAGCAGCTGTTCCATCAGGGGCACAATCACACACTGAACTTTTGGTTTTTTGGTATCTCCCTCCCCTTTCTGGATGTTGACAATCAAGGGTGGCCTGAATGAGACATATCAGTAGCTGAATGGGGACCCCAGTGCTCAATTGACTTAAATACCAGTGAAGAGAGAAGTGAATAAGACAGAGCCTGGATCATCTCTGTGGTGCCCAGTGACACGCCAGTAGATAATGGGCACAAATTAAATCACAATAAAATCTATTTAAACCTAAGAAATAACAAAAAATTTCACTATGGAGGTTATTAAACACTGTTAACAGATTCCAAAAATATCAATATCCTTGGAGATATTCAGAACCTGAGTAGACAGAGCCCCAGACAAACTTTATTTAACCCAGCTCTACACTTTCTACTTCACTTTTTTCTCCTCTTTATCCTTTTTATGTTTTATAGTGACTCAAGAGATTTGCGCACCAGCAAATGTAAAAAAAAAAAAAAATAAGAAAGGAATTCCTTGCATGATAACAACTCCTGAAGCAGTAGGTTAACGTTCAACAGTGTAGTTATGTTACTAAAGGACCTGGTCAAAGTAGGGAAACAATATTTTAGCACTTCTACACAAAATTTCCAACACTGCTACCACATAATATTCTTCAGATTGAGGAGCTGTAAATTTAGGCCTTGGTGACATAACTCTTTGAATGCTATGACAAGTTCTTATCAGTTAATATTTGCCTTTAACCTTTCTTTTCTCCTTAATACAAGAAATCAAATGTCATTGTTTTGAACCTGAGTTATTAAGAAAGTTTATGAAGAAGGTTGTGGCTCAAAGAAATGTAGAACTTTCTTCCTGAAGACCTTTTTAATTTTCATTATCTTTAGGATTCAATAACTTATTCCTAATAAGGGATAGCTGAGGGAATGGCACCTCTGCTCACCACTGTTTTGAAGACTGTCTAATATTTAAAATGTGGATCAGTGAAAACCAGCAATGTATCATGTCAAAAGGACGTAGCTGTTGAATGCTGCTGGAATGAGTTCTATGTCATGTTTTAATTAAATTCCTCATTACTGATCTGGAAAAAAGGTATAAAGACCATGCTAATGAGAGTCACATATCCAAGCTGGAAGGTGCCTTACAGACCAAACACAGAAGAGTTTGAAATGCCACGAAGGCAAATATCTTGCTGATTTGGAATATTTTCCATTTTCTGGCAGATATTTGAAAAATCAAGTGCAGAAATGAAATTTTAACTCGGTGAGTTTGGGTTTTCTTTTGGTTTTGTTTTATTTTCAACCGATGTTAAAATGACCATGAAAAAATGGTAACTGAATGGATAGATAATTGAGATGTAAGAAGAGGGTAAAAAAGTATCCTAGATTTAGACTAGCATTATTGAACTAAGAAAGTTAATATCAGTCCAAGAGGAACTCTATTACAGATTTTCAACATACTTTTTCACTTACAGCAGAAACATCAGCTGTTTAGGAATTAATTCTTTGTCAAAATGGATTTGAATGCCATAATGAGAAAAAATGCTTTGGGAATAGTAAGAAAACACTTGCAAGGGTTGAGTGAAAAAATAGTTTCTCTCATGAAGATGTATCTAAGCAAATGTGTAAACCAAAACCAAAATATTTTTAAACTTTATGTTAGAAAACAGACCTTCCATGTTTCCTTAATATCATATTATATTACCCAAATATTACTAGAATTTCTGTTGAATTTCAGCTCGACTGAAGTCGAGGGCAAAGCTTGCTGGCCTTTTGATTTCTAAAACTTTCTGAAAGTGACAGTTTAGATTAAATGTAAAATTTGGCACTAGAAGTGATAAAAGGCTACCAGTTTTTCCTGAGATACTGAGAAATTATCTTCTAATTTAGTTCACTTCAAGAATTTTCCTTCAAAAAATAAAATTTTAAATAAACTCCAGGACAGTTTCATAAGTGTTTGCAATAATATTGATCATTATACCCAATACAAGAAAATACATTGCATCTGTAAGCTATATTAACAGTATTGATTTATTAAATGCATATTTTCTTTTGCTATTGGTGTACACAGATGATGAAAATGAATTTTGAATTTTCTTGTCAGTTACAGTTTAAAAAACTATGGCATTCCTGTAAGGTTCATGTTACAGGAATGTGGCATTTTTTTTTGCTTGGTTCACCTTATGCAGAGGCTAAATTTCTATAACCTTTGCAGATCTGTTAACACTTTTTCCTACTCAGGTATCTTAATGAATTCTTCTTTCTATCACCAAATTACATGGATCTGAATTTAATTATGAGAGCACATACTGAATTAAATAGAGGATAAATGAGCTCTCATTTAACCTTAATGCCACTTGAAAACCATAGATGCCAAAGATGAATAATAAGTGTTCAAAGCTTAAACCTTCTTCCTCTGGAACTGCTAGAGCCACTCTATCAATAAAGAAACACAGACTGGTTGGATTTGGCAGACTGTGGACTATGACCAAGTTACTTCTTGTTCTATAGATCATTGTTCATGTAATGTAACAAAATGGAAATTATACAGGCAACTGAAAAGTATCACATCAGAGAATTTTGAGATCACCTGAGGAAGACCTTGTGGAAGGATAATTTTAATTTGATCCATGAAATGCAAGCCTGGACATTATATGTTAATTAGAAAACTTTCCAGCAAGAGACTAACAGAATTTTGAAGAAGTGATTTCACTAAGCCGATTTAACCTTCAGAGGCTGTCCTTAGTACACATTAATTTTCTCTTTTTCTTGCCTTAGCAGTAAATATAGCAAAAGACAGATTTTAGGAAATTCAAAGTACCCCAGATAAGGCAAAATGAAACAATGCTGCTGAATACAAGGGTTTTAATTAATTTCATTTGGTTTATCTTCTTTAAGGTATTTACTGAACTCTGTATCATGTTCTGATTGCAATTTATAGGTGCTCCAGCCTTAAAAAAACTCCAAAAAACCCCACAAAAACACAAAGACCAAACCAGATACTCCTGACTTGTTACACTAAGAAAAAGTCAAATCTCATTAAATGAAACATCAAAGTCAATTTCTAAACCAAATGACCTTATAAAGAAAAACTTCCTGAAATACACAAATACTAACAAAAAGGTTTCAGTACAAGACATCAGTTGTATTTCTCAACTACAAGCTATTTATATACATAACATTCCATACACTTCAAATTTAATATAAACAAGCATATGGCAACATATTTCCTTCAAATTCTGATCCCTTATAAACAAAATTCTGCAATTTTCAGGGTGGGGAAATGGGACTAGGAAGGACTTTGTGTTGTGCCTGGAATACTACCAAGCTGCAGGTTCTCAAACAAAAGGAAAAAAATCCAAAACAACAAAAGCAAATGGAGATGTAATTGACCCTCTCTTCTCAACCATTACTCGCTGGAACAAAACTTACCTATATTATATTGTCACTTTAGAAGAGTTAGTTCAATGTTACTTGGAAACAGTAATTATCACTGAAGGATTTCTGGCATGGATGTGTTTTTTTCCCCTTCACATGCTTTAACTGCAATGTTCAGTCAGCTGTCAATTGTATATTGTTAAAAAACAGAAGCTAGCTTGATTACAGAAGGAGTTTAGGTATGTTTCAAGAGCAAAGTCATGCGCATAGAGAGCCTTGAGTGGGTGCTTGCTTAAAAATGTTTACATTCTAGCCTCATCTGCACCAATGACCTTCTGTTTCCTCAATTAAATCCTGTGTGTCTATTTTTAAAACCTCCAGTAATGTGTTGTTATTATCTGTGCTTTTTGCTTTATAAACTCACTCCTTTATTATATTTTAGAATTAAGATTAGTTGGTCTCCCCAAAAATAGTCACTCAACATTTCCTCCGGAACAGTGACAATTGTAAGATGATATATAAATCACCCTGGACAATAAATAAAACACATCTGCTTTGCCCGTTGATAAGTTGCATTAATTTTATTTTTTTAATTTACGGCAAACATTCAGAGGAAAAACAATTTTGCATCACATTAGGAAAGATCCCAAGAATAATTATGTATTGTGAATCTTAGCAATTCAGATTTACTCTACAGGATCATATCAGCTGCCAAAGTTCAGTATAAATCTATTTAAAAGGGATTATACATGTCCATCAATTATTAAACCCTTCATCTATAATGCGTTTCTTTTTCGAATTTGGATAATGTATAAGCCTGCTTTAAAAAAACGTTACTTTTGTGTATCCACTAATTTTCTTATATTGAAACGTTAGATCCAGTTGAATTCAGTGGGACTAAGAAGAGGGGCTAAAATCTGTGCAGTTGTCTTCTATTTTCCAGGTATCAGAAATTATTTCACTGGTGTAATATGGCATATTTCAGGGATGCACAAAGCTTCTTAATTCAGACACCTTGAAGAATTTTGGGATCTAAATCACAAAGAACTAAAATCCTCCATATATTCTGAAAAACTTTGACATGAATGAAAATAGAAAGCTCCTCACTGCAACTATGTACACAAAATGTAAACCAAAGTGTTAACGAATAGATCACTGGTTTCATTCAATTAGAAAAAATATGAGAATATTCAGTGAAAATTTTGGCATGCAATTTTTTTCAACATAAAATTCTTCATTGCATCAAGGAGAAATGGATTAACCTATAGCCAATACAGAAGCATAATAGAAGCAAAGCCTGAGGGGGTCACATAATTATCTCAAGATAAACTCCTATAAGAAAAAAAAAAAAAAAAAAAAAAAAA
>VWZS01008816.1:2445107-2514362 GCA_013397075.1 Rhabdornis inornatus | reverse complement strand
AAAAAAAAAAGAAAAACCAAGAAAAACCAATATAAAAAATAGTCACAACCACTGCAAATTGACCTGTCAGTCAAGGAGACTCGAGAAAAATCAAGGATTTCTAAGAAACTAAAACTCTGTGCTGGGATTTGCTCTTTGGAGAGCAAGTACTGATACCGGCCAAAGTCAGCAATGATGAAAAAACATTTGAATCCCTACAAAAATCTTGGAGCACTGCTGTAGAAAGTGGGTTTAAGAGTGGCAAGCATGTACAGACAAAGATATACCTGTATGAGACTGCAGCAAAACTCAAAGTAACTGGCTGCCTAATTTATTTCTGAAATGTTAGTACTAGTTGTCCTGAATAAAAGGCTTGAAATAGAAGAGTAAAAGCTTGTGTGAGCAGACTAGCAGATATTTACTGGTAGCTGTTGAAGATCAATGATTTTTTTCTTAGCTGACACATGTGCTTCAGGAGTGGGGAAAGGTAAGAGAGTGAGAAATCTCTCGTCCACATGTTTTAAAAATTGAGGAAAAGCATAGAAATGTCTTTTTTATTTTTTTTTTTTTCATTTGTTTTCTTTTGTGTTTGAGGGTGGTAAGGTGGTTTTGTTCTTAGATATTTTTTTGGTTGGTTGGTTGGGTTTTTTGGTTGTTTTTGTTAAAGTGATCCTGCATACTTATGAGAGCCACAGGAATAGAACTAATGAACACACCTATCTATCTCTTCTGTGGGGTTAGGACTCCAACACTCTTCATGTGAGTAAGTCTTCACAGACAGTATAAAATAGAAATGTCCAAATATTTATATTCATCTCATTAGACTGTATGAAGTATCAAGCTTATATCTCTTTTATCTATTCAAACTACTGTATGGCTGGAAATTCTGGGCACAGCTATGTTCTCACTCACCACTCAATTTCTGCTCACAATTTTAACTCTGGAAGCAAATGAGATAAAACCTCTGGCTAATGACTAGTAAGATGACCTGTCAAGGGTTGTTAGTATCCACTACTTTCCTTTTTTAAATTATAACAGTGATTTCTAGAGACATATATTGCAAAGAAACACAAGCAATTTTAGAAGAGACTATATTTTGAAGCATGGGTGTTTATTTAAATTAATTTCTTCTTTCTCTCCCTCTAATTTGTGAAAATGGCAACTCATGAGATTTGATGCATTCATATCTATTACTGATTCACAGGCTAACAAAGAATTCAGTCTTGTTTTAGAATTGAGCCAAAAAGACAGCACTTTGGAAAAATAATTGTTCTGATGATTCTAGCCTTAATAATCAAATGGATGCAGGTATTTGTTTTAAAACTTTGAGATATGCATTGTATCTACTTTCTGCTTCTTCCCCTGTCAGATCAGGTGGCAGTAAGCCATTCATCTTGTTCATTACAGCTTCTGTATAACTTTGGATTAGAGCTTTCAGATTTGGATTAAACCTATTCTTAGTGCTTCTAAGTCAGTGTATTTGATTTTATTTTTGTCAGGAGCAATGCTGTAGCAGAATTTCATAGGATATCCCTACTATTTCCTACATCAAACATGACACTAAGACCTCTCAACAGAAATAACTTCAAAACTAACACAGGCATTAATTTGTCAGTGCATTTTATAACACAGAACTTACAAATGGCAAACAGGAGATGAAAACACGTATGTATGAAACAGCATCAAAATGTTATTTACACAGCGTTTCCTAATTTATTTGAAAGCATATATATATATATCTCAATTTTTACTTCATACAGATGTATGTCTGAGGACTTGAAGGATATCAAAAGTATAAGCAAATTTTTATATGTGGCACACATTAACTAAATTCTTACTCACAATTGCAATAGAAATCTCTGAGATTCTACTCATTCACAAGTATCATCTATCAAAAAAATTTACAAATTTTATTCTATTCTCACAGCCAGGCATTTATTTTCATGCTGAAACTTGCTGATACGTTCAGGCGTGAGTTCTTACAGCCTTTTCTAACCTTATTCCTTATAGTCCTTTCAAGAGTAAAGGTAATTTTATATCAGTCAGCAGTCTCTCTTAAGCACGAATATATCTTAAGACACAATACTAAGAAAAATATACTTCCTTGCTTTTTCATTCTTAACAGAAAAATTCCTAAAATCTCAAAAATAATGTTTTAAATATTTAATCCTATAAATTTAAATCAATGTTGAGTAAATACCGTCTCCAAAAATAAAAGAAAGTCAAAAAAGGAAGAGGCTCCCTAGCAACAAAATAATAAAAAGCACTAATGATTGCATCAAATTCTTTCAGCTCCAACATACATTACGTCAATCATAATACATTTTATAAGGATAAGTGAAAGGTTCTTGCTGTGTCTTACAGTGTTACACAGAGCCATCCTTTTATTTCAGTTTAAAACATAGCAAACATTTTAAAATTAAGAACCATTCTAAGCTGTGTCTTTTGCTGGATTTATGAACTTTCTATGTATAGATATATAGGGCACCCATCTCATTATTTCTTTCTGTTGATCTCTTTGAATCAGATGCTCTTTGGATCACGCCAAGATCTCTGTCCATTTGACCATGCATTATAACAGATGTCTTCTTGCTTAATCTCAAAGCATCTTGTCAGTATTTTGACTTAGTTTTCCTGCCTAAAAATTTTAAATGAACCATAATTTTACTCACAATGGGTCCTGTTACGGACTAGCTCTAAAATGGTTTCTTTAATTTAGACTCCTTCAGACACATGGAGTGCAAGCATGTCTGTTTTCTCATGTGCTCTGTGTTCTTCTTTCTTATTAGTCTCCACTTGGAGATATATTTATGTGGGTATATTGGTAAATAATTCAGACAGTGTCAAGTCTACAGCTTATTAAATAAGTTACTTGTCCCAGTCCAGGAAGCAGAATTTTCTATGTGTCAACATCTTAATCTCTATTAGGGTGATGTCACCTAGGAAGCTAAGTGCTGATATCAATCAGTCTTGTGACCTAATCACAGACCCATTAAAACTGACATAGAATACAGAACACAGAGAGATGCTCTGTGTATAGAATATATTTCCTTTCTGGTTTTCCCTCTTTTGCCTCAAGTTAATTGTGTTCTATCTATAGATGGCTGGAGCATTATTTCAAGAGCAGGGACTGATCAGCTACAGCATTCAAAAATTGATCCACTAAAAATTAATAGAAAAAATTCCCCAGAGTGTGGGCCAAATCTGGACACTGTGATTTTAGAGTATTAGGGAAAAAAAAAGCTAGTCCATATTTCCTTTCTGGCAACCTTAGAGCTTAATTTAAACATTATTTTGTTTGAACTTGAATGTCTTTTAGAATTAAACTCACTTCACTCTAAGAAACAGAAGGACCAGCTACTCTTTCCATCAGAAGAGACATTCATTTTTAACCCATATTTTGCAAGGGTTATACTACACTATTTAGCCGTTTCATAAGAGAGCAGCATAAGAAACTCCAACCATAACTGTAAGAAGCAAATATCAAAAACCACAAGCAAATATTTGTTGGAAAAAAAATAATTCCTATTGCTAGAAAACCCATAAAACTGGAACCGAGTAATAGTAAAATTTTGGGTAAAAACTGACATTTGTGGATTTGTATATCCTAGAATTCAAGTGCTGTTAGTGGCATTTGCTAAGCAGCTCCCTTGTGTTCTGGAAGAAAAAAAAAAAACATATCTGTAATTTTTTCACATCCTGCAATTTCCCTGGAGCAGCTGAAAACTAATAAACACTTTGAGTTATATAGGTCAAGGGAAAACTGGTAATAGAAGTCTGAATGTCTGTGTCTTTTTGGATCTGTTTAAATAAATTTTAAATAAATCATTTTTAAAAATAGATTTTAAATAAAACCTTTAAACCAAAGACTGTGAAAGCACAGACAGCAGAGTAGCATGTGCCAGTAGTAGCCAATTAGAGTCAAACTCCTGTATATAAACTGACCCCTGCTGATCAGATCACACCCAGTGCATGCTTTGCAGGGGACAAACAAGCCCGCCTTTCACTCTCAAGCTGCTTCCAAGGGTGCAGCTTCTGCAGCAGAGCCCAGTCAAAGCTCTGCCCTATTGCCAAGGGCCAGGACGGGACCCTGGATCACCACTGGCTGCCCTTGGCAGCTACTTCAGCCCCGTGGTGAGGTTGCACCTCTCTACCTCGGCATGAAGATACACCTCTTCTACACAGGCAGGTTGACATCCTGGCCACTTCAGGTTGGAATCTTATGCTATTTCCATCAGCTGAAGTGATAAATACAATTAACTCTTCCCATTCTTCCTGATTCCTCCTGCTGTTAGATTTCACATGCAATCCTCACCTGTACTTCTGCTGTGTTAGTCCTAGAGTGGAAGTACCTGTCACTAAATTTACAGAGGAAATCAATGATTTTCTTTATGACTCCAAAAGCGAGCTCACAGGCTACTTGAAGCTGTGACTGCTTCCACAAAATACCTAGGTTTTGTACTTTTAAACAAGAATGGTTGCACAAAACAAAACTGCACACAGGTTCCAAATAATCTAGTTCAGTCTAGTCATAGTAATGACTGACTTTTCACTAAGTTTTGACCTAGTGTTTAGAAATTTGCCTTGAAATCCTTCTAATATGTTTGGATGAGATGGTTGAATATCTACTATTTTCATGATTTTTCAGGAACACTTGCATATTGTAGTTGTTACTCAATCAAATTAATAATATTTTCTGACACACCTAAGCAAGCTGAAATGGTCACAAAATATGTTTTCTTTTCTCAGGACATACAGTGTGAAAATTTTTTTTATTAATTCCTCTGCCTTTTACTTTATTATCTCAAATGAAATCAAATCCTTTTAAACTTGAGGATAATATCGATCAGTTTATACTGATTTTGAAGCCAGAAATTATTTTGAAGAGAGACAGAATTTTTTTGCATCATAATTTCAGTTTTTAAATTACTTTCAGTGGAAAACCTTGAAAGCTTATATATGCAAAATTTAAGTTGGCAGTTTTTTGTATGCTTCAGTCAACTTCCTGCTTTAAAATATTTTTCAACTCCATTTCAAAAAACACTCAAAATATTTTGCAATATTTCTGAATTTTCAGGGAAGTGATACACCAATTAGTCTTGCACTAGGCTAAAATCCAAGGTTGACTCAAAGTACATTACTCTAGGCAACTAATTTCTTGTTTTATATCTTGAAAAGTAAGGCCAACATGTAGCAACACGTGTAAGAACGCTGAGTTCCTTTAGCCCCATCATAAATACATATCTGTCACAAGGTAGCTCTGAAACTTTCATTTGCATGTATCAAGTCAGGCTTTTACACAGACATGAAAATATAGGCTGCTCCATGTATAAACTACTTTCATGTAATAATTTTGAAAGGTAAATATATCAGAAGAGTACAGTATGCATTTGGTACTTTAGCAAAATTGTACATGTATTTATAACCATATAAAAAGTCAAAATATGCATAAGAGCACTGAGGAGATCAGGTAACTTCATTCTAAATCAGAGAAGCAAAATTAGATATCTGGGTTTGGAGCAGACAAATCTAAGTTGGACTATTAGGCATGGAGCAACCTAACATATATAGATATATATAGATATATAGATATAGATATATAGATATATAGATATATAGATATATAGATATAAAAGCTACAAGCAGAAATATCACTTATCTGGTAGAGAGCCTCTGTGGAATTTCCAAGTTTCTATTTATTTAGCTCATTAAGGTTTATTAAATTGTAAGGCAGACTCTTTGAAAAGCATCAGCATGAACTTTTTTAGTAGTTCCTTGCACTGCTTGTTCAAGAAGGCCTGTATCACCAGGAAGAGATTTTGAAGTACAGCTTCAGATAACCATAAACCATAAACTCATTTTTTTAACTCTAACATAATGTGTATATATATATGTATATGTACGTATGTCCTCCAGTTAGCTACAAAAACTACCTCTCCCTTATTCTGATTATTCTACAACAGAAAGGCTCTTGTGTGAGAAAGTCAGAGTCTTCTCTGCCACCGAAGACTATGTTTACCATTCTGTAAAAGGTCAGAAATGTTGAACTGCAGATTAAATAATCCACTCAAAATCCATTTGAAATCAGATGGTAACCTATCCATCACACAATAGGCTAAAATGACAGAAATATTAAACTGAGTAAGATGAAATAATCTGGCAGATGGAATGAGAAAGGGCAGACACATGCTTTGCTTCTTTTGTTTCCCTTCATAATGTATTATTTATTAATTATTAATTACAATTATTTCTCCATAACTGAGAGAAAGTGAAGATTCTATAAAGGCTTAAAAAATATGAAAACAAACACTGCATGCATGGGAGCACTGAGGGATCAGGTTAGAACAAAATGCATCAAAATCAAAAATACATCTGAAGCTAAAGCACACTGATTAAAAATTATTAAATATTTTACTTGGTGTCTTGTTTCAGCAAGACACAGTGAAGTGAGATCTATCTTTTTTACACCTTTTTCCTCATGACTCAATATAAAAATATTGCCTTACCATGCTTCTGAAAGCTGCATGTATTTAACACAGATATGATGAGCTTCTATCCTTAGACCAAAAATCAAATACAATCTGCAAGAAAAATTGTGCCCTGAAGAACAGCTATGTATCTCAATGGGAGTCAGGAAAAGGCCAAGGAGATTTTTGATTTATCAAAAATCATTTTTCCCAGATGTCACTGGCATATGTGTAGACTCTCATCAAATTTTCAACAGCAGTTTTAAATTCCTTTCTCCGATACAAGATCTAGCTATCCTGACAGATAAAAGAATAATAAGGTAAAATATGTGAATATTTGCTGATTTCCCTCTTGTTGTAATTTCAGTACTTCAAATATTGCTTCTCCAGGGAAAAAGACTGACAATAAAAGAGAGGTATTTGTGGTTACAAATGCTAGGAGGCAAAAAATCTGAATCTATTCACTATGAATGATATTATACAAAGATAGTGTTCAGAACTCAACTTCTCAATTCCAAAGGCTTCAAACCTGTTATTGAACATCTAAACATCTAAAGCAAAGAAAAAGAAAAGAATCCTAAAGGTCAGCAGTCTTGAGTAGGTATGTGGCTTTTAAAGAGAGCTGAAATAAATACAGTCTTCGAGGGAAGAGGAAACTGAGTTAGTGTTTGTGTTTTTTGGTTGTTTTTCCAGTAGAAAATTATTTCTGGACAAAATCTGTGCATTACACTATGGGCTTGCAGTACTTAACAATCATGAGATGTTTATGTCACTAGCCAAACTTCTACATGCTCCTTCTATCAGGTCAAATGTGAACAAAATTACACAGATCTGGTGGGAATGTAGAAGAGACAAGAGTGTATGCTGGTGAAATATACCTTCTGCAAAAAGAAGGAAGCTTCAGGTGAGGATTGAAGTAATAAAAAATAGAGAAAATGCAGTTTTACTGTTGTGAGAAAATACCTACTCTAAGAGGGAAAAAAAAATATCCTTTGAAACTCAATATATTGAATGAAAGAGAAAACCAGGGATGGAAGGTATTCCAGGAAAGTTAAATTACAAATGAATATTTCCCAAAAGTAAGTGAAAAAATGCTTTCCAGGCCCCGGTATTTTTGAATGTATGAAGACCGTAATTTGCCTTAAGCTCCTGAACATGCTAAGTGATAGCTAGACCTAAAATGAAATTAGTATCAGTTCCATTTCCTTAGTTCCCCACAAGACTTGCTGGTATATTTACAAAAGTGGAATCCAATTTACTGAGTTCAAACATTTTGTAACTGAAAAACAATGTTAAATAGCTTTTTTTAAACTTGTGAAAAGGCAGTGATTAATTTCTTTAGTTTATCTTCCATAAATCTGTCTACCTACTGATGACTTTCTATTGTCTCCCTTATGAAATCATTAATAATTTATTTGTATACATGCTCTTTAATAGCTAGCTGATAGAAATGTTTATTGTGGGTATTTAAAACATAGTAATATGCATTTCTTATTAAATGTTTTACAGCTTTTTCCTGAACATTCTTATTTGGAAATTTTTCTCAGTACCTACGGCACACAAAGAAAGTAGCAACTGTTTAGTCAGAAAGAACATAGAACGCTTCTAGATTTTTAACTTTGCAGGTGGGTATATCTAATTTTTTTATACAGAACGATGGTGTCACATAAACCAGAAGCATATTTACAACTAATTCCCCATACTTTAAAAAAAAAACATAAAAAATTGGAATTTCTGTTCAAATGAATTATATCTGAAGATGTGAAATAGTTATTGATGTTCAAAAGCACTCACCATTACTCTCATACATAGCGTCAAGATTAATAAATAATTAACATTTCCAAAACAAACATACCTCAAAGACACTGTTTTCTTAATCCTTCAGGAGAATTACTACGTCAGCTGCTTTTTTGTCTTCTGGTCTTGAATTTGTTTTGTAGCCTAGGAAAAATAAATCTCAGCTTACTTTCAAACTGAAAGCAGAAGGCTAAATCCAAGGAAAAAAAAACAAACAAAAAACCAACACTTAATAGCATTGCAGTTAATTCTGCTGTAATCCTACCTCATTATCTTAAGCAAATAAATCTCTAAAAAGGATTACCTTTTTAAAAGCAAATTAGAAAACTGAATGTCATCTGTGCATGGAGACATTCTTTTAAAATGCAATCAGCAAGGAACTCATAAATAGGCCACTATATAAAAATATTCCAATCCGGCAATCTTTACCAGATTTTCAACAGATGTGTATGTAACTATGATTTCACAAATTCCTAAAATAAAATGTGTCAACATCGTTTACCACAAACTTTCAAGAGTCTAAAAAAACTGTGCTCATTTAGATTCTAGAGAAAGAACAATATCATAAAGATATGTTAAATATGTATCAACTGCAAGTGCAAGTGCTCTTGCCACACCACCCATGTCAAGAATGTAAATGCAGGGACTGGGAGAATGAAAACCCTAAGCCCATTGTAGGAGAGGGGCAGGTTCAAGACCAAGGAACGTCAATGTTCACAAGTCCATGGGACACAATGAGATTAATTTGTAGGTCCTGAGGGAGCTGGCAGACAAAGCTGCTAAGTCATTATCCATAATTTTGGAAAAAACATGTCAGTCAGATTTGTGCTTACAGCCCAGAAAGCCAATGGAATCCTGGGCTGTATCAAAAGGAATGTTGCCAGTAGACTGAAGGAGGCGATTCTCACCCCTTCCTCTGCTCTTGTGAGACCCCAGCTGTAGAACTGTGTACAGTTCTGGTGTCCCCAAATTATGAAGGACATGCAACTGCTAGATCAAGTCTAGAGGAGGGCCACCAATTTTATAAGAGGAATGGAAAACCTCCCCTATAAAGCCAGGGTGAGAAAGTTGGGGCTATTCAGCCTGGAGAACAGAAGATTATGTGGAAACCTCACTGCAACATTCCAGTATCTTTCCGTACAGTGAAACTGGAGAGTGACTCTTTGTCAGGAACTGTAGTGATGGGATAAGGGGTAATGGGTGCAAACTGAAAGACGTGAAATTTAGATTAGATATCAGGAAGAAATTCTTTATTGTGAGAGTGGTGAGACATTGGAACAGGTTGCCCAGGGACGTTGTGGATGCCACAACACTGGCAATGTTCAAAGTCAGATCGGACAAGGCCTTGAGCAACCTGGTGTAGTGGGAGCTGTTGGGACTTAATGATCTTTAAGGTCCCTTCCAACCCTTTAACATTCTATGATTCTATGCAAAACATAACAAGAGTAGCTACTTAATTGTCATACCTCCCACTCCTGCACACCATTATAATTTTTGATTTACTGAGGAGAATTTAAAAAAAAACAAATAGCAAGTAAAGTTATGTTTTTACTTTATTTCAATAACTGTAAAATTCAGGAAGCATAGCCCCTAGGTGCCTCTTCATACTCATCACACATTTTTAGAAATGCACACGGAGTATATAAGCAGTGAAGAAGCAGCAGATGCTATCAAGAGAAATCAAACTACTGAAGTCATTATCATTGTTAGAATGTTTTAAGTTTTCTCAGAAAAAAATTACCAATTTTAAGGACTTTTTGATATATTTAAGTTAAAAATAGAAACCATGTGATATCACAGTCCTGAGGAAAATAAATACTGTTACAAAAATATTTTTTTTCATTAGAGAAACTAGTCTGTGATTCCGTGACAGCTTTATTATTAAATTAAAAGAAAACAACAGAAATTAATAAAAACAAAATTACCATTTGCATTTTTAGCTTCATTTGTATTGAACTTATCAGTTTCACTTTAAAATATAAACTTAATCATCCCGCGAGTTACTCCTTTCTTCAAATTATTTTATTTATCTGTACCAACACAAACAGTTTACATTGAATAAAAACAACACAGAAGACAGCTTGCTTGAAAGGAACGCATATATAACAAATCTAGTGAACTCAGCTTTGGAAGTTGATTGTAGTATACGTGGAAAAAGAAACTAGTGAAGAAAGTATTTAACGAAAGTAATAAAAGCTACACAAAGCTAAGACAGAAATTAAAAACAAACTAAAAAGGGTTAATCAGATTTTCATTTGTACCCACAAGACAGCAATGTAGTTAGGCAGAAAGAAGTCAGGAAACTAATTTCTGTCAATAGTTGCTTCAAAGTCTTTTACTTCAGTATTTCTCAAGAACAAAATATACCATTACACACACATCCATTTGAATACATGAAAGCCAATACATGATACAGAAGGTAAAGCAAGGCATCCAGCATTCACAATAATATCCAAGAAATGGCATATATTACACTGTCATTCAAGATTCTCTAAGAGCAAGGGAACTATGTACTTCTAGTTTGCAAAATTAAAATAATCACACTGCTACCATTGAAGCATATTTTAATTTATAACTATTTTTATGTCAGTGTGGCCATGACTTGAGGGTTTTGTATTACTTTTTCAACAGCAATATAATGGAGTCTCATACAATTTCTCCTATTTCTCCTTTGTTAACAGTTTTTGAGACTTGCAAGTTTCAAGATTAACTGATGTCTCTTCATCCAAAATCTATTTTCATCTGAGTGCTGGAACATTTTCATGGTACATTGAAAACAAGATAATGGAGTGACAGTGGTAAAAATAACTTGCTTGAAGGAAGAATATTACTTGAATATCACTTTTAATCAATATTTAGGTGAAAAGTTGCAACAAAACAGATATCTTCATAATTACATTTTTCTTTTTATTTTTTAAATACTAAATAGATTCAAAAGAGTTGTTTCATGGAACAAGAGCACACATTTAAAAGTAGTTTCGAGTCTCATAGAAATCCTTATATCTTTGAATTATTACAGTAGTTGGAGTATTTTAATCTGATTTATCTGTTTTATGGTGTTTGCTGAGACTTGAGAAAAATGCCTGGTTCTTTTGGTTTGCTAATTTTTTTCCCTGTTTTATTTCTCCTGACTTTGCTTGGTTGTGGTTTGTCTGTTTGGGTATTTTAAAGGCTCCTACTAAGTCACCATGTTTGTGTTCACATATGTGTTGTTTTTGCACTGCCTAGTTTTTGGTAGCAGTGTGGGGACAAGGAATTGGTTCCTGTGAGAAGCTGCTAGAAGCCTCCACTGTGTCCAGCAGAGCCAATCCCTGATGGATCTGAAGATGGACATGCTGCTGGCCAGGGCTGGGCCAATTAGAGATGGTGATAACACCTCTGTGATAACAAATTCCAGAAGAAAATCAAAACAAGGTGCACACANGGGACTACACCCCTGGAAGAGTGACCCACACCACAGCAGTTTTGGGAGGACTGTGTGCCCGTGGGAGGGACTCACATTGCAGGAGGTGCATTTTGGCTGCTGCTCATGCGAGTGGAACCACGTTGGAGAACTGTCTCCTATGGGAGGGACCTCACTGTCTTATAGGGAAAGGATTCATGTCTCCCTGAGCAGCAGAAGAAATCTTCGGGTGATGAACTGACCAAATTCCCCATGCCCTGTCTCCCTGCACTGTCAGTGGGAAGGAGGGAGGGGTTGGGGAAAAAAGGTGTTTTTTAAGGGCTTCTTTTATTTCTCATTATCCTTCTCTGATTCTGTTAGCAATAAATTCACTTTGTACCTTTAAGTTGAGCCAATTTGGCCCTTGAAGTGTTTGCTCCCAGTCCTTATCTCAGCTCATCAACCCTTCATTAACTTTTTGTTCTCCTAGGTCCTGCTGTGGCAGGGGAGGCTTTTGTACCTGGCATTTGCCCTGTGTCAAATCACAACAGTGTATTTGTTCAAAACTTTGAAAGCTGATTTTTTTCCTACTCTGCTTTGCTTTCAGAGATACAACTTCAGTTCCACATGCATCTATATTAGCCAAACATTAAAAAAATATAAAGTAATTATTCTTAACAATATTAGATAGAAAGAAACCCATGGATTTAATCTGGTCCCTCTGGACATTTGAAGATCCATATTTACTGTCAGAAAGGTTTTGCCCTTGCAAACTTGCAGCTTTTGGTTTCCTTTGTCCAGTCATTTTATTGTGGTAGTGCACAATTTTGTGTAAGGTTAAAATAAAGAATTGCAAGGTTAAAATAAAATAAAGGATTTGTACTCTGACATTCAGAGAACTTGAATTTTAGTGACATCTAGAGCCCTAGCTCCCCTAAGGGAAATTTCTGCCAAAAACATATACTAAGTAAAATGATAAAAAAAAAAACAAAAAAACAAACAAAAAAAAAAAACAAAACAAAAACAAAAACAAAAATACAGAACTGAGTCAGTTGTGTTATGCAGTACAGACACATAATTTCAAGTGTCATTGTGGTACAATGTTCTTGGAAATAATCATTTACAGGTTTCAGTAAAAAGAAAAATGAAAATACTTTCTTTTACAAGTTCTCCAATGTCTTGTTTGATGTGAAATGTCAATTTCTGGCTTTTAAGTTAGAAAAATACTATGAGTAAAAACAGACTGATTAGATTAATAATGGATTTATGTCTACAAACAGCCGGAAGGTCAGAAGGTAACAATATTAATCAATCAGACTATGGGAGAAGAGTTAACTTTTTAAATTATCTTGATTTGAGAGATCTTGCTAGCCTTGCTAGCTACTGGTATCATCTACCCTTTCATTAAATCTGTTTTTTTAACCATCGTGAATGTGGACTATTAGCTACTATTTGTTTGTGTTGCAGTACACACATGAAAAGGATATCCACAAGCTAACAAAAACTAGAAAAGATAGCTTTAAAACCTCAGTTTTCTCTGGGTGCTCCTAAAGTGATCAAAACTCATAAATATCTTGGCATGTCTTTACCTACATAAAAAAGCAAACTTGGAGACAAAAGAGACAATGACTAAAGTCTTCAGCTTATATTTTAAGTCTTCAATTCTTGCTTGCCTATCATCTAAAATCAATAATCAATTGCTTGTTCTCCAATGATCCAAGGTACAACAAAAACCACAGCAAAATTCACTTTCTGGAAGCAGGAAGCTAAATAATTTTGCTGCCAAATACTTGGTTCATTACCACCTGGCAAAGGAAAGAGAAGAGCTTAAGCACCAACACAGAAGAACAGTGTTTGTGTGGTGGCATTGACACCACCTAGATGTCTATATAACAAAACAAAACTAACCAAAAAAAGGCAAACATCGTAAAAACAAAAAAGTCTGATGTCATAAAAGATGAAATAATAAAAAAGAATGAAATTCCCTTCAAATGCCTGTTGGGCAATGACATATGCTAACCAAGACAATGACAGGTAGAGATAGTTGGGACACTTTATCAGTCTAAGTGCATTTAGAGGATAATCTCCTGAACTATAGCTTATGTTCAAAACAGTATCCTCACAGATCTGTAGAGGATTTTAAGCTGAAGCGATGCAAAACAATGGTTGACTATATATACTTTTTTTCTTAGTTTCTGACATAAATTTTCCTTTACATCTGTTAAACAGATTTCTAGTTGAACTGTTTCATTCTTTTGTTAATGACAGAGAGAGCAGAGTTCATGTTAAAATGTTCCATGTGAAAACAAGGATCAAGGTTCTTCATACCAATATTTTTACAGCTATCAGCATAATTTTTCCTTCTCTTATTTTTCTTTATAAGTTGTTTTTCATTAAACGCAGAGCTGAATTAGAACAAATGAGTGTGAGGAAACTTAAAATCCTTCATTTTCCAAAGTTCAGGGCGGTGCAACTGATTCTTTCCATTTGTTTCAACTTAGAGCAAAGATGATATTATTAGAAGAGCTTAAGGAATATTTCAATTTGCACTCTAGAAGTATATTTTCAGCCAACCTAATGCACACTTTTTACACTCAAATGCACAATGAGGTGCTGGATACCTGAGACCGTGAACAGTAATGTGTTCTGAACTTAATTTTGCCTGCTGCTTTTCAGCTATCTTTAGTTGAATTCCCACTATAATGACACTGTGGTACTACAAGAAACATCTAAACATACTTAGGAAAAAAACCCAGTAGATTTTAAACTTGACTTTCTTCGCTAGTTTACTTGACAATAAAAGAACTAATGAACACAGATTTATTTTAAAAAACAAAACAAAAACAAACAAACAAAACAAACAAAAAACCCAAAACAAACAAACAAACAAACAAACCCCAACCTACCAAAAAAAGGAAAAAAACCACAATAGAGCATAGAGTATTTCAGTTGGAGGGGACCAGCAATGATCAAGTCCAACCACCTGACCACTTAATAGCTGGCCAAATGCTAAAGCATATTAACAAGGGCATTGCCTAAATGTGTCTTCAACACTGACAGTCTTGGGGCATCAACCACTTCTCCAGAAAGCCTGTTCCTGTGCTTGACCACCATCTAAGTAAAGAAATCTTTCCCATTGTCCAGAGTAAACCTCCCCTGGCAACCATTTCCATGAGTCCCAGGGAGAAGAGATCAGCACCTACCTCTTCTATTTCCCACCTCAGGAAGCTGGAAAGAGCCATTCAGCCTTTTTTTCTTCAAACTGGACAAATCCAAAGTCCTCAGCAGTTCCTTTCTTTTAAGGCATTCCTTCCATTTCTTTCACCAGCTTTTTTTCACTAAATAACCTATGATGCATTTTTTAAATTTCCCTCTTATTTTAGAAAATTTTATGAAATAGAAATTATAAATAAATATTAAATAGAAATTATAAATAATATAATATTTCTGCTATAAATTGAAATTTTATTTCTATTCATAAAATCTTATTTAGATTTTATAATTCAGGACATGTATTTAATAAGGAGAGTCCCACCTGCATATCATTTGATATTTATAAGGCATTGACATCTGTGTGGGCAGGGAAGTCTCTGTCATTAATTCTATTTCTTGACTGAAAAGGAATGCAGTATTCAGAATTTTTAGTGGGATCTATTAATGTGTCATCAAACATTTAGCAGATTTCTCATCACTAAGAAAAACAAATGAAACAAAGAGTTACTCTCGTTTTACCATATCTAATCTTTGTATCTCTGAAAAGGCTTTCTTAAATTTTTTTTCTCATATATCCGCTTCTGTAAAGATCCATAGAAATACTCGTAAAATATGGAAATTAACTCTACCACTACATCAATTAAGTTTCACTATATGAGATCAGGGCCAAAATGTTGGTGAATATAAATGCACTATATCACTGAAGTGGATATGTGAATATAAGAGGTTCTCGAAAACCGTGTATAGACCAGTTCAAGAGAAAAGCTCTGTGGAAGTCAAGTGGATCAATAAAATAAAAACATTTTGAGTAGAAATTAGACCCTGAAAGTTTTAAAAATATTATTTTTAATGTCTCAAGTTTAAGGTTCTACAGCCTTGCGTATCAATTTATTCACAGAAATTAGTTAGAAAAGTTCTACACTATTAGGATGTTCTTTTCAGCTAAATTTTTAGAACCCAGATGTTATCTTGTCAAGAACAAAGCCTTACTTTCTTCCAATTTTTGATATAATTTTTTCTCTTTATATTGTACATATATATGATCTGAAGTATTTGGAACCAGTGCAGCATCAGAAAATCTTCCTTTACTAAAGAGTTGTGTAGATATTCAGAGAAAGGACAACAAATTCTAGCCTGAATTCTCTCTCTGCCACCACTGTGGAAAGGGAAGCAGCATTGATTTTTCTGTTTTGTTCCCATACACAGACTCAAATTTATATTCAGAGGTCTGCAAAGGAGAAAGGAATTGAAGAGTGAAGGGAGCAAATGCAAATGAGTGGTTGAGTCACCGTGCCTGGAGATATTTAAGAGATGTTTAGATATGCTACTCAGTATCATGGTTTAGAGGTGCATTTTACACTCCTGGGTTAATGGTAGGAATTGATGATCTTAAAGATCTTTTCCAACCTAAATGATTCTGTTAGTCTATGAAAATATAAATTAAACATGACTGTTAAAATGTTTTTCCTGCTAAACAAACATCTTCTTACAGTTTTAGTGCTTAGGAGAGTTTTACTGTTTACACATTAATTCTAAACCTTGAATTTAAAATGTCACCTATAGATTTAAATACATGTATATTTTGCTTTGTTCATAATTTAATGTGATTTCAAGACCTGAATCAAATATGCTAAATCCCATTGTCACTTAAACAATTTGCTTAAAATAAGTTAACTACTGAAGTCCATACTGTCAAAAACAATTCCTCATGGTCTATCCAAGCATCCTCTGGAAGTGAAAAACTGAAAGCATAATGTGGGAATAGGCAGCAGTGTTCAGATGTCTGTAATGATGACAAAATTTACTAGAACAGTCCTAAGGTCATTTGCACTAGTACTTACTCATATATATAATCTGAAAAACAGCATTTAGAGATCACATTAGAATTCCATTGGAAAAAGTGACCCTTCACTTACTAAAGCATTACATCTAATTTACAAGGAAGCCATACTGAATTAGTTATCTAAATCTCTGGCTGAAATAGATCATAGCTGTGTCTTACCAATTAACCTTACAATGCACAAAACCCCAAATGGTTTCTAGTGATTTTGTTTCTGATTCATTGTAAATGGAAAATGTTCTCATACATGTAGTACAACTCAACTACTGATCTCAATTAATAAAAAAAAAATCTTCACTTAATGAGATGGAAGAGAGAAAAGAAAGCATGTTTCACTATTTTACATAGAATTTCAATCACGCATGTATAGATAATCAATTTTTACATACCTTAAGTCCTTAATAAAAAAATCAGACAAAAGTAAAAACATCCAATACTGCTATTATCAGAACATTGATCAGCTTCCCAAAACAAAATCTGATCAAATTCAGTTAAGCTTATGTACGCAGTTACATTTTCTCAAATGTACAAACAAATATACTCTGTTGTTAAAATTCAAGATTTACTTACTCTCAATTCAGTCTGAGACTTCTGTCTGCAGTGACATTTTAATTTACAGTGCCAAAAGGACACAACTAAATATCTAGCATGAACAGAAAACCAGACTTACTAAAAGGCAAATACACAAGAAAGTGGAATATAATTGTATTAAGCAGAAACACAACAAAATAGAAAGCAGAAGAACAGCTTTAGATTCACCATAGCAGCATCATGAATTTTCTGCAGAGAACGGTAGGAGAAAGCAAAAGCTGGAATGAGTTTATTTTCCTGTCAAGCAATCAAGAGCAATAGCATATAGTTTCCCTTGGATATATAGAGGCAACAGCTCTTTTCTCCTTCAGACTGCTTGAAGTCGGATAATGTTCATTGCATAGAAAGAAACATCCCAAGATAAAAGAAGCAAACACTTTTTTTTATGCCATGATTTAGAAGATAATTTCTGAGCTCACAGGAGGTCTCACAGCATATTTTAAATCACGTATTGACGTACATCTTGTCCTCTTAAAGTGTAATTGGGTCTTGGTCTGTTTCGTGAGGTTAAAAAAACAATTTTTGATTTCACACAAATTGACTCTATGTTGAAAACATTCTGTGGCTTGAAGGAAAGGAAAGAGCTTTGAACTTGAAACAGCTGAAGACTTTATTTAGTGTACGGTGCTGACTGTAGTTATCTGCATATCAGGAGAGCAGAGCAGCCTGTGCCTGTCTTAGGAGCAAAAGGAAAGCTATTCAAATACAGCACTCCTTGTACTAGGAAAATTAAAAAATGTTTTGTTTTCCTCAGGTAGGTTCTTTAAATTTCAAAAATACAGTAAGTAAAATTGTAAAGAAAAAATTAAGAAGTCTCTTAAAGAAATAAAATTTGGAGGTGAGAAATTCAGGGATGAATAGCCTGATTAATCATTTGCTGCTGTACGATCATGAGTAGTTTTGGTAGATTTTATTTCAGTTTTCTAACCTATCGAATGTGAATAGCAATTTATTTTTCCCTTGTCTTGCCTTTTTTTGGCTCGTGAGGTGGTCAGACTCTTGCTGGGGCTTGTACAGGGTGATACTAAAAAACTATCCTTGGAATTTCAACATACCAGAATCAGAAACATGTAACAAACAAAAGATGATTGCCTATTGTGACAGATAAAAAGACTGTACTAAAGGCTTAAATGTTTATTAAGTCAAATCTGAAGATTGATTAAAAATAATGTTCTCCTTCCATCTGACATATTCAAAAAAGAAAAAAACTGCAAGTCTGAGGCAAGACATTTTTCCATTAGAGAAATCACATAATGCCTAAAAATGTGAGAAGCAGGATCAGAAGGAGTGAGATTCTTGTATTATATAATAAGCATGCCATCCCACCTATATTGGGAAGTGCTCTTGCCTTATTTGAAAGAAATTCAGGTGAAAGACAAAATTTTCTGAAAGAAACTACAAATTCACTTATTTTGCTTGGAATTTTCTCCTCTTTGCAGCAAACAAGACACACACTCTTCAGAAAATCTGAATGGTCTTGGATGGTTTCTGATTTCTGAAGTTTACAAATGCCTCCTTCAATAAACCTGGAACATAGCTCTCACTGAAGAAAACAGACATCTGAGAAGAAAGATTTCTCCACTTTTTGCTAATATTATTGAACAAATGTACACTTTTACTTCTCCAGCTGACCAAGGAAATGGAAAAGAGAACACTTTTTTTATTGAGACTCTACATTTTCTAGCCTATCTTTTCTCTTTTTAGTTGAACCAGCATACATAAGCAGGTGCACACACAAAATCAGACTTTGTCATGAGTTCTTTTCAAAAAATTACATTGATTATCAAGAGAGCATTCTCGATACAACTGTGGACATTTTAGAACAGGGTCAGAAAGATGAATACTTAAATTTTAAGAGATTGCTAGTTTTATACCAACAGAAAAAAAATATGTCTATATAAAAAAAAAAAAAGAAAAAAAAAAAGAAAAACCTCCACAGTTCAATATTTTTAAGAGAAATTCTTATTCATCTTTATGACAGTTTTATATTTACTCCCAATGAAACATTCCATTATTCCATGCTTCTGTGACCAATGGAATCTTCTGTATGTTCCTTTCTCCCAGATAAGCTTTGTCTGTTAGCTCTTTAGCTCTGCATCCTTTCATCTGCTGGCTTTGTATTGCTTTATATCTACTTGTACACAGTTCTTTATATTGATCTGTTTATTTGGGTTGCCCAACTCTGTTGTGCAGGTTACACAATTTATCTGTAACAACACTCCTAAAGCAGCCCAGGGCACCATCAGCCTTCTTTGTGTTTCACGTTATGCCCACCAGGTCCCACAGTTCCTTTCCTTCCTTCTTTCCTGTTTTCCAGCTAACCAGCCCCCTCACATTTACTGCCTTGTTTTTTTCCTCCCCCTGTGCATGACCTCACATTTCCCCTTGTTGAACTGCATGAGGTTCACGTCAGGCTATATGTATGTTATCACAACCTCTGGTCATCCACTCCTCCCTGTGTTGTGACACCAACAAACCAGCTGAGGTTACTCTCTGTCCCATCATCCAAATCTTTAAAGAAGGTAAGAAGGGCTGAACCTAGTGTTGATCTCTGGAGTACACTGCCAGCTACTGAGCCCCAGCTGGACTTTATACCACTGGCCACCACAGCCTGGGCCTTTAGCCAGTTTAAAGTCTGTTTTAATGTCACTTCATCCAATCCATACTTTGTCAGTTTCTTTATACAGGAAAGAGTGTCAAAAACCTTGCTGACACCAAGTTAGTCTTAATGACTGCCCACTGCTCTACATTCATCTACTGAGACTGTCATCTTCTCATGGAAGGTTATCAGTTTGGTCAAACACCACCTTCCACCGCAGCCCATGGACTTATGTATGTTCAGTTTGCTTAAATATTACCTGACCTGATCATCTTCCAAGAGTTAATTTTCCTTGCATCAGGCTTTTCCCTGCCGTCAGTACTTAAGATTTCTGAAGAATGGTTTTGCCTGTTAAAACTAAGAGGAATTCAGAACTTCAGTATTTTCCATGTGCTGTGTCAGCAGGTTCCCTGCCTCATTCACCAGTGGGCCCACATTTTCCCTCTTCTTTCTTTCATCACCTATATGCACACAGAAATCCTTCTCATTGTCTTTTGATATCTCTGACCAGATTCTGTTCAGTCTGGGCTTTGTCCCTCCTACAACAGCATCTCTGCTCAAACGTTGCCTCAATACTCTTCCCAGATCATCTATCCCTGCTTCCACCTTCTGTATGCTTCCTTTTTGTGTTTGAGTTTGCTCAGGAGATCCTATCTATGAACTGTTCCTGATATTTTTGGCTGACCTTCTGATGTAGGTCTGGACTGAGAAAAATAAAACCTAAAGTAGATAAAGTATTTATCAAATGGTCTACTCCTCAGTGTAATCCATGGGTGATAAATCCACAAAACTATACATACAGCTTTTAATAATATTTAAATAATACATGCAGGAAATCAACAAAGGCTGAAGGTAGACTCTATACTGGTACTACCATCCTCATTTTATTCTAAAGTCACTGTCAGAGCCAAAAAAGGAGTACAGCTGCTGAAGAGTTTAGGGAAATTTAATGTATATGTGAAATACTGTTGAAGTGTTGCTTCTTGTGTCTTCCAAAAACCTTTATCATGGCATTTCTGTGTCACATTTTTTCTGAAAATTGTTAAAAAGATCTCTCCAAGGAGTGGTAGAGTCCAACATACGAAGCTTCAACAACTGCAGTACCATACCATCCTTCGACCCAAACAGCTAAGAGCTTTCAAAAAGTGCATACTGGAAAAAGCTCTCTCTTTATTAGTAATTCACCTTTGCTTAAGTGCACAACTTATTGCTTTTCAGACTGCAGGTAGTTAGTTCAATTCCCAATAAAGTGAGACTTTATGTACATTCAAGAAGTACTTAAACTAAAGCAACTGATTTAATGCTGCTGTCTGAATCATTAGTATGCTAGCAGGGGACTCCCAAATCACTAGTTCAAGAACTGCTACTCAGTCATTAAGGAATTTTTCAAAGTGCTGCACCAGCACTCAGGGAACTTCAAAGCATAAAGAACTTTCTCTGTGCCCAGCAAGCTACTGACACTTTTCAATTACTGTGATGTTTTACACATATTTTGCAAAAATGCGAGAACTGCACAATGTAAGGAAAAAATAAACCACCAAGCCTTCAGCATTCATTGAGTATTTTAATTATGCATTAAGTTTTGCAACAACTGTAGTTACCCATATTATTATTCAGTTGTGAGGCAATTTTGTGCCCCCCCCCCCCCCACTCAAGGATATGCAATATACCAGTGGGGGAATGAATTATCACCTGAGCCAGGGTACTAAGTCTGATTTGTGAAGGATATGTGTACAAGAGGGGCACAGAATGCAGCCAGGGACTGTGTTCTGACAGAGAGGACTTTTTTCATTTTACTATTTCCTCTCTTGAAACCACATTGCAAACATAAATAAGCCAAACAAACTGTTTTCTGTTTACATCAACACACATTTTAAAGCATGTATTCCCACACTACATAGACAGCATGCTGATAATCTTGAATGAAACGGTTCTGTTCTTAGCATTCTTTCATTTCTGTAGGTAGCATGGGTTTAGCATCCACCTTTACTAAAAATCCTATGTAAAATAAAAATCATATAAGCTTGGGAAAAAGCATGGCAAAAAAATTCATCACCACCACCTGCTGCATTGATTTAAGAAAAATGATGCCCTCAAACAGACATTTAAATTAATATTTAAGTTGTCTAATTACACCTTCTCTGTCCAGTTCCAAAATTATTTGATATTGTTGACATCTCTAATGCCATTTTTGCAGTCTCCCTAAAATCCTTGTGTGCTCTGGAAGCTGGTCTTATCTTCTCTGAAATAAGAGTGCACAACTTCCAAGCACAATGATTCCAAATAATTCTGCAAGTATGATGACAGTAGAGAGAGAACATATTTAGTTATCTTTTTTTGATTAGCAGTCTGAGTTATTGTAAGAATTGCTGTTTAGGATATCTCCTGTCCTTCTACTGTTGTGCATCTGGAATACCACTAGCAAGTAGGAATAAAAGTTAGGTTAGTTATTAAATACAACGTTCTTGCTGAAGAACTCCATTTTCTATGTAAGAATATAAAAATTATAGGCCAAGAACTTGCTACTGTTTTGGTGGTTTATTTTTTATAATGGAGTGAGAACTTGTTGCTAAAAATGCAGCAATACAGTGTAACTTTCATCTACATGATAAAGGGGATCTTTTCATCTTAAGGACTGCCAAGATAGTGGACACCATAAGAAAACTGGTAACATAAGTCCTTCTCTTACCCCACAACTCTGAAAACTATCAAAAAATAGAATTTCAGCTGGAGAATGTAAACAAAAAGTATGTCAGAACTCAAAAAATATTTGCATCTGTTATAAAAAGCGAGATCAAGGTCTAGATTCATTCTGGATTTACTAAGGATGTAGAACTCCCAGAACACAGTACTCCCTGCGAGTTCACATAACTCAGCACCATAAAGACTTGTAAGAGTCAAGGTCTCAAAGTTCTCACTGGTACTGAAACAATGGAAAATGCCTGTACAAATCTTAACATAAAATAAATTTCGGTGATTTTTTTCTGATTCCTCTGGTGATTAATTTTCTTGCCATAATAGCTCCTATATTTTATACTGTGTTCATCTTAATAAGTACCTGAATTCACTCATAATGTTGTTATAATTATTAGCACATTCAAAGGATTTGGAACATAGAATCTGATAAGGGTCATGTTTACACACACACACTTTCAGTCTCCCTGAAGTAGTTGAATATATTAAAGACGGATTAATCTGACAAAATTTAGACCTTTAAAATGTCTCAAGCAGCTAGTCATTTCGACCCTCTTTAGGGTCTGCAGAGGGAAACAGAGATCTGTAATAGGTCAGACCAATTTCTTACATCTTTCCATCAAATATAAAGGCTATAGCCAGCCTCTCCAGCAAAAAATGATTTTTAGGTAAACATTCTAAACATCCTCATGCTGGACCCTGAGCACCTTTTTATCCTGTTAAACTAAAGCTCTAGCTCTGCCTCCCAGGAATTTCAGAACAATGTTACCCCTACAGTTCTGATATTCTGTATTACCTCACAATAGATGAAAAGGTTCCAGAACTGAATAGCTGAGGCATATTCTCTCAGATGTGTTTTACTGCAGCTGAATTCAGTCTTGGAAGGCAAACCAGGCACAGACAAATTCCTCCCCCAATATCACCTATATTTCCCTGCCTCTGAATGACACATATTTGTAGAGGTTTTCCTTAGGTACTCATTCCCCCTTCTCCAATTTTTTACTCCCTAGAATTATATTCTGTTATGTACATTTTGTTTTTTTAGAAATACATCTCATTCTAAAAACTTTGCATGCATACTTAAAAGGTTCTTCAGAAGAAAATGTTGGTCACCTGCCCATTATTTAAGATGGAAATAAAAATTTTCTATAACATGCTAATTCTGTAGGCCTGTTTTCTTTAAAAATTACATGGTGTGTCCAGTGAAAGCACAGGAGGCTTTTTGATACCTCTACATTAGCAGTCATCACCAAAAACACAGCATGAACAAGTCATTTCACAGAGAAAAAGCATCTAAATTATTCTTCCTACAGATTTGTGTTTGTTTTTATGAAAATGGCATCAGGTCCCCAACATCCCTACCACATCCCTTCTAAACAAAAGATTGCACATGCTGTGCCTGCAGCTATTTGTGCACTGAAAGGGTAGTTAGAAAAACTACAGTGACTGGTTGATTAGCTGCTACAAATACAACGTGTGATCCTCAGGTCCTGTCCTGTCTGTCCTCCCCTCAAGGGAACAGCAAAGCTGCTCCCACATTCAATCCATTAACCAGTTTCCCCACAAGCCACGCACAAACATAACGACCCTCGAGACTTCCTTGCTTTGACCTTCACTGCATACTGGCAAATCAATTTGGGAGGGACTGGAAAACAGAAACAGGCAGCTTTGCTAAGCCACATTTAGAAAGGAAAAGGGGCCAAGAGCAACCTAAGCATGGAGTGAAAATGTAGATGAAGAATTAATTTCATATAGAAGTAGTAAAATAGCCGTTACGAACTGTAGGACAATACACACTGATGGAGTATAATCGTTATGCAGATTCTGTTCTGCCACTCTGCCAAGATGGTGTTGATTGACTGAGCCCGGTACAGCACTGTGCATGAGAACAAGTTACAAAATTGTTCTTCACACTATGCTTGCCATATGTGCATGCCTTTTGCTTAAATAAGCTATATGAGGTGTCAGTACAATTTTAGCACACTTAAAAACAGAATGCAAATTCAAAGCCTACGATTGCATCCATGTGACCATATGGTCACAGCTATAGAATTTATGGGGGGTGAATGCAATAGGTAATCAAAAATTTCTCCCAGAACTCTAGCATTAATTTAAGAATTAAACTTAATAATTTCTCACTTGAATTTTTATCATTCAGTATCTTTTTTAATGAAATGGCACATGAGTAACATAATAAATCAATACAGTGTCAAGTAACAGAAAAAAAAATCTAAAAAACCCCAAGTACAGATCTTAGTGTTGCTCAAAGAAAGTCTAATAATTCACAAAGGTTTAAAAGAAAAAAAAAACGCTACCTTTCTACTTAAGAACTCATCACAATTTTTCTTACATCATCTATTTAAAATTTATTTTTTCCCCACCACTGACTGTAGCTGAATTTTATTCTATCATAAACATTTAAAGCAAAATAAGTTATTTCAAATAATGTAAGATGAATTCATTGGAAAGCATTCTCATAATTAAATGTACAAGGTAAGAAAAATTTATCAATTAGTAACTGAAAAGATTTTCTTACACTTGAATGGTTTACAAATTATTTTCCTTATTTAAGCCAATATGAAGTGCACACTTTTAAGTGACTGCAGATATACCTGGTCTGAATTCTTCAATGATAAATATATATCCTTTTTTTTTCATAGCAATAAAAAAAATGTTTTACATATTTGGTCCATCCTCGTAGAAAAATTGGTAAAATCTAAATAATGGAGTTGTAAGCTAAATTTTTCATTAAAAATTTATAAAGAGAATATATATATTAACAAGTTTCAATTATTAATCAAATTATCAAATATGGTAATTTATCTGGAGAAGATAATTATCGCAAACTTATAATAATAAAAGTGAAATTAAGGAATTGGCCGAGGTTAATTGGCTGACTGAAATAATATAGAAATTTAGCAAGAAATATCTTGAACAGCGCATCAGAAGAAAACATATAAATGCAAAAAATAAATTCAGCATATATTGGAAACTTTAAAACAACATTTTTTTTGTTATTTCTAAAATAAAAAATACTACTTTTGAGATCAATACAAATATATCAATTTATAGCAATCAAATTCCAGTTAATTATTAATATAATTTGTAGAACTGTGGGAACATCCTCGAGAAATATTTTTAAAATTACATGCAATTAAAAACGTACTGGTTTATTTCCTTAAAGAGTTTATATTAATAACAAATTATTAACAAATAATGAAAATTACTCTTCACAACCACTGAGTACTCATTATGTTTCAGAAAGTAGTAAGAACATAGATTTAATTTCTGTGTGATGACAGCAGTCCTACTCTGAAAAAATATGGCAGCTTTGCATTTGCTTGTTCTTGGTCTCTTCTTGTTAAAGGAAATTTCTTTAAACTGTTTCCCACTTCTTGTCATTAGACCAAAGGTGAAATACTGACTTACTTTCTCCTCCTTTGAGTTTATAGGTCTTTTAAAATATAGCTATTTACTTAAGTAGACTGATTACTCAATTCATTGAAACAAACAAAACATCCTAGGTAGGATGCTATAATAAGAAAAATACAGTTTGCCAAACAGTCTTGATAACCTTGACTTTATCAGCTAAGAAAATTTTCTCTTCCAGTTCCAAACACTTACATCAACTTGTTAGATATCACTATTGCAGCATCCTTCAAATTTCAGATGCTTCTTGGTAAAAGATAATTATCTTTTCTGTTGGGAGGAGCATTTCATACACCATTATCTCACAACCTTAAATAAGCAACTCACAGTGGTGAAGGGAAAATTAAGTCAAAGAAGGAGCACAGTTATTAAGAATGACAGAAGATTAAAAAACAAACCAACAAACAAACCCACGAAGAAAACCCACTTGTATCTTGAAACCAATCCAGAAAACTGAGCAGCATTTTCCCCAAAGAGAAACTGTGGTAAGGATAATGAATGCAATTAAACCAGCCTATTATCCACCCAAGTATTCAATTTTCCAAGATGTGATGCACATGTGCCTATTCAAGTCTAGGCTGAACTTCAAATCTATGGCTTAGGTAAATAACTGCATTCAAGGTGTGGAAAGCATACCCTCGATTATGCTACAAATGATACACAGCTGGCAATAGGATTAGCAACAGCTGCAACCAAACTGCTACAGACCATGATTTTACTTTATCTTCCAGATTAATCATACTTATAGTCTATCCAGCTGCAACAGTTAGATTCTTTATTTTGTACTACACACCACTTAGATTTCACTTTCTAAAGTTTTTAGTAAAGAGCGTGTGTTCCTGTATGCTTGGCTGAAATTTATGAGCATAAAATACAACAATAATTAAGTGAATGAAGGCAGGGTATTCAGGTCAATAGCTTGCATTCTACATTCTGTAGTCTCATGAAGGAGACATTAATGATTGTAGTTAGTGAATGATTGGAACTCAAGTAACATCATGGCATTTGAAAAAGACAAGCAAAACATCCTCATCAATACCTATGATTCATCTGATTATATGTAAGGCTGAGTCAGAGCACTACTAATGGATTACTTTCTTTGGATCATTACTTGGTAGAAAGGTAGTGCTGGGCAAGATACTTTGTTATAAAACATGTTCTTTGCTAGAAAACACAATTAAAAACAGCCAAATATAAAAGACAAAACCCAAAACTTTGTGAAGAAGTTAAATGAAACAGCAGCAAACTCTCCCTTTTTCCTCAATAACAGCAAAAATTGCTTTTGCATTTCTTGCTGTTTCTTTGCTCATTTCTGATCACTTTTAAATTTAGTAAAATATCACTGAAGAATATTTGTTGAGAATCAGTAACTTATACTTATTCTTGCATTTTATTCCCGATTTTGAGTCAAGGGGGAAACCCCAAATGCCAAGTTTTGGTAAATACTTCTATTCTTAACTTCCGATTAAGAAGTTTCACTGGCAGTTTTCAGCTGCTTGACTAAACATAGAGCTAGTTTGTACACCCAGCTGATTATTGTTACTCTAAAGCTCCTCACACAAAAGATGTGGATATGTAAAAATTCTTCATATAGTCTTCTGTAACAAATACTGGCTATTGCACAGCTAAATCAATCAATCACTTTAATTTTTACCCATTTATTTATCCTCTTAGGAAGCTAAGAAATAAGCAAACAATCTCATGTAGCTTGCTGAAATCCTTTATATCTAAGATGAAGTTATTTTTTTAAAAAATATAATCTAAAACCAATTTTTGGAACTATGACTTCAGTTTTTTAATACCTATTTTATAACTGAAGCTTTTTTTAACATGGCCTCTACTTACCTAAGAAAATTCTTACCCTTCCAACCAAAATTGCAAGGTTTGAAGAAATAACATGTGCTTGACACTGTTACATGGTCCCAAATTAATATATTTAGTGTCATTATTTTTTCTCTAGTTATAAAAATTGTATAATCTCACAAACATTGCATTATAGAATGGTCTTTGTTTAATATCAAAATTTCTTACATAAATTCAAAGATACTGGGAGTCTACACCTCCAGGCTATTTTGAAGACTAGTAGAGCCTTTTCTGTTCATCATAGATACTAAGAGTTATTTTAATAAATATCCATAACCCCACCCAGCAAGCAGAAAGCTAATACAGAGTTCTCCTAGAAGCCAGGGCATCTCCAAGGCAAGAAACACTCCTGAACTGCATTTTTGATGCTCTCTATGTGGGATGAAAGGGAGGGGATATTGTAGCAGCTTGTTTTGCTGTCACACGGGACACTGGGGCTGCAGAAGGCACGCCAAGGGGAGCGTGGCACTGTACCAACACTGCTCTCTCCAAACCTTTCTCATCTGGGCCACCCACTGGAGCTCAGCCTTAAATGCATCTCAAATGTCATTGCACCCAAGCTGCCATCACATGTAAGAGATCCACAAACTCTACAGCCCCAGGGACTCCAGGGCTGAAGGACTTTTGCCCTAGTGTCCCCAAATCTGTAGGTTTTGTGACCCTCCAAAGCCCAAACCTAGTGCATATTAAATTACAGGTTAATTTACATGGCTGCTAAACAATCTTTGAAATAATCTAGAAAATAATTTTTAAAAAGTAAACAAAAGATAAAACTAACAAAAAACCCCAACACAACCCATTTTATGAATCTAAATAAATTCCCTGCCAAGTAAATTAGTAAAATATCTGTTTTACACATTCATAGATGTTTGAAGACAATAATAGTGTGAAAAAAAAATATTTCTAGAGCCAAAATAAACATGACTTATCTTCTCCCAGTCTTCAAGTAACTCTCACTTGACAGTTTATCACACTGAAAGATCTTTTTCTAAGTATTTTAGGGAGCAAAATTTTAAAGCTGCTAAAAGTAACTTGTGAACCACAACAGGATTAGAGTAGTTATCATTTGATTAGAAGAAAATCCAAATAATTTCTTTAGATATTAGTTCACACTTTAATTAATTCTAAATTTACCACCTGTAGACTTTTTGAATATGCCCTAAGCAATCTGTTCAATTCGTTAATCCCCATTTCTCTTCAAATAACTGTTTGCTTATTGCAGCTGCCTCTTTTTCTGAAGGCAGTGACACTGAAGTTCTTTTAAACCAAGTGTTGTACCACACACGTTTCTGGTGGAACAAGCATTCCCCCTCCTACCTTTTCACCTGTCAAATTACAAAAAGTAATCAACTATTAACAGAAAGAGAGGTGCTACAGTTAAACTTTACAATGTTCATAGAACAGAGTGGCATGGATTTCAAAAGGTCTTGTTTTCACAAAATAAATGCCACTATTGAAAGACAAGGAAAGGTCTGTATTTTATTCAAAAACTCCACAAAACTGCCAAATTGAAACAAAAGGATACATAACAGAACCAGGACCAAGACTTTGAATGAGTTTATAGGTCAGTTATATAAATATTTAAAAAAAAAGTCTTTCATGACTCTCCTTAACCAAATACAGTTTTTTGCTTTTCATATAGAGTCAGATAAAGTAGCCTAGAAATTTCTGAGAGAAGAGCAAAAATCATGAAAATAGAACTTAAAGCTTTCCACTTCTTCCTATATGCAGAGTTTCAGACATAATTATTCAAACACTTCTGAATATTTAAGTGTATGTATAAAGTAACATAGTGGTCTGACTAATAAATCCTTTACTGAAAGGATTAATCTTCTCTCAAGGTGATACACACTATTTTGATACTCAACAAACTGTCTCTTCAAATCTAGTATTTTGAGATTCACATATGCAAAGCTGTTGTAACATTTACACCAAGCTATATATCAACACAACATCAAATCAGTAACCACATTGCTTGCCCTGATATATCAGCTGAAGTTCTGCAGAAATAAGCTGGATACACAAAGCAGACAGAAAATTACGCAGAAACCAGCTACTCCAGTGAAGGCCATTCTTTACTTTCTCCTTCTGAATATATGATGTGAACTGAAAAAAACCTACTGAATATCTAGAATTACTACAAGACACATTTTATGATTTAATGGTTTGGAAAAGAAATAAAAATGTGTAATTTTCATTGTGTATAAAGGAATAACATATTATTCTACCTGAGCATGACTCTCACTGGTCAGTTTGCACTATCATTCTACTGTGCTCACAATCAGCTCTCAACTTATATGCAGCTTTTTTAGAAGAGATTTACTTTATTTTATTTGAAGATACTTTACCTTAAAGAAAAGACCATACAAAAAAAAACCCAAAAAACCAAAAAAATAAAAACCAAAACCATAAAAGAGTAAAAATAACCAGTGTCTCTCTACAAAACACTGATGATCTTTCACCAGTGTTTTGTCTAGAGTAACCTGTAAAGTGTTGGTCAATCTGTCCAACACATTTGAACTCAAAGAAGAGCCTAGAAAAGCTAGTAACATGTTAATGTAATTGCAGGGACTTTGCATACAAGAAAACTAAAAGAACTTAAGAAAATCAAGGCCAAGAGAGAAATGATTGTTCTTCAGAAATGTGTTAAGTGTTACAGATTTGGGACAGAAGAAAATTACTCAAAGTAAAAGAAAGTGAAGATAGTTATAAGTAACTTTAAAAATACGTTTAAAAACTCCCATCTCTCACAAACAGAATCTTCCAGAATTCTACATGGACAATTTCTGGCCCGCAGCCATAATCCTTAATCTCAGGTATCTCACCATTAACGTACACTTCAAGTAATCCACTGGCTAGGTAAACCACTGGGACACCTACAAACAACATATTAGTGTTCTTCATTAAACTGATATAGGCCCATATCCACCTGAACCCCGTCTAGTTCAGATTTGAGTATTGCCTTCACAGGGTTTTGGGCAAGCATTCTCACTGTGTGTGGATCGCCCATTGGCAACTTGCCCGTGTCAGTACAATAATGAAGCACTCTTTTCCTCAGCATCTTTTCCTCTCTTCCTACTGGCCTTGGCATACAGGTTTTGCTGTGTGCTGCCTCCAGCTCCACAGTCAAACACCTGCCTTGCCTTGCCATGCACAAAGTGCACTGGGATAACTGTGGAATCTACCCAGGGTGCTTAATGCAAGGCCTTAACCCTCCCCAAGGCTGCCCACAAGAGCCCTGGACACTGATCTGCAGAAAAGACTAAAGAGAGATAGGTGTTGCAATCACCCTCAAAAAGGCATAAAAAGAACAATCCATGAAATCTGTGGGCTCCTGAACCCCAATCTCACCCCTGGAAAAAATCACAAAGGATGTCCTTTTGGTCTGCAGTACTTCTTCAGCCCTGCAGAGTGAACCTTGGGAAACGAAAGGGCAGGGCAAGGACAGTGAGAACATCAGAAAAAGGGATACATTCTTGAAAATTTTGTATTTATCTCATTTTTACCAAGTATACTGAACTGAACCAAAAGTTTTAGCATTACCATAACTACTGAATTTTTTTTGTTATTATTATTAATAATAATAATCATCGTCTTATTAGACTAAAAATTAAATTATAGTACTCAACAACACTATCTCCAATTGATGGAAATTGAAGCAAGCTAATCTAAAACTTGGATAGGTAAAAATTTTATACATATCATTTTCACTTCCCACTCAATTGTCTTTTTACAGAGATAAAAAAATAATTAAACTAAGTAATAACATGACAATACTGAAATGCTTTATCTGTATCTGATAACTTCTCCTTTTGTCTTATACTACTTTCCTATATCAATGCTACCCTAATGAAGACCCTTTCCTTCTGATAAGCTAAGGACATATTTGATTTGTTATAGCTCAAAATAAGCAATTAATTTAAATACTTCTAAAATGTTGATCATTACTAACTGTCTTATCACACAGTCACTCCTGCATATTTGTTTCTATGCTGCTCCAGTCGCTTAGGGAACTAAGTATGTGTTTATATGGGGAGCTGGAGAAAGCCAGGATTCCATTCCAAAACTGGCTCACACAGGGGAAGGATACCACTAATAAGCTGAATGACAAAAGCTGAAGCAAAAGCTTGAAAATGGGATAGAGGCATCCAAACATTGCTGTATTCAGAAATCGGGGCAATGTGCTGCCAAGGACCACTTCCTGACAGACTCAAGAAATTCTTCGTGAGGTCACTACATTTGCAGGAACTTTTTGGAAGCAACTCCTCCTATTTTTAATAGTCACAATGAGTGAGCTATTTTCCATCATGGAAAGAAATAAAGTCCCACACAGACCAGTTCCCAGTCATGGTCACAACCAAACAAACAAAAAAAGAAATCCCCAACCTCTCCAACCAATCCAATCCAAACCCCAAAACCAGAAAACAAACACACAAAGCAAACCAAAAACCTGTGAAGGATGATATGACCACAGTTCAAATAAGGTAAGGATGAATACATAAATACTAAATATATAGTCAACATTCATTTCATCTGTTGTTATTATATTTTAAAAAGTCAAGTATCAGAGTTCACTGAGATTGAAATTTTTTTGTCTGGCGTCTGGTATGTATTGTTTGGTTTACCACAAAACTGCATATAAGCAGAAAATCTCTGCTTGTTTTTTTACACTCAGAAACAATAAGACTACTATAAAAAAGACAATTTTTTCTCAATAAGTGTCATAATTTTTCACTGGGGGAGATTCCTGTATCTTCATACTAATTAAAAAACCCCAAACTAACTCAGCAATATCTAACAGCAAAAACACCAAACACATTGCTTCAAATGAAATTATGAAAATGCTCATGAATATTTCAGGCAAATTTCAGTGTCAGGGGATAAAAGTTCATAAAATTTCACAGCCTGAAGATATGATTAACTTTTAGAAATAGCTCCTCTTTACTAAAACACAAGAGATTAATTCAGGGCTGCAACGTAAGGAACTTTAATGTGAGAACTGGGCTGTTCAAATTACAGGAAGGTGCCCCTCTGAGATCACTAACAAAGGCAGTTAAAGCCAATGGATGTGTCATGTCAGTAGTTAGTCCTTCACTAACAGCAATTATTGAAAGATGCTACTGAGGATACAGGTTTTCAGGTCTTCCACCCTTGATCCCTGTCTCTATGGAGAGAAAGCCAGATGTTAAGCAGGTGTTTATCCCAAATCCTCTAACACTACTTTCAAAATTTAAGAGGAAAAATATGTAAGCAACAGAAAAACATCACACGAAGCCAACACTGAGCTTTAGGTGTGCAAGACAGTATTAAAGGTTATCATCTTCAAATAGAATTTGTAATGGTTGTACTCCATATGAACAGGGACACAATGAAGTTTCTGCAGCCTGCTTTTTTTTGGCAGCAAATGCTACAGCCCCTTGAAATAACGACATGATGAGGAATCTGGCAGCTATGAACTCAGAAAATCAGACTATTTCATACTGGAATAAAATTTGCTGGTTCCCTATTATGGATTGAAAACAAACAAATAAACCTTAAAAAAAAAACATAGTGAAAAACAACTAATATTTTCTTACATATTCTACTCAATGAAACTCTGTATGTCTAAACATCTTCAAAACTGGTACACTATAATGCTTCTTTTCCCATTTGAGGTTGATCTCTCATCAGAAACTTCAATAAATCTGCAACTAAAGAAATGATCAGTGCCCCTGAAGAACTATGATTCTTTCACATCTGTTGAACAAGGCAATTTATTTTATTATATGCATGTGTAGGCACGAGATTTTAAAAGCAGTTTGGGTTGCAATGTTGATTTTTTCTCCTGTCCCAATAGAAATATATTTCTCCATTTAAGTGTCACATGATTTCTTCATGGATGTACTTTCTTCTGTCCTGAGAGATTCCTTTAACAGATTTAAATAGTTGAGTTCTAAAGTTTAGATTTTAACTCTGTGTTTAAAGTATGTGTGAAATGTAGAAAGCTAAATTGAGCATGCTCAAATACAAAGTTTCTTTTCTTTCTACTTTTGAAGTGTATATTTTATAAAGGGAGATTGTATTATTGATCGGAACAGATGGCAGTTAATTTTCCCTTTTTAATGTGTTAATACTTTCATTATAATTATAAAGTAAGACTTGCTCAGTTACTCTTTCAAAGAGAACAAATAATTTTTAGGGACAGAAATTCACAATTTGTAGGAGAAAATGAGAATAAACTTAGCAATACAATTGCGATAAAAAATTTTTAAAACCCATTAGCAGTAAATTATGTGTACATGCATTTAAAATAAATACTTTAATACCTAAATGTTTAGTATAAAACAATTATTTTTACAACTAAATGTAGCTTTTAGAAAATAAGTGTGAACTTGATTTATTTAGAGAGGTTGTTCTCAGTAAAATCCGCAAAAAAAAATTAAATTTTTTTTTTTTGCAACATGCCATAACTATTTTAGTTTCACTCCTTGTCCCAAACCCTCAGGAATGTGTTTGAATGCCCTAATGGAGTTAGTTAAAAAGGAATATATACAGTTTTGAGAATTAATTTTTAAAATAGCCTATCCTGCTTCAAGTGTCATCAGTAATAGGTACTTTTATGTCTAATGATATTCCCATTATTCTCCATTTATGGTTCTATTGAAATAATCATTTTTGTGTTGTTTTCTGTACTGGAAAACAATAGTGCTTATTACATTTTCTCTGCTCCAGAGAAGAGCCGTTCTCTGATATGAGCTAGTTCAGATGAAATTTCTTTTCTGTATAGTGGTTTCATTTTAGGATAATTTAGTATTAGAATTTTTTTTTTTTTTTGTTGGAGAATATTCAATTGAAAACTCTCCGTGTTAAAATATAACTGCAAGAGTAAAAAGTAAAAGATAAAGAGCACATAGAAAGTAGAAAAAATAAAACCTAATTGATGAAAAGAGCATCCACAGAGTGGCATTGCAGCCATTTAATGGCATATATATGATGTTTTAAAAAAAAATGGGAAGTGAAGCACAGCTCAGTTGTGGTGCTGCTGTGTTTGTTTTGTTTTCCTACACACTGACTCACGTTCCACAAGAACTCCAATCCAATATGCAATGCCAGTACATAAGATGTGAAATCAAAACTCACATTTCGCTGAGCTTAAGTATTCTATTGAGCCTGTGCCATGATGCTTTTCAGCCTGAATTGATAGGATGCCAAAGAGCCTGATGAGAGGTGGACAACATATTTTTCTACGACAGCAATCATGTGCTTTATATGAAATGAATCTTTTATCTTTCTTTGAACCACTCACTCATTTAAATGGCTTTGCATTTAAAAATGTGATAATCTGTCCTAAAAGCAATAAAATCAGGAATCGTTCCAATTCTTTCCTTCTCTTATTGCACTCTCTTACTAGAATCACAATCTAAATGTAACAAGAAACTATGATGATACACCCCAGAAACGTAAAATACAGTGCTGATCTGTGAAACACCCAGGGAGGAGTAAATGAACATAGCCATGAGCACAAGGTCCTAAACACTTTTTTGATTAATTCCTCCCTGAACTGACAAGATTAATTTTTATGCTTTCTTTGTGTGAGTCTATAAGAAGCTCTCCAAACTTTTTTTAATTCATCTAGTATGATTCAGTATCCAAGACAGGTGTTTGGTAGAAAACACACTAATTGTAATAGAAAAGCAGGGCAGCGAGCTGATGTATTTCATACGCTTTGCTTGAAATTCAGAGTAGGATAGTGTTACACACATAGACATTGATGTTCCATGAAAATGTTCACTTGTGCACAGCCAGGCACCACATTGGACCGGTTGAACTGCATTTCTTCTCTTCACAATGAGAACAGATAACTCAAGAATTGGGGTAAATGCCCTGTTGCCCCATGAAACTCACAGTGAAATAAAACTAACCATGTCACCAACAAAGTCAATTTAACCTCAAATGCATGTGCCAGACCCTTAGGGATGTGTCCACATATTCTGGATTTATTTACTCCCCGCAAGGACAAGTATACAGCATACAGTTGTTGTATGGCAAAAGCAATGCAATTTTACAAGCTCTTAATTAAAAGACAATGAAAAATAATTTTCTTTTTTTCTCTTCAGTATGAAACCTTGAATGAAAAAATATAGACGGATTCACTTTCATCTAGATTTCTTTCCTCTCTTTTTACCAATCCTTACTTTAAGATGTAAGACCTTCTTTCCATCACATTCGTTTTCATTCAGTAACACCTTTCCAACCATACAGCATGGAAGTTATGTAATACTCTACCGGTTTTCCTCTCTTTTTTTTATACTCATTAAATCTTCATTCCTTAGTTCCGTAGAACAATTTATCTAAAAGCGAAAGTATGTACAGATGTTTAAGGTACTCATAGAACACATTTACATCAAGAACTAGAAGCAGCACTTTATGAGAATCTAAAGTCCTATGTTCTACACCTGTTATAAAACTATTCCTTTATTGTTTAAATTATTTTTCAACCTCAGAAAATTTATTTATTTTATGCTTCTGTTTCATTAAGTATGAAATCACCCTAAATAATTGTGATATTTTATAACACATATGCTAAAACATATATATCAAACCCTGGAATTTATAAAATATATTTGAGAACCTTGGAAGAACAGATCGGTCTCATACTGGGTTTCTCCTAGTTATCAAACTGAAACAATGAAGCTGCTCCAGAATAAATAAAGTAAACCTGAGATTGTTAATGTAGATCTCATTGCTACAAGATATTTAAGAGGTCGAAAGCACAGATGCGTGCAACTTCACAAGGACAACACTGTCTTAATGGGATGGATCTTATTCATAGAAGCCTAAGAGCACATGAGCTACAGAAGTTAGTAGAAACTAATTAGTAGAAGACAGCATACAAGGAAGACCCCTTAGTCCATGTTCTTTCTTAAATTCTTCCATAATCACTAGCAATTTGTCGCTATCAGAGATATGGTAGTTGCCCACATGCAATATTAGTTTGACAGTGTCTGAAAAATCTTATGCTGTATTCCTACTCCTGTGGTCATGTCATGTCATGTCATGTCACTTTCTTACAAAAGTTATCCAGCAAAATCACAGCATCTTATACTTTTAACTTTTCAAATGGGAGACCACCACAGGCACTTTTAGATATAAACTAGTTTATCTCCTCCCCAGGGCAATAAATTTGTGTATCTCCAGTGTTTCAGAGATCTCTGAAGGAAGCTCACATGCCAAAAACATATTTTAGCTTTGCAGAGAGAGACACATTGACAAGGAGTAAGATTATGATTCAATCAAGGAATGTGTTTTTTTTTTTCCTGGAAAACCCTCTTCAGTGCTCATCAACAATATTGAAAAGTTAATCATAATCCAATTCTGTAAAAATAGGATTATCAGTCCATAAAAATTGTCAGCCTTAGATGTTCTGTGATAGGTAGGTGTCCTCATTTTCCAGTAACCAAAATTTCTGGAATAAAGCCACAGATTTTGTCAGCAGAACAGAAAAGTTAATATTACTGCCAAAATACTCAATCTATATACTTTAAAACAAGCATCCAAAGATGCTTCTAAAACATCCCATTATAGAGAGAAAATAGCAATATTATTTGAAGTTACCAGTGTATACTGTCAGAGCAGTTAGCAATTAAAATCGAATTAGATTTGTCAATCAGGATTTCAACTGCAATCTCATTTTGAGTAATTAATATAATTAACAGTCTGAAACACAGAAAACAATGTATTAGCATCATGAACATATTGTTTGCTCAGATGAAGCATTTTCACAGTGCTGTTTAATTGCTGTGACTTTTGCTTCAGATACACTACAATAACTGTATCATGTTACTGATAGAGCAGAGGGAGGAAAATATGTCTAGATTACTGTCATTTTTTTTAAAGGACAAAAACATAATTAACAGTTATAAACACTCACTGCTCAATAATGTGAAGAGCTACACAAAAAGGCATCTACATCCAAAACTCTCTCATTTCAACCTGGAAATACCAAAGCTTGATTACATGCCAAACAACATGCAACGTATACAGAATATTTCCACAGGCCTTGTTGTAGACAGTAAAGCCTCAAAGATTGGCAAGAATAATCACCCTGTTGGAAAAGGAACATTTCCTAAGAGAAAAGTTCTTTAAGAGACATATGATTCGAGAAAATGGAACAAGAACTCTAATGTATTGTATAAGACTGATTACAAAGGCACAATAAAATTGTTGCCACCTCATTGCTAGTCAGCACAAACTCAGAGAGTGTGCTAACTTAAAACTTAATGCAATGTCAAAAAAAATAAATCTGTATCTCCATACCACATTCTTTTTGTTTCCTCAAGAAAGGAACATAAAGTGCTAGCTAAATCACATGAGGAACACTAGTAAGATTTGCTTCTACAAAGGTCTTTGGCAAACTTTCAAAATACTGTGTCTTTTATTGCTACTGCTTACTACACAAATCATCACTGGGAATAAGCCAGTCATTGTCACAAAGCACTAAACATCTACAGTTCAAGCTGAAGAAGCTATCACTAGAGATCCAGGATTTTATCATTAGAAAGAGCCAGGAAACAACATGATCAAATTAAATTAATTCATTCTGACTAAAACACAGCTTCATTTTCTAGGCAAAGGTCATGCAAAGTATTGGCAGACTACTGGAAGAAAAGTAAATTGCAAAACTGTATGGAAAGCTTTTTCTTCTGAAAGAACAACCTCCAATATTACTATTTCAGTGGTTCCTAAAAAGCTTAAGTGCTTTTTCCAAACGGATAAAAATCAACATTTATGTCAAAAACGTTGCCTTTTTTTCCCTCCTCACTTCTTTTCTTGTTACCTTGGCTGGTGTAGAAAACTTAGAAGACAGAAAAAAATCCAGCCATTTAAATTTAAATTCATTAAATACAGAAATACTTTTTTTTTTTTTGACAAGTTACTGTGAACACTCTAGGAATTTTTCATTAAATTTCAGAGAATATACAAACTTTTATTTGAAATCAAAGTGCACCATAGAAAGTATCTTCAGCCTGGTTTATATATGGATTCTTTCAGGATTTCAGGGATCTGTGTTACTTTAAAAGTGTATTTCTGTGGGCTTGAGTGTCTAAATAGATAGCAAACTGTGTCAACACTAACTCAAGAGAACATTGAAATGTTTAAACATGATACTATTATTTTAATGAGATCCTGAAATTAACAATACTTCAATTTATCGAAGTAATCCTGCATAGTACCACAACACACCATCACTCTGCAACAGCCTTTTGGATGGCCTTCATTGGCTTTAAATTCCATTACTATGAACTGGGAAGCTGAAATTAGTTTTACAAGCATCTATCTTCTTACAGCGCTACAACGTGTAGCCTGGTGCCCTTGGTTGATCACTCAGCCCTCAGCATTGTGCAAAATCTGTCTTCATTTCATGCAGCAGGAACCCACCCTTAGGAGGCTGCACTGGAGCAGCTTACAGGTACATCTCAATTTCCTGGCAATAGTTATTGGCTATCACAGCCCGCCGTGTTACTGACGTGTTCCACTCGGTGCAGAGACCCCTTCTGTGTGCCCAACTAGTTCTGCACATTGACAATGATGACTTCAACCATCCCGATCTTTGCTCTCTGCTCTGATGGCAAATTCCATTTAGAGACTGAATGTTTTTCTGCTCTGAGTGAACAGGCACAAAAAGAGCACTTAAATACTACTTTGAACTACATGAATTTAAAAAAAAAAAAGTTCAGGTAAGGCAGGATGCAAGTCAATATTAAAATGGCTGCTACTTGGAAGACAACTAGTTTTAGTAGCTGATCATGCATTGCAGAAAGCAAAAATTAAAAAAAAAATAAATTCAGTAACTTTAAGCCAACAACTACAAAACTATTTTTAATTTTCCATACAGACTGGGGATTCGCAGCAACAGCAAAATGGAATACCCTACAGGAACTGGAGAGTTGAAACAGTAAATTGGCTTTCTCCAATCTTGTCAGAAAATGATTTTCATCTCTTCATTTTACTGATAAAGAAAGGGTAGAAATGCCTATTGTTTTCCACCCACAGCTTGGAAAACAAGGCAATTTGAGACTGTGAACTCAGTGATTTTTCTTACTATCACAAATGATCTATAAGTTTCATTACTCTATGATCTTTGAATCCTCAGGCAGAAGTTCTGTTACATAAAATAAGCCTCCTGGAAACTGAAACAAAACCAGACATGCACAGAATTCCAAGCAAACACAAACATCTCAATAGAAAGCCTTATTGAATTTTTTTCTATTTATCTGAGCTCTGTCTGTAGAGTTGCTACCCATTGTCAGCTTGCCAGCAGGTGCTATACTCACACAATTTGTTCATTCTCAAGTGCAAGTACTTTTCTCAAAAGAAAACAAAACAAAACTCAAACAAAAAAACCCAAACAAAACAAACAACAAAAACAAAACAAAACAAAAAAAACAACCAAACAAAAAAACAACAACAACAAAAAAACAAAACAAAACAAAACAAAAAAAAACAAACAACAAAAACCCAAAAACAAACAAACAAACAAAAACAAACCCACAAAAACAAAAACCACCCGACTTTCCACATGGAAGAGCCAGGCAATCCAAACACTTCCCTCTGGCAGTGTAAGCCATTCTCTTTTCATTGGCTGCTGTGCTGGAAGCTGGTTTTCATGCTCCTCAATGCTTGTTTTCTTGCTTCACTGGAGGGCAAGCACAATGATGCAACTTAATGTAGATTAAGGTAAAAAAAATCAAATATTTGCTGTTCTCATTATTGAAGTGTCAGCATAAAAAAATGGAAATGTTTAAAAACTTGAGATGAGCTGATTATTACCAGTTACTTTTATTTCACTGAGGCCTCATTCACATGTCTCGGTCATGATTAGTAAAGTAGCTAATTTATTGTTCTTTGCTCTCTAGGGATAAAAAAAAAAATTCAGTAGTTAGAAACACTTAGATGGTAAGTGTAATACACTATCTAGTGATATCACAGGTAAGCTGTGAGTGCTCCTACACTGGTTTTATTTTCATAGTCTTTGTCAAGTATACTGTGCAAGTCAGAAAAGAACTTCTTTTAAAGAAAAGTATAAATAGGTAAAAATATTGAAGGGTTCCTAGCAATTCAGATTATAATTTTAGACATATTTCCATTACAAAATGGAAAACCCTCCACACAGCAATTTTACTAGACAGGAAGACCACTCAAAATAAGCATATAGGGTTTGGTGTTTTGTTTTTTTTTTCCTGATTAAAGTACAGTATGTTGTAAAATAAAGCTTATGACCGCAGGAAACAACTAGTACATCTAGTACACTCATACCCTTAGGTAGCTCTAAAATTCAAGACTTTTTTCCCAAAAAGGGAAAATAAGACACAAAACAAAGAAAAAAGAAAAGCAAAGAAAAGAGCTTCTGAACTTTATATTTGTAATAACCACAAAAGTGAAGCAACTCCAAAAACTAGGAAGGGTTTGAGGTAGTAAACTGTCCTGCAAGGAACTCTGATTTTAAACAGTTGCCTGCCTCTTTTGGTATGCCAAATTCAATAGGCATTGCCATTCCTTTGGGAATTTCTTAATCACTAGAAAATAAAGCTACATCTTTTTTCCTGATTATTGCTCAGTATAATTATTAGAATGCTATACAGAATGAAAAGGCCGGAAGCAAGAACACTTTGATGGAAAGAGCACATAGTATGAAAACAAGAATACGAAAAACAAAATTTGTGAAAAGTTGAAAAAAAAAAAACAGGTTCTGATCCTTATTCTCTGTGACTTAGAGTACAGAACTTGAAACTGTCTCTGAGATTCCTGACTTAGTTACTGACTTGGTTTTTTGTGTGTGTGATTTCCATCTACAACCTAAAACATCATGCCCAACAAAACCATTTTTCTCTCTCTGCTTTTTCACGCTTTTAAATATCTTTTCCCATCTCTTTATTTTATCCACCTTTTGCCCCCAAATTATCCTTCTGAAGAAAGGGAAAAAGGAGGAAAAAGAAAAGAAAAAAAAAAAGAAAACAACAAAATCAAAATAATTAAACCTACAAGTGTTAGGTATAATGTAAAATATTTTTAGGTTTTTTAAAGACAAAATTTAAACAAGACTTCTTGCAATAAGATACAAATTATAATTCTAAATATCCAAGTGTTCATCTGAAAAACTTAAAAAACCCACCCAATCAACCAAGTTTCAAATGACTTTAAACATTGCACTGAATTTAATGGCAGTATCTGTACTGCAGAAATACTAACCTAGAAATAAATGATGACTATATTACATTCTCTTTCTCTTGATATGTAGGAAAGAAAAAGGAAGCTGGACACACACACACACAGGTGATGTAAATTAGAATTCTGTCTCTGTAGTTTCATCATGTGTTCTACACAGGGCTTAATATCAAATCTAGAGTTACCTTCTTATCTTAGCTGCGTATTAAATCAACTAAACTTATGTTTCAGTACTTCTTATTTGAAGGTGGCATACTCCTGGTCCTCCTCACAATCACTTGAGAAGTTTTCCTTTTAACTCTATTATTATCATTTTTCACAAGGCAGTAAAAATGTTAATAATCAGTCAGAACAATATACAATTATGACACCAATACCCACCCTCTAATTAAAAAAAAGAAATTGCTCTTCTGTCTATCAAAAGCTTCATGATCACTTTATTCAGGCTTGACATGCTCACTGTGAATATACTGCTCTCTTACTATTACTACATCACAAGAATGGCAAACAAAATATTTTCATAATTGTACGTAAATATTAACATCACAATTTTTTTTAAAGGCTTACATTCATATTTTAAATTATAATTATTTGAAGCTCTGAGTAAAAACCTTTGAAGTCTAATAAAATAAATTATTCTGGTATTACTTTTATTAAGAAAAATAAGCGAAAATGTGACTTATTTTGTTAAATTTCATAAAATGCAGTTATGCAAAGAAGATGCTGGAATAATAATGCATTGTGATTTTATGAAGCAGCAGCATTACTCAGTTTACCTTCTAAAAATTAATTCAGAACATAGCACACTATCAAAAATATCTGATAAAATAGTAGAAATAATATTTCCAAATGTTCATATACATGAAAAATTTTCCTTGGGCAAATGGCATGTAAGGATGCCTGGTGCAAGCAGCTCATGGTCCACAGAGACACAGTAATCTTTTGTAAAGTGAGAGCAGCTAACTGCAGAAATGAGGAATACCAAGTCCAGCTTCAGAGAGGTGGGCAGGCAATGCTGGAGAATGAGAGAAAAAGCAAACAGACAATTTCATCTAGAGACACCATAAGGCCAACATAAAAAACACTTTGGAAGAGCAGAAAAATCTCACATTAGTGAAAACTGAGCTGTTGGGAGAGCTGCTTCACCACAAGACAATCAGGTACACACTGAACATCGAAGATAAACTCCTAGAGATTAACTTTCTTCCATTTTTAAAAGTATTTTTTTTATTTGCCTACCACTATATTACTGTATGATAGAGAAGGAAAAGAGACATGAAAATTAGGCTATATATCATAGTGGCAAATCTGGAAGAAATAAGACTCTTCACGAATTTTCAACAGAAATAGTAATAGGGTTGAAGCAGAGCACATTTGTATCCATAAACTGGTAATATCTCTCACAATCTCTATTCTATAACTATTCAGAGGAGATTTGAGAACCCTATTTCCAGCTATAAGGGAAATTGCAATCAAGCCTTTTGTACTCAGTATTGCCAGATAGTCCCTACATTTCACATAGTTGTACACCAAAAAAAAAGGGATGCCTCAAAAGCTGGAGAGTGTACAATGAAATCCACCAAACTATTTCTGTCCTCTCCAGTGCAACCTCTACAATTAAATGAAATCAACTAATCATGTGCCCTGTACATCTTTAAGTTAGATAAATTTTAAATAAATAAACGATGGGCAGGAAGCAAATCTTTCCAAAACAAATTAACTACAGAGACATATTTGGTAAACATATCTCTTTTGATCAGGTGGAAACCTCAAATTAACTAAATATCAATCCAATATTCAACTAGTCATCCATTTTGGTAATTTACAATCATATGGCATGAAGCAAATTCCAGTTCTTTTTGACTTTCAGTGTCTGAAAATCTTCAAAACAAGAACAAAGACTGATAATATGATGTAGAATTCTTTAAATACAAAATATATATTTCAATATTTTTTGTATCATATTGTGTTGAAATCTCATTCCTAGATTTTCTGTTGTGACTGGCAAATGCCAGTTACAGAGCGAAAATGAGCTAATTCTCTTTAAAATATCATCATGCTTTACATCTGTGGAAGACTAGGGCAATGAAAACCACTGTTAGATGTGCAGAGTATGGTTTAGGGGACATTTTCTATTTTGTTTATAAGAACATCAATAAACCAACAGAGCAACAACCCATTTTATATAAGATATCATCTAGCTCACTCAGTAGTAATGCCAATTCTAACACTTATTTCCATAATTTCCATAAAAACTGGGACATGAGGCGTGCAGTATAGGAAAGATCAATAACGCATATCGTACTGTGAAAATTAATAATACAGAATAGTTTCAGAAGGCAATGGTAGGGAGGAGTCTACAATGCATCCAACAGCCACACATAGTTCTACAGCTGTAATCTCTTCCAGACAGCAGTGATGAAAAAATTTATCACTCTTCACACAAAGACTGGCACAGCTTTTTTTGCTTTAAATCACACACATTCTCATAGCTACCTAGAAACCTACTAGGTGTTATTACCTGTGACAGTGACCCCCCCCACACACAAAATTACATGCTGCCTAATGGAATATTTTCATTCACTTCAAATATGATATATTTATTGGAAAGTACCCTGCCAATAAAGTATTAAAAAAGGGGTTTGTTTGCGGAGGGTTTTTTTGGTCACACTTTTGAACCATGGCTATAACCTCTGTATGAAATTCACAGTATTTAATATTTCAATAATAACTACATTCCTGATTTTTAAAATATTTTCCTAATTTTTAAAGTCGGGGGAAAAAAAAAAGGAAGAAAATTACTCCATTGCAAAAAGAGTCTCTGGGCAAGTACTTTTCAATCAAAGAATATAACTTCCCTTTTGTGAATTATTGTTTAAGATGTCATTATCTCCAAAGTATAATCATTGTGTGGGGGCAGGTCTCATTTTTTTGTGGCATTCAATGCTTTCAAAATGAAACATCTCCTGCAAATTTGTAACCGTTTTGGCAAGTAGGGAAAAATGATTGAAAACTTTGGTTACACAACCTTCAAGATCAAATGATGAATTTTCTCTTTTGTACTTCCCTCTATTGAGTATCATAGAAATTGAGCAATTAACTGTAAGCAAATATTCATTATAGTTCTCTGGCAATTTATATATGGAGTAATTTCTCACAAAGTCAAACATATCAATTTTATGGTGTGATCACAAATCTTATTCATATTTGCTGTGTGCTTTCTTTGCTGGCTTGAAATTTTTAACCTATATTTCAACATAAAATAGTGTCTAATATTTTGATTCATTTGTAGGAAGCATCAGTGACATGAAACAAAAGTATGCTTTTTTTCAGCCAAATCTGTCGTATTTTTTGTAACTAAAATAGGTGCTAACATTCAGTTGGTAATACACAAAGCCATTTCTCTCACATCCAGCAGCACCAGAAGGTACGTCTATCATAGGTAAATGCCAGCAAACAAAACTAGCTGTTTTTCCACCTTAATCAAACAATCTGTGGATCTGTGACCATGGATCACACTGTTGTATGGTTTAATTGTGTCTGCAGAAGATATCTTATCTTCTGCATTTTCACGTTTCTTAGAAACAACTGTAGCTTTTGCCATTGTTTAATTTTAAAGACACACCAGAATTATTTTCATTGCCTAATATCATCTTATATTCCACAATTCTGACTTCTGGACAAAGCACAGAAAAAGCCTTAAAGAAGTTATTGTTTTCTTAACTGATCTACATTTCTCTTTTTTATTGTTTGATTTGGGTTTGTCTTTTTTCTTTCTTTTTTTAAAAGTAAGATTCTCATTGCTACATTTTAAGTGATAAAAGTAGATGAAAGAGTGGGAAAACAGATGGAAAGGAAGATGAGGGTGGAATTGTTCACATGGAAATGCAGCTTAACCAACTAAAAATGAGTAATTTTTGCACTCAACTTCAATTTAGGATCACAGCAGTAAACATCTTTCATGCGGTAGGGTAATACAAAGCATTTGTTTGTATTCCACCACACAAATACTTATCTGTGAAAAACATGCAGTATAAAATAAAAAGCCTGATCATAAAAAGCAATCCTAATTACTATTCTTCTATATGGAATAAATATACTGGAAAATTCACTTCAAATGAATTTTTAATTTCCTTTAAGGATTGAAAACTCTTCTCCTTGAAATTTCTGATGATACAAAGTAATTTTTGGTTTTGAAGCTACTTTGTAAGCACTCTTTGAGGTCTAGGACACAAGGTGATCTAAACATGAGCGAGAAATTCTTGGAAAAGAGCAAAACAGCTCACACTCATTTATTCAAAAAATCCTTCAGAAGGGATAAAAAATAATAGCACCTTTCTCCTATTTCTTATTTCCTAGTATTCCTATTTCCTTACATCACAACCTAGCTTTTTTCAGTTTACAAGCAATGTGTCCTGTTTAGAGCACGAATCAAACTCTGCCAGTTTAGGAGAGAGTCCTTCAACTCATTCTTTGATGCTTTCACCAATTCTTAAGCTGAAAGCAAGGTAACTTATTTTCCCAGTTCTACTCTATGGCTTTAACCCCCTCCTACATAAAGAGCCTAGAAAACTTTCAGATCATGTAACAGTGATACAGGGTAGCATCCTTCTGCATTGATATTCTGCTGAGACTGAAAGAAATTTCACAAACTCTGATAAGACCTTCACCTGGAAAATTCCAGGGTCTGCTATGAAAACTTGAGTTGCTACCCACATTTAAAATTCCACTCATGAACACACTATTCACTGAGCTTAGTGTCCTTATGTAGAAAAGTATTTGTTGGTTACATATGAATTAATTTTCCAGAAGAAGTTTTTTCAGACATGCCATGTCCTTCTCAGGCAAAATGAGGAAAAGACACTTTAAGAGGCAAAGAATAAAACACAAAGCCACTGCCACAATTTTATTTGAAATATAAAATTTGTTGGTTTTGGGAATGTTAAATGAGAACATTCTCCCCCCCCCTTTTTTTCTCTTTGCACTTTCTGAATTGCATGTTTTGTTAACAAGAAGTTACTTCAGACGTAATTACATGCAGAAAACCTTTTTCAATCAACAATTACAATGTTCGACTTGATTATCAATACCACTTTCCCTTTCCTTTGAAATGGATGAAGTAAGTAAGTTCTGTTTTCTAAAATGAAAGACACCTAGCAGAATTAAAGAATTTAGCGCTGATCTCAGAAACCAGAAAGAAAAGTATTGTTTCAGCAGATCTTAGGTCTGGGATGAAAGGAAAATGTCAGAAGGTGTTCCTAAATTCATTAATAGAAGAAAACAAAAAAAAAATTACTAAGCTCTTCAATTTTTCTGTCTTCTCATATATAAAATCTTATACTGTTGTTCTCATTTAAAAAAATCTACTTAACGAGTTCTCAGTTTTTCTTCTTCCCAGTTCACCCAACTTATTGATGGTATTTAGAGTTCTGTATCATTTCCCAGATACATCAGATACAATTTATTTTCTGATGTCAGCCTTGTCCAATACAAATTATTTCTTCCTTTCCAAAGGTCAATAGGCTAGATATTCTCACCTCGCTATGCCCTGTCTCATTTATGTCCATATTTTCTTTTATTGATTTTTTATTCTTTTGTGTGACCTGGGATTTGACCAGCTTCTTTCAGAATATTCTTGCTCCTCAAAAATAAGAGCTGAAAGCTAAAGAAAATGTAATTCTTTCAGAGTTGAAATTATGCAAGACATTTTTTTGCTGCTTGCTGCAATACTAAGAAAGATGAATATGAAAGGAAAATGTGCTTTTAAAAGAAGTGTTTACATTATTTTAAAGTGAAAAATGTCCCCAAACCAGTTTTATTACGCTATCCTGGTAAGGATGTACTTGAACAGTGCATCGGGTGTTTACAGAGCAAGTCTGCTACAGGACTTGGTATGCAAAGTAACTCTTTTTGAATACAGTAGAATGCTACATCTGTCTCATTAAGAAAATTAATTTTGTGTTACAGTTGATTAGGTAATAAGACCAGATTACTTGGTAACAGTTAACATTCACATTAACTTTTAAAGCAATGAAGAATTAAATAAAAAGAGAATTTGCATGTTAAAATATTCATTAAATAGTAATCAAAGTAAGCATAGAATTAGACAATGGTTTGGATTGGAAGGAACCTTAAAGACTGTCTAGTTCCAATGACCCCGCCATGGACAGGGACACCTTCCACCAGACCAGGTTGCTCAGAGCCACATCCAAGCTGGCATTGAATGCTTCCAGGGATGGGGCATCCACAACTTCTCCAGTGTAACCTGCTCCAGTGCCTCACCACCCTCACATTAAAGAATCTGTTTCTGATATTTAATTTAAATCTACGTTGTTTCAGTTTAAAGACATTATCCTTTGTCCTAGCATACACACCCTTGTCAAAAGTCCCTCTTCAGCTCTGTTGTAGAGCTCCTATAAGTACTGGAAAGTTGCAGTAAGATTTCCTTGGAGCCTTCTGTTCTCCGGGCTGTACAAGCCCAGTTCTCTCAGCCCGTCCTCATAGGAGAGGTGCTCCAGACCTGTGATCATCTTCATGCCCCTCCTCTGGACTCACTCCAATAGGTCCATGTCCTTCTTGTGTAATGGTAGGTTATGATACATCTCAATCAATGTGGACATATTGCTTGCAAAGTTCTTTCAGCCTTTGAATAAAGTATTTTCATAAAACAGGAATAAAATCACATAGCAAGTAATGAGTATTGCTGTATTCTTTCTGCTTACTTAAAGCAGATAATAGTATCCCTATTCTCATTTGTCACAGCTCATAAACTCATCACTTTCAGGATTAGCTTCTGTCCTCTGTGAAAGTTAGTGTGAATTCATTTCTACTCAAAGAGTATTAGTGAGGACATATTGGAGGTCATGACTGTTGCTTGTTCCTTCTTATGTGAACAGTCTTTTGATATTTATGTATAAAAGCCATTTCTAATAGTAGATTCCCATGTACCTTCTTCCTCAGTTGCAAAGCTACAATAGACCATTCAGATAAATTAGAAAAACCAGCAGAGATCACAAATTGGCAGTTGTCCTATGGACAGCTGGGCAGCACTGCTTCACTCAGCAGACTTTCCAGTGGCTCACAATGGGTTATTCACTCTACTTTCTTTAGAAAAAGAAGCTTCTGAAGTTATATGCTATTCCAAGATAAAACATTGTAAAAGGCTGGAAGATTTAATAGACTTTGTCATCACTAGTACTGATAAAGATTTAAGAGGCTGAGTTTCAGAGAAGAAGGTAGCAGGGAGTGGCCAAAATATATAAAAACTGTTGGGGTTCCTTCAGTTCCTTCAGTTATTTAATAAAGGGCACAAAATTCTACCTTTGATGGTCATTAAAGATACCACAATGCCTAGTATTTATGTTTCTCTTGAATACTTAGTTTTATGCTATATATATATTACTGAATTTAATTGTATTTCAAAGTATTGCCAAAGCTACAATCAAAATCAATCATACATTTTTCTAGCTTGATATCCTGCGATGGATTGACCTTGGCTAACTGCTAGACACTCACCCAGTCACTCTCACTACCCCTGCTCAACAGACCAGGGGGAAAAATACCATTAAAAGAAGTTGATTACACTTAAGGTATCAAAAGAGAGAAAATATTTTACCCCTTTGCCATCATTTTTCTAGTCTGGATAACATAAAACTCAACTGGAAAGACAGAAATTCAATTCATCTGATAATCATTTTACAACTGAATATAGAGATAGTAAAAACTAACTTGGACAGGAAAGTAGGCATTGCATTTCTCTACCTTTTCTGCTGATACAGCTGAATTTTTAAAAATATGATTTTTTTCTAATTTCAAAATGCAGAACTTTTTTTTTCTCCTATTCATTACACGGCAATTGTTTCAAACTCAAGGGTTATCACCTTTCATATGATATCTCATTTTGTCTAGATTTCTAGCCAAAATATCTGAAAATACTCTATGAGTATTTGTTCACATTTCTTGTTTTGGAGGCAGTCATTAAATAAAATATTAAAGATTTCCTAAATAAGGAACAATACTATTAACTTCATTCCAGAGTAGTTATTCTGAAATCATAACATATTGCCTCCCTTTAGCCACTTCTATTTTATAACCTTTTGCATTTTTTTCCTACAAATTGTTTCCTGTGGTACATTGTATGAAATGCATTGCTGACACAGATCTCTACAATTTCCTTTTAGGTATCAGAAATTAAGTCAACATCGTGTAAATACTTGCTACATTTAACTTGAAATAGGATTTCTTGCTGACCAATAGTTCAGTTTATTGCTCGCAGTTATATCTGATGTTTTGGTATATACTCATATTTAGGGAAATATGAGCACTTTAGATTTACGAAGCATGTATTTGTGAAGAGCTTGAAAATAGTATTTTCTTCCCATAGTCTTTCAAATTTTGTCATAGGAGGACACTGGACTACTAAATATAAATTAAAATATTTTCATATTGAGAATCTAACATTTATAGTAAAAAATGTCTTGATGAGAGCTAAAGGTGCTTTCAGTTCTTTCATAATTGGATCTAACAAGGCCTTAAAAATTTTCTATCTTCATGAGTGTGGTTGTTTTGTAAAGGAAACTATCAAATTCAAGTCCAGCTTAATAGTACAATGTTTAATAGCATAAATTTAGATCTGTAAATTAACTTTGCATCACATAAAAGCATATTTGGGCTTGACTAAGGACTGTGCAATAGTGATTATTAGAGGGCAATTGGGAATTGCATTAAAGCTTGGCACAGACACAAGTTGCTCAGGAAGAGTTTGAGGAAGTAATGGGTAATTTATAGGAATATGTATCCATTTGGATTCCTGTAGGAGTTCCACAATTGATGGTTAAACAACATCACTTAAATTGGAAGATGAAAGTAAGCAAATATACACTGGTAGATCAAAGTAAAGTGTTGTCTTCAATCACTTCAGCTTTTCACCCTTGTTATACTTTACAGATCTTACTGAACAGTAAAAATATGTTTTGTTTCGGTGTGTTTTTTTTGAACACACAACATTAAAATAACTTTCTTCTAGAATTAGAGCTGAATATATGTTTCCAAACAAAACAAACTAATTTACACCCAAAAGTAATTACTTTTTAATTATGAGTGAATTTGGCTCATTTTTCTCAACTCTGAGAAAACATTTGAATAAGCTTTGGCATAATACTGAGTCAATATTAAATAAGTTATTGCTCTATTAAAAAAATTCAAACAAACAAACAAAATTAACACAGAACGGGCAGATTGATGATACCTTTTTTTGCCATTGATCCCACCATTACCAGAGAAGCCCACAAAATAGTTATAGTTCTATAAATTAGAAAAAAAAAAACAACAGAATCTCAGTTTCTTGCAGAGGAGTGGCTTACCCATTTATTTTTAGACCAAGACATAACCAAAATTTCTACACTGAGTTGTGAAATGGCCTAACAAAATGTCCAGAGCAAAAAGCTCTAAAATTATCAACTTAGCAAAAGATAATATGTAAAATATTTTAAGCAACACTTTGAGTTTCATACTTGATATTTTTGGCAACGTATGCTGAAATTAACACAGTGAGTTGATGTAGTGAAATATTTTTGCTTGATTTCATCCCATTGTCTCAGAAGCACTTGAAAATCAAAAAGTGAAGAATTTATCAGAAAATACCAGAGCCAGCAGACAGAAAGTATTGCCACTCAGAGGATATAGCATTAACAGAACAGATACACAAGAACAGCATCATAAATAGTTCAAAAGAAAAATAAACTCAACATTAAAGCTAACAACCAAACCCCTGCTAATTAATGATCGCCAAGAAAAGAGGCATTCATTCAGCACCTGACAGTGTTGGAAGGTGTTTAAAATCAGAACAAGATGCAATTTTCACTCAATTCTGCCAAAACAAACTCCATCCAACCAAGACTTGAAAAAATATTGAATTATTTTTAGCAATAGGAGAGACATACAGCTAATCTTTGTCTTCCAAGAAAAAGCCCAAACTGCAAAATGGTATGAAAGCTAGAACAAAATAAATTCCATAAACATAATTCAAGTATAAATGTTATTATTATCTGGACCTACAAATCATTGTAAAATAACACAAAACCCATTAATTTTTGAATAACTGAAGAGGAATACTTGACTTGAATAAAACAAAATATATTTGTCAATATTGAGTGGATACAGCTCAAAAGTATGTACTAATGTCTTTATAACAATAAATTACCTTTCCAATAATCAATTACAGATTTTTCCATACAAAATGGGGAGAAGAAAGTTCGGTGTACAGGAATTCCACAATCTGAAGCAATGGAGACTATAATAGTGCAAGAAAATTCATCTGTCATTACTGACTCCCTGTAGTATTTGCAAAATATGACCTTCATGACAGAGAGATTTAACTACAGGCGAGACTGTAAAGACACTTTATTTTTTTTTCTATCATGGACCTAGTATATCAAGGCAGAAATCCAGAAATCAGGTACATCATTTGAGTTACCCCTAAACGGGATCTGAATATCTGTTGTCCAATAATGCCTGGACCCATGAGGACTGCAGTGATTGCAAAGGGTCTTACTGCTTCTGGTATTTATTAATATTCATTTCACATGGTCATGAAAATCTTCCTTAGTACCCACAATGTAAGTTTAATAAATTAGTGGTCCCAATCACTTTCTGATATTTGTGGGGTCTACTACTGCTTCTGTATAACCACAGATATTCCTATCTGCTTGAAAAACATGAAGTTGGGTCTGCATTTGATTTTAGGGCCCAGACAATTTTAACAGTTATACAGATTTTATACAGTCACTGACTCACTGCAACCAACTATGTTCTGTATGTTTCAATCATATTGAAATGAAATGTGTGGAATTGACTGTTTCCAGTCATATTGCCATCCTATTCACTATGTGAACAGCATGATTTTCGCTCCTTATTTTCCTATGATTGCATACTAGTTTCAATACTCACAAAAGGCCAATTGATATTGTTAGGTGAATGTCTACAGACGAAAAAGGATTAACATTAATCTTTGTCTTAAAGACAAAGTAATCTTTTATTTTGTTATACACCTGCAACCACTACATATTTGGTGTTAATGAATTAATGCATATAAATGGAGATCCCAATCCACTTAAGGTTTTTTTTTATCTGCTACAAAATTACTGTGTAATTTTATAATACACACCTATTCATATTTTACCTAGATTTAGTAAACGGGAAATTTTTCTACTCTGTTGATCTGATTCTTATCTATTGTGTCCCCATAGCATGTTGGTGTTTTTGGCTAAAAATGCACAACAAAATATGAATTACGACTACAGTTTTAATTTAAACAAAAAGGCACAATTTTGAATTAATGGTGTGGTTGATTTTCAAGGATAGTGATAGTGTCAGTTTATGTGAGTTTTATTTAGTTTTTAATAAAATGTATTTCTTTCTGGGCGAGATACATTGTCCATATGTGTCAGAGATTAATCAATGATCGATTACTGGAATACTTTTTTACTGGAATCTTACAGAATTTCTGAGGAAACAGTCTTTTTTTAATTTATTCAATAACAAGCATAACAGCAATATATAATTTAAGAATTCATTCATATTCTCTCCCTATATTTATCCATATGCATACATTTCTCATTTTTTAACCAATCAATTTTATTTAAACTTGGTGCTCCCATTTGTAGAAATAGATCCTCAGTGTTTATCACAACTGGACCCTAAGTGCTAGGAATAATCAGCTTTTATTCTGGATATAGTGTCCCCCCACCCACATCCCATAGGAAGGTTTATAGCCATTTCAGGAATACACATGGAAGATTTCACATTATCAAAGAATCTTGGTTGCACCACAGAATGTCTCAAGAGGTAACACTATTAGGAATAACATTAATACTTACGAAGGGGAACAAATGTTCAGATAAATAATTAAAAGAGGGAACTTATACAGACTAAAAAGAGATTTTTTTTATATATTGCACACTGTCTTAAACACAAACCTAATAAAGGAGCACACAATTTGACATGAATTCTGACATTTCTGTGTAACTTTTTTTTTTTTAAAGTAACATGAGCAAGACTAAAAAACTACTGTGTGGGAGTTGATGCATGCTTTGGTGCAAACTCTATGTAAGCCTGTCTGCCACAGACAGCTATGTGAGAAACAGAGCAGTGAAAGAAATATTTTTATTTTTTTACAGAAGAAGGGTGAAACTTTTAGTTCACAATTTTATACTTGCATGCTTTAATTATTCAAACAACATACACAGCAAGAAAGGAAGCAAAGCATAAACTAGATTTACTGATACACAAGTAGTATGTATTAAAAGAGGTAGTCTGTGACCACTTCTATCTCACACAGTTGAATAAAGTTATTTTACTTATGATATGTGTATTTCTCTATAATGTCTGTCTTGTAACTGCACAAACCTCTCTGTTAGTATTTATCATTGTGATGAGTCACTACCCATTTTTATGAAACAAACAAACAAGCAAACAAAAACAAAACAAAAGAAAACCACAATAAAACCTTTTAAAGTATCAGAACAACTCAATGTTTTCCATGTGAATATTGCCACTGTAATTTTATTGTGTTGTTGAATGAGACCACTGGATACTACTGCTAAATTTTCTATATTCTGCTACTGTATTTATTTTCTCTTACATTTTAAAAACCACTGTATTTAAACAGATCAGAACATAACAAATTATTTATGCTGCATAGTATCTTTGGGTTCAGTAGAAATTAAACAAAACCACCTACATTAAATAAAGTTCAGTTGAACTTTAATCAGCAGAAAAAAATAATTCTGGCAAATATAGAAAAGGGAAAAAAACTGATTCAGAAGCCAACAAAAGTTCTTTGGAGACTATTAGTGCAGAAAGTGAAGCCAAAATGATCAAATATGCATAAATATTGCAGTATTTCGCATGATTCTGAAGTTTTTCACCTGATGCATGTCAAATTACGTAATATTCGATGTAGTTGTGTAATAAACTGCTTGAAAACTTATGTACCAACCGGAAATACTTGAGCAGACTACTAGCTTCAGGAGTGGACTGCATAACAGTCTGTAAACTCTGAATTCATGAGCAGAATGAATTTCCTGACAGTAGGAAAAACAAAGATTTCCTTCCTTTTTTTCTCAGCTAACTAGAGATCAGCACTGGACTATTTTGAAAATATTACTGCCTCAGGTAGTATTACCTGTGTTTTCAGGTTGACTTAGACAAGGTTATAGGGGAAGGATAAATTTTATTTTTTTGAGGCTCTACAGGTCTGCAAACTACAAGTAAGTTAAAGCATATGAAAGTCTGCCATCATGTCTTGGGTTGAAATGTAAGCTGTAACCAAAAGTATGTATTCTACCGCCATCTGTTAAAGCCAGGTGGGGCAGTGCTCTTTATCTCTTCCATGACCCATCCCTCATAACTTCTGTCAATGGGATGTTAATCAAGCCTCACTGCATGACTAATAAAATTACATCATCCCATTGTGAGATGCTCTGCCCAAAAGCGGAACTAAGCATTCCTACCTGGATATAATCTGAGGTTTAGAACACCACGAGCAGCCTTATCCACTGAATTCCCAGAGGCAAAGAGCTCCATAACCACCACTGGACATTCAGTGAAAGATCAAACCCTTCTCCAGGACCACTGCTTCAACTGAACCACATCTGTCACTCCAGGAGGACTGCAGCCACTATTTAATGGAGCTGCTACCAACACCCTGACTGATGGGGTGTCAGGTTGTATTCTGACTCTGTCAGTGTTTTGGCATTATTGCATTTATTTTAATTTTCCTGTTAAATTGTATTTCTAACTTGGGATCTACCACTGTTTTGCTTTCAAACTAGTACACACCAGAAATCAGTCATCAAATAATATAAAAAAAAAAAAAATACATTTTTATTGGTTACCTAAATGCTCGTCTGACTTGACTTTTAAATTTCTTCTCCAAGGAGACTTACTGTCTGTAAAAGCAACACCTTGAATGACCTCAAAAAATAAGTCTAATATTTAAAATACTTTTTAAAAGCAAAGTGCCCATATAACCCTAACACTACTTGTAATCAACTATAAAATTCAGTGAAACTGAGACAAAAGAGATGCATTCATTAAACCTAAAAACATATAACTAAAAGTGAATTTAAGTGCTGCCATGCTACTTAAGACAAGTGAACCTACTGGGTAGATTTTGATCTCCAGCAAAGAGGATTCCAGCCAGCTTCTATATAATGTGAATGAATGTTCATTATTATCACACTGAAAGTTTTCCCTAATATAAAAATAATTTTTCTCTTGAAATTTTAGTCTCCTGTTGTCAGCAAATATGGAGATTACTGATCATTATTTCTTTTACACCGTCAGTTCTCAGTAGGTTGCTGTGCACCCACATGCTGTGACTGCATGCACATGTACAGGCAACCAGAAACACAAACAGTGGAAATATTCATTTCATATCTACATTTCAAAACATCCTTATCACGTTCAGCTTTAAAGGTTTTGTGCTTTACCCTGAACATATGCAGGTCCTCCAACTTTGTTAGCAACCATTCTCACTGCGCTCAGCCGTATGATCTCTAAATTGTTTTCGGCTGTTTAAAGCATAATGCTCTGTTCATATAAATTTTGTGGTCTAATTTTCCTTCATTCTGCAGACTTGTTGCACTCTGACTTTTGCAGTGTACGTAGGCTAAAGAAACTCACTTTCCATGCAAGGCAAGAATTTAGCAGAAGGTGAACTTAAACCTTAAGAGTGACCAACTAACTGTGATTACCCCAGATGTAATTATTATTATGAAGAAGAAAATACTTCTGTTGCATAAAAGACCCCCAAAAATGAGACAGTGACACAGTGAAACTTAATATACAGATACTTCCTTGCATTCTATCCCTCAGTCTTTGACATTAAGATCATTCTTCCCCTGGCCCTTTTGGAATTATGCAAATGAATTCCTCCTCACTCTGGGACCCTCTGGGGATTATTTTTGTATGACTTCTAATGTTTCATACACTTTGATTTCTTCACTGATCCACATTTCTCTATGACATCCAAATGTAGCCTTTAAAGCATATCTTACATACACTCATTACTTTACTGCATTACATCTCTGGTTTCCAAATCTGATTTTTCCAAGGTTACGTTCCTTAAATGATCAGTAATGGCCCACTGGTGAGCTTTTCACAGCCTCGGACCCTCAAAATTTCCTATCTGTATTCCTTTAGCCTGAATTTTTATCCACAGGTCATAGAAAATGTATTCTTCATGAAATAACTTTTGTTACTATTATTTATAAACTACAGAAATCTGACTAGATTATTAACTGTAGATGTTACACCATATGATCATTTAAGGCTAAGTTAAAAGTGAACAAATTAGGTGCAGTTATTTGAGTATTAGACAATATCAAATATAGTTAAACCAATATTCAGTCAGGCCCAAAGAAAATCCAGGCAAAGCAAACCTGCAAGTCCTAGCCTGGAAACCTTGCAGACTGCATATAAAAGGCTTTAATCCAATTATTAGCAACAGTAATCCTTGCTGTCACCATAATACTCCACAGGAAACATTATTAGAAACACAAAAAGTCAAATGATCATTTCTTAGGTGTATGCAATGGCTGTCACATTCCATTCAAGAAGAAAATCAACAATGAATTACACTCACTGTCTATCAAATTTAAAAACATGTGCCACTTAGAAAAAATAAATAAAGTTTACACATTCTTGGTCAATAATCTGCTTGTATTGTGTAACAGCTCTCAGAGGTTTTTAACCCATAATGACTTAAATTATTCCTTCCAGAATACATAACTTATACATTTCTAAAAAGGAAAGGCATTAGGTTTAAGAAATATATATGCTAGAAAAAATTACATCACACACTGGTTACAATGATCTTCTCATACAAAAAATATGCAATAAAATTCTGGCATAACTTTCAATAAAGATAGAATTTCTTACCAAGTACCTTTAGGATTATCATTTAGAGTTCTTTTAAGTAGGAATTCTTATCACTGTGGAAAAAAATGTCACAAAGAGTTCCCATCCTCTGCCAAAAGCATGAAGCCCCCCCCCCACTTGAGACCTCTTTCCTTATTTTTCTGTCTTTATCTATATGCCTAAATAAACATAGATGTCAATTTCAGGTTAATTTTATCTGATAGGTAGAGTGAAAACAAACAGGTGAGCATCGCATCATTTCTTCAAAGATATTTAATGAGGTTCAAATTGTACTGTTCACCTACCAAAAACTTACAGGGGAAAATATTGTCCAACTTCTGAATTGAATGTTGCAAAAGATATCCTATGTTAAACAAGAATGCACAGCTTCTATGGCTTTATTTTTTGATCTGGAATGAATTTTACTCTCTAATGAGTCAATTTAGCTCCTAAAGGTACTGCTAACAACAAATAAATAGTGTTTTGTTCCCACATTTCTGTCCTCCTAAAGTTAAACATCAACTCTGACAACTGGATGTTAAAAAAGAATTTCTCTTTCAGATGCAATTTGTGGAAATGTGTGGATGATTTTTACCTTCTCTTGCATTTAAGAAATCTGGAAGTGCAAAATCTTTGTGCATCAGGTACACCCATGATATCTTCAGCCCCTGCTGTTTTCTTTCTGTACCACAAAACACTTCTGACTTTTGCTGCTTTATTACAGGTCTAAAGTTCCTAATGAAATTCCATAGTGCTATCCTTATAGTGTGTTTTATGTTCTGTGATTGTGCACAAGTGATCTAGTAACTCTGCTGAGTTAAACCCTTAGTATGCTGAAGATTGTACTTCAAAGGCCATTCAGTTATTGTGTCTGATATTACTTACAATTCTAGCCTGATTTTTACTTTCTAAGCCCAAATGGCTTAACACAAACATCATTTATGTTTATTTAAATGCTGTCCTTCAATAAATAAGGAAATAAACAACTAAACAAATAACACGTATAAATAGAAGTCAGCTACCATAGGCAAATGAAGTGTAAGACTCTTAAGTTTATTGAAAATATTATCAATAATTATTTCAGAATTATCTATACACTTTTTAAAATTTATGTCTTTTTATGCTACTAAAATTCATATTGCTTCAGAGAAGCTATTAAATGCTGTGCAAAGTCGAGACTCAAAACAAAGTGCAATATGGAGTAAGAGCAACCAAAAGACCAAGTAAAAATAATCTGGACACTTGGCAAATAAAGAGTGGCAAACAAAAATAACTTGTCAATATTTTTGTTACTGAAAAGTTTGCTACCTTTACGTACAAGAAAAAGGGCAAAAGATCTATAATACCTTTATTATAGGCTACCCTAGGTTTTACTCAATACTGCCAAATTATAGAATCAGAGAATTGTTAAGGTTGGAAAAGACCGTTAAAACCATCAAGTCCTACCATTAAAAAGCCTTTAAACTATTATCAACCAGTACAGCCGAGCTAGGTAATACATGGATAATCCACATCCCAGGCTAACTTCTGTCCTCTCCACAGCTGCATTTTGTGCTTAGTCAGGAACTGATTTTTTTTCTAATATCTTTTCAAGACCTACTATTCCTTCATCATGGCATGAGGCTGTGTCGGGGGGGGTTTAAGCTAGATATCAGGCAAAGCTTTTTCGCACAGACGGTGGTAGAACAGGGTCCCCAGGAAAGTGGTTCCAGCACCAAGCCTGACAGAGTTCAGTCAGTGTTTGCACAATGCTCTCAGGGACATGGCATGACTCTTGGGGATGCTCTGTGAAGGGCCAGGAGTTGGACTTGATGAACCTAATGGATCGCTTCCAACTCTACAATTCTATGATGTTTTTGACAGAACTTCTAGGTGACTGAATATATTAAAAATCATATTACTTTATGTCGGGTACATTTAAGTTATGTTATTACTAAGTACATGTAAATTTAATCTTTAATTGTTTTTTTTAAACAATGGAACATTATGGGTCAAATCTACCTCTTAAACTCATAAATACTAGATTCTTTACTGCTGGAATACACAGGGCTGGGATATAATAACCTGAAATAAAAGTTTAAGTTCAAAAATCTAATGTTGCTTTGATACTCCTCTTTGAGAAGTGCATACCTAAAGGGGCTAAAAAATCCAACAGGGCTGCTGTCTACATAAACAGAGTTTGAATACAAAAGCATCTTTAGAAGATAATAGGAAAACTATTCATTTAAAAGCAAGGCTGTAATGGTAAAGTTTTATTCTTATCCAAATAAAATCAAAACAAAACATCTTAAAGAAAAATATATTTAATGAAAAATCACAGACTGATTTCCACAACAGGGAAAAAAAACACCAGCCTAATTACCAATTACTAAAAGAAAGAAGAGTCATCCTTCCCTAAGTAATGGAGACTTTGAGGTTTCACAAAAAGCCTGGGGTATGACACAAGTCCCAAGTGATACAAGCCTTTGAGACTTAATATGTCCTGTTACTCAGAGTAAAACAGGTCCAGAAATAGGGGGATTAAGTGCTTTTGGAAAGCAGCACCAGGAAAAATTGGGCTGTGTGTGACTGTTCATCACTTTATACCGGTAAACTTTTATCACACTGATGATATTGAAACCACAGAGTGTGGAAAATTTTTCCCATGATCAGTAAGTGTTGGAAGACAGCACATGTATCAATAGCAAATATAGTTAGCATTTATATGTCCTTTATTTAAAAGTAAATTGCTAAAATGCTGGCAGTTAGTAGCATTTTCTTGACATCTTTATGGGCCCCTCACAATTCTTGGCTATCTAGTAAGAGATTTTCAAAGGAATAAAAGTCCTAAAGCAATGCACACAATTCATCATCTAAATGGGCAGTCATAAAGAACATAGAAAGACTAACATTAATATGATCTATGCTTCTGTGTTGTATATGTGACTGACAATTAATACAAATTAATTGGTTTAACGAAAACATATTACACTTCCAATGAACATTCACTTATATAGAAGATAAATTATTTTATTAGAGCTATGTAATTTTCATTATTTTTCTACTACAATATTTGAGTGATATTTTGCATGTAAACTGACTACCTCTGAATAGCATTTATTGTCCTCTTTATTAATTCTTCTAATTTTCAATGAATTACAAAACATGTTAATTAAAATTGTCTACTGTTATGGACCAGACAGCATAGCCTTCTCAGAAAAATAACTGAATTGGAGCACGTGTTTCACTGGAAATAATCATTGTTTTCAACAGGGACAAAATATGCAAGAAAAACAAAATGATGAATGTAGTACATTTGTGATACAACAGTGTAATTACTTTACTTAGCAAAACATTTCAAAAAGAAGATTTACTTTTTCCTCCTGAATTAAATGTCCAAGTGAAGCTATATTTTTCTCTAAGCACTTCATTAATTTTGGTAATTATTTACTTTATTAAATTCCTTCAATACTCTTATTTAATTCTGCATGTTCAGTAGTGTTAGCTACTTAAACATCACACAGTAATAAATCTTAAAGGCCAACTATGAAGTAGAAAAACATTAAGACTCTGAAGTGTATTATGCTTGTCATAGACCATAGAGCTCAACATTATCTTATGTGAGTTATGCTCAGCTAAACATATCTATATTCTCATTGTGTTACTTTAACAATTCCCCAAAACAATCCCAGTCCAGATAATTAAAAAAGCACCACATGAAACGAAGAGCCCTTAGTTTCACCCTCCACCACAGTGGATATTTGTAGATCAAATGTGTTTCTTCTCTCAAATAATATTAATGATGGAATATCAAAAGGAGACAGTGATATAAAAACTGATAAAAATTTTATGTTCATTATATTAGGTGCAGAAGAAAAAGGATAGAGAAGGATATTTTGTCATTTATATCTGAGATTAAGCTCAACAACATGCTTCTCAGTTTTCTCAATAGAAAACTCCTCAAGCTCCATAATGGTAAGAAAAATCATGAATGATTCATACTGTGCAAAATGTAAAGAAAAAAAAGAAAAATAAAAATGTTTTACTTTGAGTAGCAAACTGAAGAAGACTATAAGATTCTGGACTACCAATATATAGGTTTTTTTGTGTGTGTGTTTCTCTTCTGAATTAAACATTATTAATTCCAAATATCTCTGCTAGGAACCAACTGATTATGAATACTCACAAAATGCGGTCATGTAACCATGAATACACACTATTGAATCATGAACAGTGAATCATATAATTTAAATATGAAGAGCTATGGTTGGTGTGAATTAATCACGAAAATAAAACCCACTTAACCTACCTGCCATGATTATTCTAATATTGCAATATGCAGAAGAAGCATTGACAATGTATTATAGGTTTTAACAGTAAAGAACTTACTCTTTCAGACATGGGAGATACTTCCTATTCCTAAGGAATCTCTCCTAAGGGAGATTATTCTCTCTTTTTCCACGTTCAAAAAGAGCATGAACTTTCTCCCTTTCCTCCTCCTCTCCCCATCACATTTTCCTTCCTGTCCAGAAAGTAAAAGATGTACTCTGATATTCTGTCCTCTCTCTCTTCCCCTGCTCACCGCCCCAGCCCACCCCTGGCTCTGGTGCAGGTTCTGCTGTAACACTTTAGTGCTCTACCTCCACCACTTTATTTTTCAGGCACAGAACAGAGCAGCACACAGTAGTTATGGTTTTAAACTACCAAAATCTGAAATAGATGTGAAATTATGTTGTCTTGCTCCCAGATGTGCTCCTGCCTCATGCTTCTTTTACTCTTCCTTGATGATGTCCCACACTTTGTTTCCTTCATTCCTACTTGATTTAGGATAATCTTCCAGATATATTTTCTCTACTAAGTACTTGAAAGTATCCATAAAATCGAATATGAAGCAGTTTTGGCCAAAGTATGTTATGTTCTACATGACAACAGACCTAATAAACCATTTAAGTGAAAGATCATGCCATATACTAATCCTACATATATTTGATTTTTGTGGTGTTAAATTACAACATTTAAAACTCTGAAAATATATACTTTCCTTTGTTTGCTACAAATTTAACCAAAAATACTTAAACAAATTTTTCATGTTGCTACTAGGATGAAGGTAAATGCTCATCTACTTTTTCCCATATAGAGAAAACATGGTGACTTTAAATAATTCATAGCAGATGAGATTTCAGTGATTACTTCCTTTCTGCCCTGAGGGGAAAAAAAAAAAGGAAGTATGCATTTAATTACTCCATTAATGCTTATGCACTTTTTCACCTCAGTATGGTGCGGTAACATAGATGCACGTGATGTCAGTAGCTTTAAATGTGTTTTATTTTTAAACCCAAATATTTTTAAAGCTACTGTCAGTCTTCCCTGAACTGTCTGCCCTCACATTTAAGTAATACCCAAAATTTAATCGTTCCTTGTGTTTAAAGGAACAGAGTCTGATAGTAATCTTAATTTTTAAATACAACCAGAGGCCTTCTGGATAAAAATAAAATAACAGCTTCATGTCCTGAAATCCCCATTTTTTTTTGTTGATGGAAGGACGTTCATGTACACATCTGTGCACATGTTTTAGAAAGGAAACTTTCTTTCTGCTCAATACAACAAAGTTTCTGGGCATATTCAGCATTACAGCAGCCCCAAGCCTTTGATAAATCTAGCTCCTCCTTGATTCATATAGACAAGGTTGAAGCCATGCTTAAAAAACAACAAAAATCCCCCACCCAAAACAAACAAACAAAAAATTTAAAGACCAAGCAAACAAATTAGCACAAAAGAAACAAACAAAACAAAAAACAACAAAAAAACAACCCCCCAAAAAACCAATAAAATAATCAAACAAAAAATCCGGAACAAAAAAACCACCAACACTCCAGTTACTGGAGCATCAGCTCTGCTGTGCAGAAAGCTACTTCTCCTTGACACTAGAAACTGAAACTTTCACTGTGAATATTATTTTCCAGCCATATTTTAAAATCCACTTTAGGAAATGGAAGCAAAACCTGGATATTTCATTCTGCAGATGGTCTAGAATGACATCACCAGTCTATTCCATGTATCCTAATATTTGTTTTATGTTTATTTAAATTATTTTAATTCTTGAATATACTAATTGGTACTGATTTGAACATAAATTTGCCCCTTTCTATGGAATTTTATTTTTCTAGACTTCACTGGATACTCAAACACTACCTTTGTCAGCTTTTAATTTTCCCTTTCTCTGCAGCTCCTACAAACGAGTTAAAAATTGTCAACACAAAACTCAACTGCACAATAAAAATTGAGAATGTTAATTTAAAAACAACTAAAAATTTAAGACAAAACTGCATTTACTAGAATATTCTGGGCAGGTTTCTTTTAGCAAACAACCAAAGCCTAATTTTAAAAGGCCACAGAAGCTGATATTTTTTTATCCTGTAAGACAATTTGCACACACCTAATTCCAAAGGTGATTGAAAACAGTGTTAACACCATGTCTTCAATGCATGTTATTACACCTTACAAGGCACTAAAATATTGTGGCAGTGTAAAAAGATCCAAAACTTGAAGTGAAAGTTCAGACATTATTTCTCTGTGCTCTCTTCGTACTCTATAGTTCTTTACAGCAGAAGCTTGAAAGCAATAATGAAAACTCCACCATTTTATCTTCAAAAGTATCATTATTACTGTAGAAAATGCCTCAGGTGGAGGGGGGGTTGATAAAAGGGTGTATATATATATATGTAGCTCTGTGTCATGCAACCAAAACAATTAGCTGATCAGGAATCAGTAACAAAACTATATTATAATTCAAAGATTCCTCCAATAAATTCTCCCAAATGAACACATGAATAGTGAGAACATCACTGTACAGTCTGGTCCAGTGGTCTGTACCCTGACCACATTTATGGCCCCTGGTTGCACTATGCCACTCTGCTGGAATTGTACAAGGTATGCAAGTTACTAAAGAGGAGTAGGCAGCCCACTGTTGCTGGTGACTGCTTCTCTCTACCTTAAAATCCTGCATCACTCACAAGACTTTGGAAGAGGGTGTTCTTGGTGTCATCGTGCTAAGTTAGGTGAGTTTTAGGTGAGTTCTCTTGCACGAGGAGAGGGCGCACTGCAGTGTCACACATGAGCTCATAGCTGCACACTTCAAAAGCCTGTCATCTGCTTTCATGGTGGATCAATGTGTCCCTGTGGGTTCATCACACAAAATTCTGCATTGTTTCCACTCGCAGTTTGTGCTTTTTCAGATCCTGAGTTCTGACTTTTTACGTTGTGCAAGTGAGGTAGAGATAGCAATCATTTTGACATTTTCTCAGAGTATACTTTTAAAAAAAAATTATAATCAGCATTTTAAGCAGCAAATAAATTAAGATGCTTATGAAGTTAAACAGTCTTATTTCACTATAGAAAGACATGTCTGAATTAATCCCAGGTGACTCTCTTGAGGCTGACAAAATTGTACTTGAAAGGACTTAATATTTCATCTCTACTTTCATGTCTCTATTTAATTAATTTTTATAGAGTTTTCTTTAACATTTTCAGAATAATGTTTGAGAGAACATTCCAGAAGACTATTAGAATCATTATGCATAATTGCCTCACCTTAAAAGAAACCAAACAAAAAACTCCAAGGCAAAATATACTCATGTAGACCCTTAATCATGGCTGTTTTACTCCATACAATATAAAATGTCATAGTTCTTTCAATCCAACAGTCAATGTATTGGAAATCTATTTAAAACAAGGAATTGGATTGGCCAAAGGAAGATTTTATATTTTATTCTGTGGGCAATAATGAGGATCATAACAGCAGTTACTATAATCTATTACCTGACTGGAACCATTGCTTGGAAGCAAAAGGTCAAAACAGCATTTAAAAACATCAATTAAGAAGCATGAAGTATTTTTTTTTTTCTTAAGGAAACTATTTACAACCTCAGAAACAGTATTACAATAGATTGGTGTTTCTATGCTAAGTAAGGTTGTTGCAATATAGAAAACATTAACTGACTCAGAAAAGATGCAATTTTTCTTTTGTAAGAGACCCCTTAGTGGTGTCAGTGTTCAGGTAGGAGCAAGCGAAAAAAGGCCCACTAAACCCTTTAATAATTTCCAAAGACCATGAAGCCAAATATATCACAATCCTGCAGTAATTAGTCTTGTAAAACTAGGACGATTGGAGAAAACTAGCCATAAAAAAATTTAATAGAATAGGAAGATTTCCTTAAACACAAAAGAAAACTGAAATGGCTGCTGAAGGCTGGTAGTTCCTGGCTTCCAATGTAATGAATACCATAGAGACATGAATGCTCAGTTTCACAATCAGTCTTTCATTTTTCTGGGAAACAAAAGAACGAGGAGTTCTGCCCTATTAGGAAGAGCAGGAAATTTTAACTCTATATTCCTCATGTTAAAGAGGAGTGCCTCAGGCTTATCAGGAGAGCTGCCCTATTCATTAAGAAAACTGCATGAAGATTTTTTAGAACTGCCAGTTGGGTGTTAGACTCTTAGAGGGAATCTGTCGACTCCCCTCCATCTTTTGAATCAGCAAAATCTCTACTTTTTTTAGTTCTTAACTGTCCCTAATGCAGAGGGCACTGTGGCAGCAGAACAAAAAAATCCTCTTCTGAATAACAAAAACATGTAAAAGTTCAAATCTAATTTACATCAACAATGAAAACCTACTTGAAGGAATATGGATCCTTAAAAATTTCTACTTCAGTGCAAAAATCTATTTGCTAGGAAGGACCATCATGCACAGTTTTATAAAGATCTCAGATACACAGATACTCCACCATTCATATTTATTTTCATGTATTAGATATACAGCAGCCAATTGTGCACGTGGCAACTTTGTCCCAGAAATCTCCAGAAGTAAAATAATTACATCAGGTTCAGAAACTAAAGCCCCTGGACATCTGGAACAAGAATTAGGGCACTTACTGTCAGCTGGCTATTCACATGTTGATGTTTTAGAAAAGCACAGCTCCTGAAAGGCCATTATTTCTCTGAGCCAAGTTAAGCTCCGGATGTTGTTCAGGCAGTCTCTACTCCACCTCCTTCCCCAAACACTCTCAAAATAAGGGATTAGTTTTTGGGAATGGCAGTCCCCTCATTCAGCTGTACAGTGGCAGTAGTGCTGCTCAGGAAGGAGGCAGAAAAACAGCTGAGAGCAGGGAATATCCTTCTTTAGTAGCAGCTTGTGTTTATCTTAAAATTTAGACTAGACATAGAAACTTAAGATGATTTAATTTTAGGCAGTTAAAAGGTAGTCCAAATTCTGCTGTACCTAGGATGTTATTATTGATTGTTCATTGCTATTATTTTAACTCTTGTCTGGTGAATGCCAGGATGGGAAACCTTTGGAGTTATGCAGAAGTTTGTCAAAGAGTTATCAGGGAACAGAATTTTAAAAAATTTTAGACTGAAACGCTTCATTGATTTTGGTTGATTAATGAGAAACATTTCAGAAAGATTCAAAGAGATTTTAGAAGTTATGTTTGCAGGACATGCATGATACATTTGCAGTTCCTCAACAGATACATTGATTTCATAAAACTGACGTGATTTTATAACAAAAAAAAGTATTTCTTGCAAATAACCTAATATTTTTTGCTATTTTTAAATTGCTATCATAATTTTATTCAGCATTCAATACTGATAGCTGTGAGCTTTCAAAAATTACAGGACAGCTTTAATTTAAAATAAGAGATTTTAGACACAGACACTTTCTCTTGAATTGTGTTTTTTCTTAACTAGTATTAGTTCATATTTACAGGCAGCCAGAAACTAAGACCTTTTATCTGAAATACAAGTAAAATGGGCCTAGGATCTGAAATTTTAAAACTGTTATGTTGAGGGACTCATGCTTACTCTTGAAAGTTGAATGAAATGTCAGAATTGCAGTACTAAGATGTGTATTTACTTTGCAATGAACAGCAGAAATACCCAACCAAGCCAAAACTGTTTTACAGTTTTATGTTAATACCTTGTGATGATAAAAACAAAAAGAACCCCATGCATATGTAATTATGAAGAATCAAAGTGATTTAAAATTAATTGCATAAAAATATGAGTATCTCTATAGCAATTATTACCAAGTTCACTGACATTGCACAGATGGCTCAGAAGAGGGCAAAAATTATTTTCTTTCCCATGGAAACCAAGAACCACTAAGACTTATCCACCACTTCATATTAATTGCATGTTTGCGAGACAACCAAGAAAATCTACAAGAGTTACATGGCTAAAAATCATGCTTCTAAATAATAAATATTAATGTATGATTAATTTATCTACCACTCAATTATAAATGCAGCAAAGAAAAAAAATGATTAAGCTGTATATCACATGCTTATAAAAATCAAATGTTATTCCCTAGGACCAGTGTATTTTCTCAAGATTTTCAATTTTCTTTTCCCCATCACAACAGTTGCAACAGGAACGTGAAGGAAAAAATGTCAAGTGAAGACAAATTTTGTAACAAAGAAATGTTATCACGCGCTATAACATCAGTAACCGACAACTGAAAAGTAATTACACGTTGCATGGTACATAACCAGAATCACAGTCTTTTCCACCAGTCTTGCTTGACTGGAATAGGGCATAGCCACTTGCAGTAATAAAAGTAATTTCTGTATCCTAACTGTTTTACATCTGTGCTCATCAGATGTAAACACATTTTTAAGTATTCAATATTATGGTGTTCAAATCCTGCTAGTATAGATTTAACAGAGAAAAGCACGGGGGAGATAAAAGGCTTATTCATTGCAGAAAGATGTACTTTTTTCACTCAGAATGTGTTATTGGCAGTAATTTTAGTACCAAATTTAGGAATGCAAGGTCTGTTCAGGATGTATTTTACCTTAAAAAGAGCACTCAGCACTTGTCCTTCAATAAATTTTTAAGGAAAAATATCCAAAATGTATTGTTCTATGATAATGAAAATATAAACCATATCACTAAATTACATAAATTAGTAAGTGAGACAGAAAAGGAAATGCACAGCAAAGTATGGAAGTCTGCTGTTGACACTAAGTTACCCCCATAATTAGGACAAGAATTGACTGCAGAGAAGTGCAGAAAGACTTCAAAAATCCCCATGATTATCGTAGAACCAAAACTGAATGAGGAGAAATTTAAAATGCAAGTTAAAAAAAAAAAAGAATCAATTCCAGCTTCACAAATAAAATTATGGATCCTGAGTTACTCATAAAAAATTTAAGATCAAGTTAATGAGTTTTAATAGAAAACTTCCCAGTGAAATTTTTCTTTTTAACAACAATTCACAAATCTACACAAATAACCA
>VWZS01008816.1:2249984-2445092 GCA_013397075.1 Rhabdornis inornatus | reverse complement strand
AAACAAAAAAAAAAAAAAAAAAAAAAAAAAAAAAAAAAAAAAAAAAAAGTGCCAGAACAATATGATTTCTTCATTCATGGGAATTGTGGGTTTTGTAGAATTATGTTGTTCAGTTCTGGTCCTCTATCTTAAAAAGAATGCAGTAGAACAAGACAGAAATATGAAAAAGATTATCAAATTATATAAAACTTTACACAGAAAGAATTAATTTAGACAGATATGTCTAAATGTATGGCTTTTAAAGGATAGATAATGACTAATTATTCAGTCTTCCAAGAATGAAGGCTTATGAAATGAGGCTTTTAAGGACCAGACTCCAAAAATATAAAAGTAGATGCTACAAGGATATAGGGAGTTGGCTTAAAAAAAAAACAAAAAGGAAAAAAAATTGCTATAGGTACATAAAATTATATGGACTCAACAGAGAAAATAGAAGAGAGATACACTGATGGTTACAAGGTACCTAGATACCATGTCTGGTAACTGAGATCATATCAAGGCTAAGAAAATAGTAGAAAAATTTTCATCTAGGCCTATCCTATTTATGTATTTCTGCCCTAAGCATTTGTTTGGAAGCAGTTCTGGACACAGAACATTGAGCTCTTGGAATTTTGAGGTGTTGACAGGAGTAAAAACTAAAAGAAAAATAATATTTTTCATGTTACAAAATAACATCTGCTGAACTCTAAACATACTTACAATTATTACCTTCTTTGGCTATATGGCAAAGGCTAATCTTTGGAAAAAAGATATTCTTCGGTCCATTTAGTTCAGAAGTTATGTTACAAAGCTGATAATCATTCTGTTCTCAGTACTTGTGATAACTTCCCTAAAGTACTCGAATAGAAAATATCAGATGCAAAAACCACAAGATACGAATAAGAAATGTCAGGGAAAAGTGTCTGCTGTAAAACTTAACCTTAATTTGATCCTAAATTTCATTGTGTCAAAGCATTTTCATTCATCGTCTCTGCAAAAAATCTCAGCAAGAAGGATGATGCTCTGCAATCTCTTAACTTACTGCATGTGAGAAACATCTGATTTCTCAGCCTAGTTTTTGTTTTATGTTATCAAGTACACAGATTTTCTGGTTTTAAGCCAGGATACCACACAAATACATTGATGAAATCAATATATTTCCACAGAACTTTTTAACTTTGTATAACCATCTATTCGTCATTATAAATAGCCATAAATTTCCCACCTAACCTTTCTCAAGCTATTACCAGGTATGATTGGATAAATACTTCTGCAGTACATAATTAAATTATTGTAAGATAATATAGATTAACATGATCAATTGAAAGTCACATAAATACTGAAAATAAATACTTGCCCAGTCTCATTTCCTTCTTAACTTTTTGCACAGTACTTTGATCAGGATATGAAATGCCTTTATGCTATCAAAAATAGACACTCATGTATGTAACTAACATTTCTTAATAATTGCTAAGTAAGATAAGAGTTTTTGTGGTTCTCTGCTGTAGAAACTTATTCCATGCCATTTTTCTCAAAGTACAGACTTCCACCATTTACACCTGGATCTAGTTACTTTTAAAGAATAAGGCTTGATATTTTTAATTCAATAATATATAAAAAGTAATAACCTAAACAAAACCAATCTGCAGTAAAATCAATATTTTCTCAATACTTTCCAAGAGAAAGTGGATTAGATGAAAAGTTGATTTGCACACAGTTCAGAATCATGTATCTTTTGACAGATGTCACCCAGCCTAAAAATTCAGTTCCCACTTTCATCGTGGTGTCATAGTTACATTACATTGAATACTTCATAATCATAATTTTAAATTCAAAATGTTAGCGTGTGTTCTTTCTATAGAATATCTATATTGTATATGACATACACTGTGTAACATACACTTCTAACATGGAAGCCATTTGACCTGTTCAAGGAAAAATTTCTGAAGAAAGAATATTTGAGAAATAGTTAACAACAAACACATGGTACTATTCATTTACTAAATTTTTCAAAAGATAATGTTCAGCCACTTTTAGTGACTTTACACATATCACAATGGCCTTGAAAACATATGATCTTCTTTGCTAGAAAAATTATTAACACTATCAAGGGCACCAGTAATATAATAATTAAAAGTCTAACAGGCCTTACACCTCTTTTTTCCTCTCTTTTTATTTCCTTAAAAAAAAAAAAAAGGCAAAAAGGCCGAAAGAAGCTAAACAAAAAACACACACCCCTTAATAATCATGCTGACTTTAAATGTATCTATATTGAAACAGGAGATTTTAATTTCATTAATATCTTTAATTATAGATTAGAATCTACCCAATGTAATTCAAGTGTACACATTTGTGAGCTGTTCTATGATGTTCTCTTCTATTAGCTACAAATTCTCTCCCCATAACTTTTCCTGAACAAGACTGTTTTCCACGTATCCCATAACTGAAAAACAAATAGTACTAATCCTCTTCATAGGAATGGCTAGTGAGTCATGGTTAGGAAACTGTAGCTAAACCTCCCTTTTTTAAAAGATTGTCTTGTATATGATATATGGTAGACATGAAGAAAGCTAATTGACTCAACTCTAATTCTAAGGAAATTATAAGTATAAAAGATAGATATTGTAGCCTGGGTTGTGAAATAATACTACATGCAAAGAAAGTGCTGTGGTACAAACCGAGGCTCTGATCTATGCATAAGACAGAGTAGAAGTCTTTCAAGGATGACTGTAAAACAAACAAAAAAAAAGATAATATTAATTTATAATTAGAATATTCATATTGTAATTAGAATAATACCTGTGTTACTGAGGCACAAGAACTGATGATATTTTTTAGAAATGTTCCACTATGTGTAATCAGGGAAAATTATTTTCTTCACACTTGTTTGCAAATCACAGCTACTATTTTTCATTTGCAGAGACTTACAGGTGTTTCCCAGAAAGAGCCATATTTTCAGCATAATGGTGCCTATCCCATTCTATTACTCTCACCAAAGCATGTCTAGTGGCCCATTTGATGCACCTCCACCAATCACTCCCATCTGGCAGGCAAAGGATACAGCATCAAGCTGTGACTGAGACAATTGTACCTGACAGGATTCCTTCCTCATTTTTCTGGAATACATGCATATACACACACACACTGTACATTCTTCTGGAATAAATTCATATTCTCACACACACTGTACATTCTTCTGGAATACATGGACATACTCACACACACTGTGGAATACATGTACACAATCAGGCTCTCCCTACCCAGCTCAGCACAGCAGAAAGAGAGATTCTAGGAGCATGTAATGTCAGTTCCTTGATAACTTTTACCTGCTCTTCATAACTTTTATGCCATGAGCCAGTGCTTGGAAGCTGGAGAATGGAAATCAAAGGTCTGAATCACATAGTCAAAATAAAAATTTCTAAAGCCTGTTATGCATTCCTATTTTTTCACTATGTGTTGATGCATTATATAACATGAACCATTATCTGACTGGCATGAAAGTTCTCTATTTGGGTTTCCATTAGCAGAAGATGATAATTGAACAATATTGGTCTGGCTCTTCCTCCGTCTCAGTGAATATGTTAAGTAATTTTCATTAAAGATTTTCATTATATCTTTTTGCAAAGAGGTATGTTCTGAACCATATTCATTAAAATCTTTTTAATAAATAAGACTCGGATAATACCTCTTTCTTTTTTTTTTCCCAAAAAAACCCTACACTTAAAAGTTGAAGTGCTCATGAAACATAATTAGTCCATATTTTACAGAGAAACTGGAATGCAATATAGCAGTTAGATGAAATAAAATAAAATATAGAAACCATTTTGCATTCTTAATGTTCAAATCTATTCTGTGCAAAGGAACAGTATTTCCTTTTCATTTCCTAATTTTGCATTGAATAAGATGAAAGCATTTTATTGCTGCTCTGCTCTTTTTTTCTTGCAACCTTCTTTCCAAGAAAGTTTAAAATGTAACAATGGATGAGCATGCAGAGTTTCTAATAAAAGAAAAATCAGAGAAAGTTATGTGAGATATTAGTATATATTTTTAAAACAACACTGTTTTCCATGGTTTGCATTGTAGCGATAAGCATAAATTTTCATTTGAAACCAACAAGCATTTATGTGCAAAACTCTACTTGCCACAGAGTAACATTTTGCTGGTTCTCATAGGCAAATATATTTTTGCTGCATAAATATGTTTATGTCTGAAAATCTGAATAGGTATCCAAGCCTTTATCTTTAAATAAGAGGAAAATGTGGATCCTCGGCAGCTATAGCTTATGCAAGAAGGACAAACAAAAACTAATTTATCTAAATTTTAATCTACTCAAAACCCATTTCAATACATGGCTCTTTCTTCTTGTGAGACGTCTCAATTTATTTCAAACTAAATCAGACACCCAAGGTTTTAATTAACTCAGAATATTTTATAACTATGTACTTCAGAAGAAAACAGAGGTTATTTTATGAATGAATAAAGCTTAATTATCTATACATTTGTATTCTACACCTCCACAGTCCCTTCCCTTGCCCAGATCAGCTCCTTCATCTCTCACACCTGCTTTTCTGGCTCCCTTCAGACTGTCCTTTCTTCACTAGCCATTGCTCCCCTGAGGAGGCAAGCAGTGCAAGCGGTGGGGCAAGGCAGCTTCTCTGTGTTGGCTAATCAGCTGGGTGATTAAACTGGTGACAGTTTGACACGTCATCAGGTTCACTAAAAATGATAAGTTATGTTCTTGCTGCGCACCTTTGCTCATCGGGACTCAGGATAGAACTACTATTAAACATTCATCTACATAAGAATTCCCTGGCTGTCGGCACTTAAATAGTCCAAAGGGCTTCACTACATCTGTCTGTCACACTGGGGTTTTGCATTCATTCTGGAAGGCACAAGAGTTGGGAGAAAAGTCTGAAAACAGTATTATTGCAGTTTCATAAGTAGTTTTAGCAAATTGAGGTAAAATGAGATTCAACTATACCAAAAACCCCCAAAATTACAAAATACAGCTACAAAAGCAGAATGGTAAATGTTGTACCACTAATTTTCGTAAGTGAACAAATTATTGCATATGTGTTAAAAAAACATTTATTGGGAGGGAAGCTAATGTGGGCAGCCATCTGAAATATTCACACAACATTTTTAGAGTCTGATACACACATAGTTCATATGAATTAAGATTTTAAAGAAACACCAAAAACCCAAGCATGCTTAGTTTATACATAGAGAAATTTATCTAGGTTTGCAGAATAAATGACTGAATAATTTCAGGTAACAAAGACTCATTCATGTTAATGGACACTAAATCAGATGCCAATTATGATACTTAAAATGTCAACATCATTAACCTTGTTAATTCTTTCACTGTCAAAGGAAGGGTAAAAGCAAGTATCATATTAAGAAGAATAACAAAAGCTACTCTTGCAGACTGCTCTTTAGGGACAGCTTTTATAGTTGATGATAGGGCTGAAGAAGCAGGTACATTTTAATCACCCATCCTTAATTTTCAAAGAGTCTTAAAATATTACTATTAGATTGAAAGTTAAAATAAATTTGTGTCCAGAATTCTAATCAGAAATCTTACTAATTGATCTATGAAGTGGACAAGTAGACTCATTAAAAAAAAAAAAAATCCTCTTTGTCCCAAAGAAAATAAAGTACTTCCCACTGTAGGCAAAGACTGGGTTCATGACCACCTGAGGAACCTGAACATACATGAATCTACGATGAGATGCATCTCAGAGTCACAATGAAATTGGTTGATGTAGCTACCAGGCCACTCTCCAGGATATTTGAACAGTCATGGCAGTCAGGTCAAGTCCCAGGGGACTGGAAAAATTGAATATTTGTACCCATCTTTAAGAAGGTTAGAAAGGAGGACCCTGGGAACAAGTCAGGTGATGACTTGTTAACGATCAGCATCACCTCTGTGCCTGGGAAGATCATGGAACAGATCCTCCTAGAAGCTATGCTGAGACACATGGAGAACATAGAAGTGATTCAGGACAGCCACCATGGCTTCCTCAACGGCAAGTCTCGCCTGACCAACCCAGTGGCCATCTATGATAGAGCTGACTACCTCAATGGACAAGGAAAGATTGACAGATGTCACTTACCTGGACTTCTGTAAACCTGAGAACATCCTTCTCTCTAAATTGGCAAGAGATGGGTTTGATGGGTGGACTGTTTGATGGATAAGGCATTTACAGTCAGTCACATCCAGAGGGTAGTGGTCAGTTGCTCAGAGTCCCAGTTGACATCAGTGACAAATGGTGTTCCACAGGGGCCCATATTGGGACCAGTGTTATTTAACAGCCTAATCAACGACAAGCCAGTGGCACCAGGTGCACCCTCAGCAAATTTGCAGATGCCACCAAGCTGAGTGATGCAGTTGACACACCTGAAGGACAAGATGACACCCAGAGGGTGCTGACAAGCTCAAGAACTGAGAGCATGGGAATCTCATGAGGTTTTAACAAGACCAAGTATGAGGTGCTGCACCTGGGTCAGGGCAACCTCCCAGTATCAACTCAGGCTGGGAGATGAGCAAATGGAGATGAGTCCTACTGAGAAAGATTTAGGGGTGCTGGTGGGGGAGAGACTGGGAATGACCTGGCAAAATGCATTCCCAGCCCAGAAACCAAACATGTCCTGGGCTGCATCCAAGGCAGAGTGGCCAGCAGGGTGAAGGAGGGGATTCTGCCCCTCTGCTCTGCTCTGGTGAGACCCCACCTGCAGTGCTGCATTCAGCTCTGGGGGCCCCAGCACAGGAAGGACATGACCTGTCCGAGCAAGTCCAGAGGAGGGACACCAAGATGATAAAAGGGATGAATCATCTCTCCTACTGAAAAGGTGAAAGAATTGGGATTGTTCTGACTGGAAAAGAGAAGACTGGGGTTACCTAATTGCAGCCCTACAATACCTGAAGGTAACCTACAAAAAAGCTGGAAAGGGACTTCTAACAAGGGCATGTAGTGACAGGACAAGGCTTGAGAGTACAGCTGCAAAGATAGATCCTCTGAAATAAGAGTGGAGAAAGCAGAGCTGTCTCTTTCTTTGGATCTTGACCAATGGACCTAGACAAGGCACAATGGAGGCAGAATAAAAATGGGGGCAGAAAATGCTTGAAAGGCTATAAAAGATGGAATGTGATGAACCCTCACCTCTCCATGAATAGTACAGACACTGAACAGCGAGGCTCCCAATCAATCTCAAAATTCAAATCTGAAAGCCCTAAACCCCAAATAAAGCACTTCTCTGGATGGTTTTCTGGGAGAAGCATGTTGTGCTCTGGGTTAACAACAGTAAGAGATCAGCTAGAGTGATAATGTTACAGTGCTAGCCTTTATAATATACTCCACAGTTTTCTAAGACATCAGCACTTTATGCACTGTTGGAATTACAAGTAAAAGTTATTTTCAAGTTTTTCAAAGCAACTGAGCCTGCAAGGAGACACCTTTTGTCTGTAAAGAATACAGAACGACAGTCCACAGTTTTATAAGGGAAAGACAACACTATTCTCTGTTCCTAATTTTCAGGGGAAAAAAAAAGTGGTTTAAAGTATTAAAAAGTTGCTCACACTCATAGAATAAATATCTAACACCTCTCTTCTCTGAGCCAACTCACTATCGCTGGATTTCCTAGTAGGAAAGAAAATAAATAACCTCTTAGGATTCTCAAATCTACTATTATAAAAAATAAGTTTAAAAAAAACATATCTTAATAGTCAACCTTGTGATTTCTTCTGCCCCCAAGTAAGTATAATTCTAGTGGTACATTCTTACAGCAGTTGATGGGCCAAATTATACTCCAACAAGGAAGCAAGCACTAGACACTACTGCTGTAATCAGCCAGAGAACTTGCAGCCTTATGTAAGTTAAGTGCCTCATTTCTTATAGTTTATTTAAATACAAATCTGTCTGTGAAATCATGATTTGTGGCACGCATTACAGCTATTGACTATGGAGCCTTTCAACTTAATCATGCATCATTTGATCTTCCAGCTCTTCTTAGCACCATGTCCAAAATTCAAGAAATCTTTTCATTCAAATGGAGAATGGAACAAATCTAAGCCCTCAGTATTTCTGCTGAACCTCATTACTTCAGATACAGCACCAGTGCTCCGGGTCTCTGGCAAAGTAGCAAGAAATTACACATTCTTCAGTGCCTTTTGTGCCTCCACAGAAGACAACTTATTCTGATGCTGCAGCAGGCACCTGGAGCCACCCATATACTGCTAACCAATTCACACAGAGACATTCTCCTTTCTATATGTATCTTTTGTTAAGACTGACCAAAAGCCACAACATATCCAGTTGCTGGGTGTGATGCATAGATAAACTGAGGGAAGTCATAGCATAAAAATGGAACTTTCTGTAGCAGCTTGTAACCCAAACTGCCTGCCGTAGACAGGGATATGTTGTTTCTGGTATCCTGCTGCACCCTCCTAACCAGGACTTACGGTCCCACTCACACTATTTCTGTGCCAGTGGGAATAACAGTGAGTACAAATCCCCCTACTAAATTCTAGTCTGCATTACAGCTTAAGAGTGGGAGAGAGAGTAAAAACAAAGCTGCTGAATATATGTGGTTTGCAAACAAGCAGACTACTGGAAGAGGACAGTTTCCGCTACGGCAGCTGTTTACTATTAAGAATGTAGAAAACAAAAGAATATATATTAAAAATTATTTCAGAAAAGATTTTGTTGATAGACAATTCAAATTCTGCCACCATACATAATTTTTCTATTAATTTGTAGCCAAATAAATATTGCTAATATAGCTAAGTTATGCAAAGCTCTCAAAAGGCAGTTCTACTAGAGACTGTAAAAGCTGAATCAGGAAATTTCTTGTGTAGAGGTAATGACAACATAAACATTTTCCACTGAGAAACTGAAGTAATGCAAACATAACAACCAATTCCCTTTCTTATACAGTTCCAGTATTTTGAATGAGAGAATGATTTAGGTTGGAAGGAATTTCTGGAGGTCATCTGGTCCAACTTTCTGCTCAATTTGACTCACTTGGGGAAGATTGCTTAGCACCATATCTAGTCAGTTTTTGGTTGTTTCCAAGGATGGAGAATCTACAATCTCTCTGGCCAGCCTTTGCCAGTACTTGGTCACCTTCACAATGAAAAAACTATTCCTTATGTTCAGACAGAATCCCCAGTGAACAGAAAAATAATTATATGGTAATACATGTTCAAAGATTAATTTTAATTATTTGCTGGGAACAAGGAATAAAAAATAAGTTTAACAAAAACAAAAACAAAAAAACAACAAAACAAAACAAAACAAAAACAAAACAAAACAAAAAAAACAACAACCAAAAAAAAAACAAATAAAAAACCAAAAATAAACCAAAAACCACAAAAAACCAGAAATAAAACACACTGGAAGTTAAACAATTTGTAAATTACGTATCATTAAGGAATTTTCCCCAGGAGATCCAAGCATGATGTCCAGAGGAGATGATAATCTAAGTTTATACTATTCACTAAAACTTCCCTTGTATGTATTCAACAATAATGAAATCTAATTAACCATGCACAATCCAAGCTTTACTTTAGGTTTAAATGAAACAGAATAATTTTCTTCAGTAAGATTTATTTATCTTGAAATTTCCAAATCAAGCTCAGACTACCACAGCATATTCAGACATTGAACAGTAAGAGTTCATAACTAAAATAGCTTGCAAGGACTCACTTGACACATGAGCAGCTAAAGACTTATCGTGAAGAAAAGCACTAAGTAAAATTCTGACGAGCAAGCGCTGTTATCAGGCTTTTCTTATGTGACTAATAGAACCGTGAAGAATGTAGCACACACTGTCCCAGGATGGATCTTCCCTTCACTTTCACATTTGTTATATAGCCACAGCTGCTATTTAAGTTTCATGCCAGCTTAAATTAAATGCTAAAAATAATGCCTGATTATAAAAGGTGTCTCTTCCAATGCCTTAGCCTGACATATGCAACAGAAAAAGGTTTGCTTACTGATCAGGAACACTATAAGTTTTTTTTTTTTCTTCTAGGTCTAGAAGTAAGGCATAACTGGGAAGATTGCTTTTACATTTAAAAGACTGTAGATATGAAGATGAGGCTCTTGGAATATTATATAAGTTTAACACTCCCATTTGCAAAGGCAAAGAAAGTATTGGTCTACTACTGTAGCTGTTACAGTCATAGCATATTCCTTCAGCACAAAACAAAGCACTGCAAAATAGTGATGTGTATCTCATGTATGTTCAGCAAAACTGTAAGATACACAGTGGTGAAGGTGAGATAAGATATAGTTACCTTGTGAACAGTGAGAGCTGGCAGCTTTGCACACTGAAATACTTAAGCCACTAAGAGCAGAGTTCCTCCACTAGCTGCACCAAAGAAGGTTTCACTAATGCTCCTAATGCGAATAAACACTTTGAAATGTGTGTTTCCTGTTAAAGAGTGAATATATCTCCAAAAGAAATGCTGTCCACTAAAATATTCACACTGGTAAAATGACACCAGCCTACACTTAGTATCTGTATGCCTGTGTTCTGCAGGATAATTTACATATTTCAAGGACACTCATTCCATAGCAAATAACCCTGATTAGGAGAAATCAACTTCTTTGAAACTGTGTTACAAAAGAAATCACAAGCCATTAATTACATCAAAAATGACCTTGGTATTAAAGATATACTCACTATCCTCTGTGGCATTCAGATAAAGTTGACTGCACTATACATCAACCGTGATACTCTGAAGTGCAGAGTCATAAATCTGTACCTGTTTATGTATTTACTGACTCATGCTAGAAAACCCAAGTGTTTATTACTTCCAACACTTCTATGCATAAACAGACTCCGATGAGAATGCATTTATGGTGGACTGCATCTAGTCAGTGAGAAGTCACAAAGGAGAAATAAAAGGTTGCCAGAAGTCATCCTGACTGCTCTACAGGACATGAAAGTCATTTTCCTGTGGACAAAGCAGCATTTTATGCAGACAATATAATCCCTATAAATTCTTTCTCAGGGAAAAAAGTAGTGTTTTATATGTAAGATGTGAAAGTCATTCTACAAGGAAAAAAAAAACAAAAAAACAACCCACACTGAATTATGTTCTAACCATATAGCGGTAAAGGTTGTTGTTAAATCTGTATTAAAAGGTTATCAGTCCCCTCTGAATTCTTCAAAACAGAGAAAAAACAAGTCAGGAAAAGAAAGACAAGAACAAAGCATACCAGTGGTAAGATAGTTAAGACAACAGCAAAGGTAGATGAAGACTATGACCTTACACAGCCTTGGCAGTGAGTATAGAGTTCTGAAAAGGCAATATATTACACAGAAAAGCCATCTAAACAAATAATGTAGCAGTTGAAAGTTATGACACACATCTGCATGCATGAATTATTTCTTTGTAATAACTTACAATAGGGAGCCAGGAGGCAGGAAAAAATACAATTATTACAGTAGTCCCAAAAATCCATCTTTTCTGATGTAATTTGTTAATGAATATGAATTAAGATCATTGCCCTCCCTTTATGATTCTCCTTAGGATGCAAAACAAAATAAACTCTCTCAGCACAACTTTCTGTCTGAAGACCTAAACCGGTTTAGAAATGTCACCACCGCTGTATGGATTAAGAACATGAGCTTTATTTGAGTTCCACAGACATTAGTGGAGATATCTTCCACATAGCAGAATTCCTTCAAGCATACAGCTATTGCACAGTTGTTGACATTAGACGTATTAATTTGAGCAACTGTCTATTTGTAAAAGATTCACAATCAGACATAGTTCATAAATCTCAGAGCGATTAACTCACATGAACTACGTGTGTATTCCCAGAGACATTGGCTCATTTTCTTAAAGAAAACAGAGGAAAAATTTGTCTAAATTTCTGCCAGTTTAATGTTGGAAACAAGGCTGTAGGAACCAATAGAGTCCTATTTTGGAATTGAAGAAACATCTAAGATTGAAAAGAGCTCTTCCGGGATGCACTTTTTTTTTGTTTCAGCATTACATCACATAATTTCTTCAAAAGAATGACTTGAACTACACTGTAAACAACCCAGGTTTTGTGTCCCTCATTATTCTAAAAGTTTAATCAAAGTAAGGACACAGTGAAGAGAAGTAAATTAATTAAATAAAATCATGGCCAATTAACAAACGTGTTCAATTTAGAAGTACCAACATATATATTTAAAGAATGAAAATTGACAGTAGATTTGGACCAATATCCAACTCTTCAAATTCATGTAAAAAGGTGCATATATGTGTATATACAGATGCATAAATGTACACAGACACACATATATATAGTGGTAATGTGAAAGCATGTTTTTCTATTATCCAAAACACTTGAAATGCGAGAAACAACCTGGTCCATATCTTGTTTCCCAAAAGTAACCCATGCAGTTATTTTCTGACTATGCTCTGCTACCATTAATCTTCAGGGGAAAAAAAAAAAAAGCTTCTGTTACATAACTGCATACCTTTACCTATTCAGGTCTGAATATTTTAATCCTGTATTCTACTTCTGTCATTTGGCTGAAGCTCACCTGTCTGTTCTGTTGCTATATAATTGTTGCTCTGTTTCCATTTCTCTTACCATTGTGATTATTCTTTTATTCCTTCACTTGCAATTTCTGGTCTTCCATATAGGTTTTTGGACAAATTTAAGCAACAGTGCAATTTTTAGAGCTATTCACATTTAATTTTTCATTGTTTCTAGTCAATAACCACTAACATATTTCCCTACTTTCTGTCTTTCAAAGTAGGTCTTCCTCTCTTTCTTCTTCTTGCCCTTCCTTTTTTGCAGTCTAAAATGCAAATCTTTTATTACCCCTTTATTGGACTTGAGAGCTTTTACTGCTTATATTTTTAAGGCTTTTGCCTTGACACTTCTAACTGAAACTAGTAAACAAAATCAGTACATATTTCTCATGCCTTCAGCAATAATGATTCTGTCTATATACATAAATTATAGATTCCCTGTAAAAGAGTGTCTAAACTTTAAGCTATAACCAAGCTGAGCATGATCAAAGTTACTTCTGGAGGGACATGACTTGCTTCTATTTCCTCAAGGGCAAAGATCTGACACCTGCAGTTCAGAAATTACTGAACTAATCTGCATATGCATAACCACCAGTGTTTTGACAGTGAAAAAGTAATAGTAATAGTAATAATAAATAAATAAAACACCCAACAAATTGCTACAGTGTGGCATGCTGCCTTTTAAGCCTCTGCAGCAGCCATATGGCAAATAGAGACAACTCTTCCTCCACTATCTTGGCTGAGGATTCTTTTACTGACCAGTCTCTGGGTACATACTAAATAGAACACTGAGATCTGATCGCCTTTGTAAGTAGAGAGATCCAAATATTACCTTAAGATTACAGCTTTGCTGCTTTTATTAAGCTCTAGAACAAAATTATATTTGTAGCAATCTATTAGAATTATAGAAACATTTAGATTGGAAAAGGCCATTGAGATTTAGTCCAATCATTAACTCAAGGCTACCAACCTAGTCTTACAGTTTACTGCTCTTCTGCATTATATAAAATGATATAAAAAAACAAACCAAAACAAAAACAAACCATGTTCTTTTCTTCTTGTTCTACTTGTACGATATAACTTTAGCAATTGTCAGGTAATTTTGTTCCTAGCCTTAGAGTAAATTACATCCTCCTCCTGCTGCTGAGTTGCATGATCCCTGCAGTGTGGGTGATTATTCTCTGCTTGCTATTACAATGTACAACATAGAGAGACATTGAGAGAAAGCTTAGGAAATGCAAGCTCTTTTTCAACCAAGTTTATGACATTTTTTAGTGTGGCGGAAAAAAGACAGAAATGGGATCTAGCCAGTGTTGAACAGACTGATGTAGGCAGTCTGAGATGCCAACCATAACAAAAATTCCAATTTACAGTAAACACACATGAGGAGATTGGATGGGACTTTGGGACACTTCAAAAAATGTGATTATTACACACTATTGGAAGAACAGTTCATTCACTGGGCAATAACTTCACTCTTTCTTTACAGGAGATACAAAGCAGTACTGCACATGTTTGCACTAGCAGCTCTGAAATGATAATGCAGCAGCAAGATTTGGTTATTCCCCACAGATTTTTTGTTAGTCTGCAGAAGAAAAGAATTAAAACTAACTTTAAGTGTTCTTTTCATAACTAGAAGCACCAATCTTTCCTCAAACATGAAAACCATCTCTCTTATGCATGTGGTTTTTTCCATTTAGTTTCAAACTTAGTAAAAAAATACATACATAATACTATCTAAACACTTACTCTTTGAAATTAAGACTAATGTGAGACAAGGGATATGATGATTTTGAAGTATCTCTGAAAATGCCTGGGAGAATTTCTATTGGCGCACTACTATAAATACTGGCATTTCAATTATCATGCTAAAATTTACATGTCCCCTGAAAAAATTCACTTAATGAGTCTAAGTTTACTTTGAATACATTTAAATATTTAGAATAGAACCATCCTGAGAAGTTTTCTTCTCTTTATTCTAGGTCTGATGCAAGTCTTGTGACAATAGGTAGAATATACTACAACTAGGTGTAATGCAAGCATCTGAAGTGGTAGGTTAGATAAAGTTCAAATTCTAAGGCACATCATGATTAAAGTGAGGTGGTTAAAGAAGTTGATTGAGTGTGAGAGATTACTTTTATCATAGAATAAAATCATGGAATGGTTTGGGCTGAAAGAGAAGCTTTAAAAGTCATCTAGTCCGACCCTCCTACCATGATCAGGGACATCTTCAACTAGATCAAGTTAACCTTGAATTTTTCCTGGGATGAAGAATCTACTACCTTTCTGGACAACCTGTTCCAGTGTTTCACCTTCCTCATCACAAAAAATTTCTTCCTTTCATCTAGTCTGAATCTAACCTCTTTTAATTCAAAACAATTTACCCTTGTTCTGTCACAACCAGCTCTGCTAAAAAGTTAATCTCTGTCTTCCTTATAAGACCTGTTTAGGTACCGAAAGGCTGCATTAAAGTCTGCCTGAAGTTTTCTTTTCTCAAGGCTGAAAAAATGAAGCTCTTTCAGCCTGTCCTCACAGGAGAGGTGCTCCATCCCCTGTGATTATTTTTGTGGCCCTCCTCTGGCCCCATTCCAACAGGTGCATATCTCCCTCTTGCTGGGGGCCCCCGAGCTGGATGCAGCAGTCCATGTGGGGTCTCATGAGGGCAGAGTAGACAGGAACAATCTCCTCCCTAGACCTGCTGGTCACACTGTTTTCTACAGCCCAGGATACTGTTAGCTCTCTGGGCTGAGAGTGAACATGGCCAACTCACGTTCAGCTTCTCACCCACCAACCACTCCAAGCCCGTGTCTGCAGGGCTGCTCTCAATCTGTTCATCCCCAGCATGTAGTAGCAGAGCAGTTTGCTCTGACCTGGGTGCAGCACCTTGTACTTGGCCTTCTTGAAGCGTATGAGATTTCCCACTTCTCAGGCCTGTCCTGTGCCCTCTGGATGGCAGTCCATTCTGCAGGCATCTCATATTCCCCACTCAGCTTGGGGTCACTCAGCTTGGTTTTGTTCAGGCAAATAAATGGTGATAGCTATTGTTTGCCATTGTATACAACGGTAAACATGGCATACAAATGGGTTTTTTCCCGTATATTTTTAACATTTTGCTAATCTTTCATCAAAGTGTAATGTTCTAGTTTAAGTTCAAGTAAGTTCTAGTTTTAAGAGACACTCTAGGTTTCTGTCTGGTTTGAATTCCCCTTACACCCCCCCCAGTTTATAATTGGCTCTCTTGTTTTTCCCCCTCTGTCAGGTATTTTCTTCTGAAGTTTTTATCAGATGTTCAAGGTCACTATGGCAGGTTACCTAATCTGCATCTTCTTTAAACTAAATATTTTATTGTAATCCTTTCTAATCACAGCAAAAGTCAAAGAAAGAAAGCTGAAAAATGAGTAGATTGTCACTGCAATCCCTTGAACTAAATTCTCAACATCTTCAATGGAAAGAAGGAATACTCTGTCATTTCTACACCTGCTTTCATCTGCTCTCTCGGGTTCTTCCTGCTGTGAACACCCTGAAGGCTATTTCTCCTCTGAGTACATAGATCTTTTTAAGCTGCCATCTTATACACTTAACATTCTGTGCACTTGAGTGCGCTTACCATTTGCTTTTTGCTGCAGCTATAAATAATATTAAGAGAATATCAGTGTCGAGGTGCCTTATCCACATATATGCAATGGGATCAGCAGGTTTTGCAAAACATTTATCAACTTAACATTTGGAGTTTTCACTCTGCTTTCATTTGAGAAAGCAAGTGGTGCTACAAATGGTTTTCTCTAGACAAAGTGGTATTCAATTATTCAAATTACTTTAGGCTATAATAGTTGTACTAAGCATTGTTCATTTTATTAATGGTGAACACTGTTAACATCTTAACAGCGATATTTTAATTCACTGCCTAGACAAAGATTTGTGAGTAAATAGAATAAAGTAAACAAGAAGATATGGCTAATTTATTGGACAAATAATATACATAGCTTGCTAAACTGCTAAAGTCTTACTTGAAGTCAAATAATTCTTTTGTAATCCAAACCACACATTACGTTGTATAATGTAATCAGATGATAGTGATTAAAAATAACAAAAAAAGTCTTTGGCAAAACCTTTTTAAAACAAATATTTTCTGTAGGGGAGAGGAGGGTGTAACCAGTTATTGCAAGCAAAAGAAGGGAATAAATCTGAAAGTTAAGTCACATGTTCTGTATCCTGCCTAAAATGGAATTTCTATGTATCTGAAGTCATATCCCTCCTACCCTTCAAGATGCCATGGACTTTTCTGCAAAATTCAAACAATAAGAATGTTTTTTAGTATTGAATTTCAATTTAGGTTATGGTAAGCCTTATCTTAAACCAAACAATGCATTCCTTAAGGTAGTCTAAGTTATCGATGCTTTAGATTTTCCCGTATTTACTCAGATGGTAGTACCTTATGCTCAGATACCTGACTTCTGAAGTCTACCAATTTCCACTGAGTCTTTTTAACGGACCCAAAAAACAGCTTTAATTAAATGTTTTGCCTGATGGAATATTTGCAGATCTTTCTGTAATTCAAAATAAAACCAGTCTGTGATTCAAACAGGGTTTAAAAAAAATGCCTCCCAAAGATTACTATGATTTATACAATAGAGTAATCTCCTGGCAGGGATCAAGCTTTTTTTGACTGTCCATATTACTACTTGAGTGTTTCAAAGGAATAAAAGACTTAAAGAAGCAATGAAATCCCCATTTTCCCAAAACATTATATTCACACCAGTATAAAGAAGTGAAGATGGATAATAGTATACAAGAAAGTAGCTGACACTGCCTCCTCTTCCCAAAGGAATAAATGAGCATCATATTCCATTTTTTTCCCCAGATTTTAACCCATCAAACAGAGGCTTACAGCCTTCAATACCTAACCTTTTGAATAACAATGTTAAATGTATTTACATATGTATTTAAAAATTGCCATAAGCCAAGTTGGAAAAGTTCTAAAATACAGAACAGGTGATTAACAAAAATCAAATTGTAGATAAATATTTATTTCTATTACATGTGTGGTAATACTAAAAACATGTTAATAATGCTTTTAATAACGAAGCTAGTCAAATAGTGTTGATGCTTGACTACAGTAATAACCCGATAAATTTCAGTTAATCCTCCTAGTTGTACTTATCCTGTAGTTTCAAATGCAAGGATACCAGTCTCCTCATTAGGGAAAAAAAACCAAACCAAAACAAAAAAACAAACAAACAAAAAAAACACAAAAAAAACCCCAACCAATAATAGCATGTCCTCCTAATCCCTGGCACAAGAGTTGCATATGCACGAAACTTTAGCCTGGGAAGCCTTCCCTCAGTAAATGTATTTAATGTGTGGACATGGTCTTCTCTATGCTTTCCCTCATAGCCATCTACTATGTGAGCACTGTTCCCATTCACAAGTGAATTGAAAATTTCCTTAGAGTATTCATGGCAAGAAGTAGGAACAATAAGCCCAGACTTTCTCCTTCAACCAGAATCACTTTTTTTCTGCTTGTAAATCACTAACATAAAAGTCTTAGCACACTGAGGAAGTATGTTTCAGAAAACAATATCTGAAAAGTAGAAAAACATAATGAGAACCAAAGTCCTGCTACCAGTAGGTTTTGTTGCAACGGCACTGTAGAAAATAAAAATAACCACTTCTGGTGAGAAAATATATAAATAAGAAAGTATCAATATGATAGGACACTGTCCGCAAGTAAAATTCTATGTCAGAAAAGAAAATAAACTTTATTCTGGAGATAAGAGACATTCTTCAGAGAGCAGGTATGAGTACTAGTGTTTCCATAAATGAATTTGCTATTCTGAGCTCCATGTCTGTGTAATTAGATATCTGTGTAATTAGATACCTGTGTAATTAGACCAGCAAATAGATTCCCAAGCACCTTAGAATGCAGGGTCTCAAAATAAGCTGAGTAAACTAAAACTATGGAAAAGAAAATGAGCAGGGATCTGCTTGTGAAGATTTAGGTTAATGTGTTCACAAACCAGTAGGTCTGAATTCACCGGTGAAGTTACTTTGAGGGAAGTTGAGGTTTCAGTGAGTATATGGTAAAAAATTGAGCTTATGGAAAAGCAATGTACTTTTCTTCCCCACATACAAAATTTCTATTTTCATCACTGTGGACTGTTTTATTCTGTAAGAGGATGATGATGACAAATCTTCTAAGCTATTTCCATCACTTCTGTCTTGATATCTTCCAGACAAAACTAATTCAGTTCAGAAAATGAACTAAATTAGTGTAACTGTGGTTAACTTAAAGGACAAAAACTAAATCTTCTCTTTATAGAAAGAATAAAAAAAGAGGTTAAATTACCTCTTGATAATGAAGAAGTACACAACTGAGGAAAAACCAAATTATAAAGGCACAGTGATGGCTAGGAAAAAAACATTAATAAACCTACTAAAATGGTGCTGGGGGAATTGGTTCTCCAACCATGACTTGCTGACACAACATTTTCCTTGCCTAAAAATACATACTGCCTTCAACACTGTTCCTACTTTATTGCATTTTATATTCAAAAACCAAGCAACTTAATTCTCATAGCGCTGAAGAAGAAAGCATTACTAATGTTAATACTGTGACAGATTATTTAAATCAGTTTCTGCTTCTGGGAGTCAGAATGAGCTCATTGGTTTTGGGAAGCTCTGCATTTCCAAAATGACTCTATTTGCCCACACAGCACCTCAGGAAATGAAATGTATCCATGCAAATGGAAAACAAAAGGCTATAATTTCCTTCCTTCCTTCCTTCCTTCCTTCCTTCCTTCCTTCCCTCCTTCCCTCCTTCCCTCCTTCCCTCCTTCCCTCCTTCCTTCCCTCCTTCCTTCCCTCCTTCCTTCCCTCCTTCCCTCTCTTCTCTTTCTTTCACCCTACCCCTTATTTAGGTTCCACTGCTTTGGGTTTATACTTTAAGAAAAGGAACTAGCTTATACCAATTTCCATGTTGTGCATATAATGTATTAATAAAACTTTGTAAGTATTTGTGGAACCTTTGACTTTTGTCATTGCTTTTTGACTATGGGCATCTACAAACCTTGGGTTCTCCCTTCACTTTCAGGGTGGAATGCCACAGTACCTACTGCTCATTGCCATGCAGCATCTCTTAAAGCATGCTACTAAAAACACAGAAAAAAAATGCATTTTAACATGCATTTGGGAGAAACCAAATATAGAAGACTAATGAAAATATGTTTGAAATTAGGTCATAGCCTTAAAGCTGAATGTTGTGTTCAAAATGCAGTCTCTGCAGAGAAACAGGATTCTAAAGAAAAGCAACTACACCCCATGAAAGGGACTTTCTGAATTTGACATCTCTTCAGAACAAGAAGGTTTTATTGTTTCAATTTTTATTCTTGTGAATACTTTGCTTGTTAAATAAACAGGTTTTTTTCCACTTTTTCTCCAAAGAAATCTTTTCCTGAACCAGTTAGGGGAGGGGCCGTTTGAATCTGCTTTCTAGAGGAAGCCTTTTGGAAGTTTCATCCCAAATTTGCCCGAAACCAGGACGTATGTATATTTATATATCTAAGGGTTAATTTTTTTCCCAAATGTTTAGACAAGGCTAAGCACATATTACAGTGAGCTGTAACAATCTCACAAGAATATTTTTTGCAATTATCATAACTAGATACAAGGAGTCCATCAAGGGATACTTAATCAGTTTTAAATAATGATCTAATCATAAAGACTGCGCATAATTAACAACAAACAAAATCTGCAAATAGTCAGCTGTATCCCATTAACCAGTACTGTGCAAAACATCTGTACCATCTAGTTATGTAAAAAATTGTGTGAAGAGCCTGAGCAAATAACAAAATTTTACAATGACTTCTTGTGCTAAATACTCCTTCAGAAGCAATAAACATTGGAAAAAATCCATGATGATATGATGGTGGTTATGAATAGTCCTCATTCAATAGTAGACAGGTAGAGTAACCTAGCTTACTTCCATACTTCTCATTGGACTCTCCCTGATTGTCCAAAAGACCCAGGCAGTATCAGTGCCAGGAGGGAAAGCAGTGGTCCTTCTTTGCTTGAAATTCTGTTAAACTCTGCCTGAAACACAATGACTCAGAGGGCCAGAGAAAGAATGAAAAAGCAAAGATGTAATGAAAAATATGCTGACTTATATTTGGGGAAATAAATTGAATTTCGTTCTTCTGTGATTTTTTTTTTTTAATATTTCTCACAGAATTAGAGAAAATGAGATCAAAAGAGGCCTTAGAAATGCAAAAAACTACAGGAGCAGATTTTGTACCTTAGTCACCTACTTTGTTCCTCTATTTTTTCAACCTCCTGTAATTTCTCTTCTCTTGATTATACATTCTATCAGGAACTCTTTATTCTTAGCCTCATACAAAAACTAAACAAAACAACCCCTCCAAAACCCCCTAGAATTCTGCTTTCTGCCCTCTAACTGAAAAGGCAATAGAGTTATCATGCTTTAATAAGCACACAGATTCCTGCTAATCAATTTCTAACAATTGTTTAAAATTATAGAGTATTCTTCACATTCCTGTAGGAATACATAGCTCAGACAGATTTTTTTGTCAGTAAAGGCAGAGGGAATGTTTTAAATAATCAAAAGTAAGCTTCTGAAATGCATCATTTTCCCACTCCCAGCATACATTACGAATCTATATTCATTCTGTGTTTTTCCCATCGCATCCTCTGCACAGTGTTCAAACAATTTTTAGTGAATCCTGCACTCTATATTTATTCACTATGGCTTTTTTTGTATATCCAGAAAGGGACACAAGACTGACGAATACAGCAGACAGAAATATAAGGTGTGTTAGGATGAGATAAGTTACTTTCAGAAAAGTAATTTCAATTATTACTAACAATCTGCGCCGGTGTCGCTCTGTAGGCTTCAAAGAGTACTTGTAAGAGCAAAGACAATGTTTTACTCACTGTCAGCAACTGTAGCTATGCAGGAATTAGCTGATATGAACCACCACAGAGATGAAAATAGCATTTATACTGGGAGTGCAAAAGAAAATTAGATGCTCCGTTACCAAAATTAGTTGAATTAAATTTTCATTGGCCTCACTGAATATTAATCACCCACACAGTTTGTCTTCATATTGCATCCAAAATCTTCTATAGTTCTTATATATGTGTACCTCAAATCCCTTTCACATATATTTAGAATCATATATCACAGAATGACAGAGTAAGCTGGGTTGGAAGGAGCCCCCCAAGAAACATCGAGTTCAACTCCTGGCCCTGCACAGCACCACCCCAAGAGTCACACCATGTGCCTGAGAGCATTGTCCAAAAGCTTCTTGAGCTCTGCCAGGGTTGTTGCTGTGACCACTTCCCTGGGGAGCCTGTTGCAGTGCCCAACCACCCTCTGGGTGAAGACCCTTTTCCTAATATCCAAGCTAAACCTTCCCTGACACAACTTCAGGCCATTCCCTCAGGACTTGTCACTAGAGTGAAGACCTCTCCTCATCTTCCCCTCAAAAGGAAATTGCAGAATGCAATGAGGTCTCCCCTCAGTCTCCTCCAGGCTGAACAGACCAAGCGACCTCAGCCACTCCTCATTGGGCTTCCCCTCAAAGCCTTTCACCATCCTCATGGCCCTCCGTTGGATGTTCTCTAATAGTTCAATATAAACTGCACATATTATTCGAGGTGAGGCTGACCTGTGCAGAGTAGAGTTTAAGCTTAAGCACGATACATTCTAAAGGAAGAAGGAATGATATTGTCAAAGGTTAGAGAATACTATAGTATATATCATTGCAATTTACAATTCTAACAGTTCTTGCACATTGGAGTTTTACAGAAAATGTTTAAGTATGAATGTTTTCCTGAATACAAACTATTTTTTTCCTTTTAAGTCAAAAAGCTAACACTAAACAAGCCAACCCCTAATCTAAACAGCACATCCATAGTGCAAAAAGGTTGCAATATCTGAAGAGTGCACCCTATGGTAGAGAAATTCAATGATATTTACTTTTTAAAAATTATTAACCAATAGCTGTTAGGAGCTAAAAGATAGAGTTACCTGTTTCAAGCACTGTTAATGCCATAAAAGGGAGGAATTTATGATAAGAAAGTGCTAATTCCAGGCGTGGCAGAGGCCTGGCAGAGATCTTGTTAGCTCATCCTGTTCAAGTCATTCAAAAAAAAAATTCCTCCACTGACAGATTGTGAAAAGAAACAACTGTTCATATGCATGTCACTGGTCAAACAAAGATCCCCCCAAGTTATGGGAGAGATGGTATCTGTCACCACCAATGACCACATCAGCCCCCCAAACATGCATCTGTGGATACATGGAACTTGATCTATATAAAGGTGGTACTATTGTCTAGGTGCTCAAAAGATAGATTCAATGATCTCAGACCTAGGGGCAGGTTAACAAAGCTTGGAAAAAAGGATATGTGACTGATAATGGGTACAGAGAATGCAAAATGTAGGGGCCATGAGGACATTTGGAATAACTCCCAAGGTAAGAAAGAAATTAATAAAACCAATTCAACAACTGTGCTGGAATCAGCTCCAGCTGGGTAAGAGGCAATTACAGCAGACGGAGATTGCAACCACTGAATAAGGGACCACTAACCCAAGAAACTCACTGATTCAAAAGAAGACAAAGACTGAGCATGCAGATTAATTAGTATAAGAAGATAGGGAATAATTTAACCAATAGAAGACGGAATACTAGTTAATAAGGAAACTATGCAACTTGTAGCCAACAACCATTACTTTCTTTCTTTGATAAAATGTAAAAATGGTGAAAAGATTTGGTGGTGGTGGACTCTGTGGACCCAGCATCTCTTTCTGCACAGAACCTACCAGGACAAGACTGAACTGAGTCCCCTGCCTCACCTCCAAGAACCCCAAAGTGATAGAGAACACTTCTCTCTCCCCACCTCTCTTTTCCTCGTGTCTGGGCCTCATCTCCAGCTCTCCCTCTGCCTGCTCTCTCTCTCCTCTCCATCCTGCCAGTTCTTCTGCCTCTCCCTCTCCCTTTCCCCTTTTCTATTTTTCTGTCTATCACACATTTATTGTTAAAAAAAAAAACCTCCTTGTAGTTGACTTTGGCATATGGTCTCATTTGCACCTTAATTTGAGCAGAGGCATCTCCTGCTTGTTGGATCTTAAGATTAGCAAAAAGAAAAATTCACTTTGTCATTTTTTATACCTATATGTTTGTAAACAATAATATTTGGCATCTTAGTCAGTTCCTTTATAAGTGCTTATGGGCCAAAATCTAAAATTGTACTGAATTATTTCTTATTATGATTCTTAAGAAAGTGGTGAAGTTTAATGGATTCCAAGCATGAGAGTTGCTATCCATTACTTCTGTGAAAAAGATGATATCAAAAAAGTAGAGCATAGGGTCCAAATGTTGATCAGAAACGATGTTAAGTCTTCTTATTTTTTAACCAACTGAAAAGGAGGTTAGTGGGTATATTTCTTCAAAGCTTAAATACATTTCTACTAACAACTTCTCTTCTTAAGTTCATTTGCTGAATATACTTTGTAAAAATCAACTTATAAGTTTTGGGCTGTGCCTGGTTCATCATCAGAAAGAAGCAAATTAGAAAATCTCTGCCTGCATTCCTTTAATGCTAACTGATTGTTCATCTGGGTAGTAAATTATCTTCTGTCTCTGTTACATTTATCAATCAATTAAGTCTTCACTACGTTCCTGTGGAACTACTATGTTTTTAAAGATACACATTTATTTCTAGACATAAGATCCTTAATCTCATTTGTTTTCGTATACAATAAGGTGCCCGTCCCTAATGTAGCATCCTATGACATTGCTATGATGAATTGAAAACACATATTACAAGTGCTTCCACGTATTTACAATTTACCCATTGCATTTTTTTAAAATGCATCTTGCTTTTTAGACCATTTACATTTCTTCAGGAACAGAGAAGCTGAGCTACATGCCAGTTCATGGCAAGATGTCTTCAAGAATCTCAGACTATCTGAATCAATACCAAAAAAACAAGATAGCTGTTTCCAGACGAACTCATCCTTCCTTGCCAGTTGAGGTCCTTCAAACAGAGATGATATAAAATTTCTTATAACTATAACAATTCCTCTGATGGTGCTAGAAACCTACACCATAGAAAGTTGTTTTCATTTCATTCATGGCCCATTTGCCTTCAAGCTTAAATGAGTGAATGGTGGCCAACAGCCAATTTTCCTTTAAGTTCAGGAATTTCAAGTTTTGCTGTAGTACAGCTGATGCTTTATTTTCTCACATTTTATTATAATCTTTTATTTAAATGTAAGAGTCTTTTTACTAAAACAGAAAATATTTGTGAGACATGGATTATTTCTTTCTTTCTTTCCTGAAAGCACTATGACAGGTATTTACTGAGCACATACAACCTATTTTCAGTCCACTGAGTATCATATCTGTAAAATTCTGTATTAAAGTTAATAACGTTAATAGAAATTTTAGCACTAACTCAGATGGAAGTTGTTTTGTTGCTCTTGCAACTAGTAATTCAAGGTCACAAGTCCAAATTTTCTTTTTTTCATCTAAGTAAAAGGAAAAGAAAATATGGACCAAGGACAAAATAGTATTGAGGAGATGTTGGAAACTTATGTTAAGTGTTCAGGGACTCAAAGAAAGACATTTATAGATGAAAATGAGACTGCTAAGACAATATGAAAGCTTACACTGATTACTTAATGCATGCTTCATTAGTTAATTAATCTACTACTTGCCTAAAAATACTTTCAGAATACATAGCATGCCATAATGAAAGTGATCGTGGTCCGTATTGCTGAGTAAAAAAGTATGTGAAAGGAAGCCGGCTAAATCTTATCACAGAAAAGCTTGTCTCCTGCTGACATGAAAGGGAACTGCACAGCTAAAGCTCTTCAAAGGCTTTGAAGATGTACAGCATTGTAATAGTAGTCAGAGATTGTGAATTTGGGAGTGTGTCATCTGATGAGTCCGTTAAAACTGAATGCCTTTATTCCACCTCTCTATGTTACTCTTTAACCTACTCAAAGAGATCATGCCAGTGTCACACCACTCAAGCAGCAACATCTTTAACTGTGAGTCACTGACATCAATCACTTGCTTTTTTAGCACACCAGAAAAAAAAAACAACAAAACCCTGTCTTTGTTCCCTATAAGAGATTTTTCACTCTTATGTTAATGTGATAAAAGAAAATACAAAAGCAAACCAAAAAAACAACAAAACCCTGTCAGTTCAAAAACTCTTTTCAAAAGAGTAAAAAAACTTCATGACATTCAATGACATTGAAAAAGTCACCTGTGGCATTCGCATCTTTAAATATTCTCTAATTTGGCCATACATAACTGACACAATGCAGTTACTTGGACACAGTATGAACAAAATAATGGGATATAGCATGAAAAAATTAATATGATCTATATTACTTTTCTTTGTCTATGAGCAGGTGTGTGACTGTGTTTCCTTTTCTGAATGTTTGAAGATGGGGCACATGTAAACATTTTGTATCACTTTTTGAATGACACAGATGTGCACTCTAGTATAATAATTCTGCACTTGTAAATTGAACTAACTTGTTATGAAACAAGGAAAAATATTTAACTTATAAATCTATATGTTCAGACTGCATTTAGAGCTTTAGAGGCATATAAAACCCCAAATATCCCAAATTAATCTAGAGCAAGACTAGATGTGCAAAATTTTCTAGACAGGTCAGCTGGTTAAAAACTTAAATTTTATTTCTGTGGTTTCTAGTACTTGAATCCTGTTTAATTTTTAACTGAGTTTAAGCCTAATTTTGCTTCCCAACTTTAGGTTAAATTTTTTGATACAGCCAAGTAGTGAAATGAGATTATGATATTAGACTGACTATTGGGAAATTATTTCCATCACAAAAATTGAATTTTCTATTTCATCAAAGAGCAAATAAATAAATAAATAAATAAATAATCATTACTAGTTTTCATGGACTGTGATTTTTTAAGGAAAGAATATTTTGTAAATAGATTCAAATACATATTTTTGAGACCAGTTCAAGCATTGCCACTCAAACTGAAGCTTTAACTGAAAAGTAAAATAACATTTTTGCATTCTGTGAAAAAAATAAAAATCATTATCATCACATTTTGATGAGAAGTGACATAAAGAGCGCACTCTCCATCAGCATAATTTTTAAAAGGTTAAATCTCTAAGTAGAATATGTAAATATCATTGAAATGTTAAAGCTAGCTTCCCCCTATTTTGCTGTTTTATAGTTTGTGTTTTTTATTATAATTTTCCTGTTACAAATGATTTCCCACCAACTCAATTTTCTTCTTTAGGTTTAGAAACAAAGTGAAAAATAGGTATGAAAAATCATTATGCCAGACATCAGGTATAAGAAGATGATGAGGGGATCTGCTTTAACTGAGTCACTCTTCATCTAATTGCATTAAAAATATTTAAGACTACATTGGTATGAAGAACAAAGTATGTGATATAGTAAGAAAAATTAGACAATCAGAAAATCAGTCAGGTGGATGATAATAATAATAATAATAGAACCTGGCTGTTTCGGTACCATTTAATTGGATTTATCTGCTTTAGTAATTGATTGCTGGACACCATTCTTGACCACTTTTACCAGGCTAATAGCACAACATATTTAGATGATCCAATCAATTCTTAGTCCTCCTTATGCTTCATAATTTGAGAGTATACAGGTCACTGAACAGCATTCTGATAGATGCTGAAAAGGAATACTAAGAAAACTTTATTTTGCTTTTTTTTTTTTTCTAAAATACTTTTAAACACTGACTTAAATGGTTATAGGCTTCAAAGGAGCACCAGACATTAGAAAAAAATGTTTTTCTAGAAAAGAAAGAAAAAATAATGGCAAAGGTATTTTTGTTATTTACCTAAGACAAGACAAACACTTCGTTGGACCTGAATGAAAACTATACAAAAACACAAGAAGATACTTACTTGATGACTAACCAAGACCTTAGGAATATATTTTCCACCAAAGAGTCATGCAAGTCTCCACTGAAGATACCAAAAACCTGATAATTCAGTTGCTTTCACTGAAACAGAACAACAAAGTTTTGAACATGGTCAGAAAATACTGTTTTTCTTTGCACGATACTTAAGCAAGCAGAATAGACATAGGCATTGGACTGTCCTTTGCAGAAGAACATGTAGATGTTAAGATGTTTATCCTGGTAAATCTGTAGAGTCTGTACTACAGTAATGCATGGATTTTTATTTTTAAGTAGGTGTTCAAAACTGGAACTCTAATTGAAATAATTAAATGTAGAGCAATGATATTTTCAAGATTTGTAAGTAGCTTGGAAATAATACATAAATTCATATCTCATGCCAAATACAAGAAAATGAACTAATTTGAAAACCTTTTGAGTACAATCAAATTAATTGATATCTTAGAGAAATAAAGAGGCATTGATTCTGAAACTTCAGAAATCACTAAAAATACTCAAACAACAAATTGGTTTTGGACAAATTTAGAGCTAAATCTGTTGTAGAAGACATTTTTCTTTACTTATATACGTCACTTACCAGCCCTCCTGAAATATGCCCTATATAAATATAATCTCATTAAACACTTTTCTTAGTTATTATCACCTAACTAATCTCACAGCATATGATGCTAATAAAAAATAATACATCAGCCATGAAAATGTTAAATAAAGATACATAAAATAACCAAGAAATTATTTTTCATTGTTTATGTAAGGACCCTATTGAAATATCCAACGACATGTATGTAGATTCCCAGTTAATGTGAATCCATAAATGGAATCTAGGTATCAATATAAAAACTGAAATAAACTTATCCATTTATTTTTTTTTTTTACTTGATAAGCTTTAATGTCTATGGATCTATGACACTGAAACAATCTGATTTATAAGACAAGTTAGTTTTTAAAAAGCATGTGAGACAGAGATTTACTCACTGTACTTGTAATTCTACTGGTAAAATATGTGAACTTCCTTTACCAGGAAGCTTTGTTAGCTTTATTGAAATTCACTGCTTGTTTTAAAATACTCATGAATCATTCATAAGACATAGGAAAACTACAGGCAAGCCTAACCCTTGGTTTCACCTGCAGGTGTTTTGTTTTGCCCCACAACAAGATATCATTTTTCAAGTCAAGAGACCTTGCTACTGACAAGCAAGTTCTCAAATATACCCTAAAGCCCATGAACAAATATTTGGGTCAAGGTATTATCAGAAATTGCAGAAATGGCTCCACAATAATATCACTTTTACTGCCTCTCATTTGCCTCCTTGTAATATAACTGGTAAGTATCAGAAATCTCTAGTAAACCCAGAGAAACTACGAATAGTAACAGCTAGAAAAGCAACAGTACCTACACTGCACAGTGTAAGCTATTTATAAATGAAGTGTCAACTGTTCCAGAACAAGGCTGCTGATTCTTGGTTACAACTGAAATGTGTTATCAGTGACATGGCTTAATTGCACATGGGCGTGTAATTCTTCCATTCAACATAAAAAGTATCAGTTTAGATTAATTTCCCTTTTACAATATTATAAGACTCACAGTCTTATCTGTGCTTTTTCCACATTCTGTTCTTCAGAATTTGTGAATTTCTTCCTGTTAAATCCTCTGTTTTAAGCTTTGCTATCTTTTTCTGCCTTACTTCCACTGATCTCCCCCTTAATAATTCTTTCAATATTTCACTGGGATAATTGGTCTCTGCTAGGGTTGGTATTACAAGAACTGTTATTGATATCTTTATGAATTGTAATTCTATTAAGAATGACAGCTCAGTTGTTCTTCAATCCTGATGTGTTTCCTATGGGTACTGAGGTTCTGATGAAACACTGAGATATGTAGATATCATCATATCGTTATTAATAATATATTAAGTTCATGTGATTGCCACTGTCATTTTAAGCAAATAATATATTAATAAAATTGTTATTATTAATATTAGTAGCATTAGTATTATTTTCCATACTAATGATCAAATGCTGTTGTCATTATTAATTGGTTTTAGAGCTTGTTTCCCCTAAGCTACAGTATTCACAGTGAGTGGAACCCAATACATTGAGCCATTGTGATCTATTTATTTTTTTACTTCTATGAGTGTGTTTTCTTAAGATCCCAAATTTGTCCAACAGTTTTTCTTACTCCTCTACACTGTTTCTGGGAATTCACAACCAATTTTTTCTTCTTGATGTGATTTGTAATTAACTACCTGGTATTAGACTCGGAGTAACCTGCATGGGCCCATTTTTTTCCCTGGGTTTGAAAATGTTCTGCTCAATGGCATAATAAATAAGCTTATTATGCACTATAAATACTGAAAAGTATCATAATAGGAAAAAAAAGCTCTTGGTACATTGGAAATTACAAAATTTTGGTTCAAAGGGCAATGGACATTAATGGTGAGGCTCCAACTTCTTTTAGACAGACATTCAGAGTGAGAACACATTTTAGGTGAGACTGGCTAAATATAGATGCCTAATGACATCCAAATGGGACAGTTAGATATAAAACTGGATTCTACAGTTGACCTTTTGAAGCAGTCTTCTGGCCATGAGTAAATATCACAAGACATCTAACATGACATTAAGACAGCTAAATCCCACTCAGCTATGTTGTGATGTGTTCAAACCAGATTTGAGATGAGTCCTGAGTATGCCAAGAGCAGTAAAATGAAATCACTAGAGAAATATTTGTCCCTTTTAGAGGATGACTCCAGGAGGTGGAGTGTCACACTCTCCAGAGGAGATTAAAAAATGGTAGTGAAATGCTCAAATGGAAAAACATTTGGAGAAAAGAGTTAAAAAAACAAAACAAAACAAAACAAAACCAACAACAACAACAAAAAAAAAACAAACAAAAAAAACCCAAAAAACCCCAAAAAACAAAACAAAACAAAAAAAAAATAAAAAAACAACAAACAAAAACTGAAAGAAACAACCCCAAAAAAACCCAAAAACCAGAACCAAAGCCACCACCAACAGAAAACAAATGAGGACCATTATTAACACAGTAAGCATGATTTCCCAGAATAATTTCCCCTTGACTACTCAACTGAGTAATATGCTGAGCCCTACTGCTAGCTCTGCACTCTGCCTGCCCAAATCTGGTGAAGGATGCAAATCTCCATCTTTAGGGTGAGCTGTGCCTGCCCTTTAGAGTATGGGATACAAAAAGACTCCCCTAGATGCGTCATAGTTCAGTAGCATGCACAAAACAACTGGTGACCTGAGAGTATGTATACAAAACAGACTTTGTAACTCCTCCCTCCTCATTTTCTTTGAAGTGCTATACATTTGAAGATATTGTTTCTCCTAGAGTTCTTAATATTAAAAGGGGTACTTATCTAGAGAAGACAGCTTAATTACAGAGAACTCATATTCCAGGATTATTTAACATTCTCAAAGTAAGTGAGATTAATACTAAAGAACACACAATAGATTTTTTTTTTAGTTCTGCAAAACACCTACTAGACTTTCAAAGAAAAATTGCCTCAACTCTTACCTCTCAGAAGCAAAGCAATTCTCATTGTTTTGTAAAATTCTTTATCAAGAAACACCATATATGTTCAAAAATTGTTAATAAACCAAAGTCATAAAAAGTTATGTAGCAAATACCTGTTGTACACTTCAGTCTATAAAATTTATTTACCCCTAGCGAGTTTTGCCTCTAACAACATGGCCCTGTAATGCAGTGCTGTCATTGCCATTAGGCAAATAACAAGCCATTACCTCTCCACACAGCCTGTGTATTCTCCATCCCTAACATTTTTCAAGACCCCATTTTTTTGATAGTCTCAGCCATCTGCTGTCAGATAAGTGATTTGAGAAACCCACTGGCCTACGTGACCTCCAAATTTTATTGGTATTAATACAAATAAAATGCACGCATATACCAGGCCACATATTGTTTCTCTCTATATATTTCCTTATTAGGGATAGTAATAATAAAGCTGCAAATATATTAATTTTCCTTGTTTTATGAAATTTTACAGCTGAATTCTGAATCCCATGAAACTGGATGAGCAAATTTCCAGTGAGTTTCATGTGAAGAATTTTAATCCTGTTTGCATTAGACAAAACACAAGTGGAAATCAGGATTCTTAGGTTTTGATCACATAAATTCATATGATTGCTCCTGTGATTTTAAGATGTTTCTGTATGCACTAAAGCATGTACAGGCAGGCCTAAACCAAAGCACATTGTGTAGCTGAACTTGAGTAGAGCCTTTGAAATTATCTCCCACAGCATTCTCCTTCAAAACAAATCTGGGAGGAATGGCCAATACCCCAGAGTCCTGTGGAGCCTTTCAGAAGGACTTTGACAAGTTGTAGAGATGGGCAGAGAAGAACTATCTGAAGTTCCACAAAAGCAATTGCAGGGTCCCACACTTGGGAGAGAATAATGCCATGGACCAGGACAGGCTGGGCCCTGACCTGCTGGAAAACAGCTCTGTGGAGAAGGACCTGAGGGTCCTGATGAGCAACAAACTGCCCATGAGCCCACAACGTGTCTTTATGGCCAAGAAGGCCAATGGGATCCTGGGGTATATTAGCAATAGCATTGCAGATCAAGGGAGGTGATCCTGCATTTCTGCTCAGCCCTGGTGAAGCCACTTCTGGAGTGCTGTGTCCTGTTCTGGGCTCCTGAATACCAGTGAAACATGGGGCTCCTGGAGCAGGTCCAGCAGAGGGCTATGAAGATGATTAAGAGACTGGAACATCTCTGTTCCCTGAAAGGCTGAGGGAACTGGGCCTGTTCAGCCCCAAGAGGAAGTAACAGAGGGGACGACATACATGTCTGTAAGTATCTGAAGGAAGGGTGCCAAGAGGATGGGGCCAGGCTCTGCTTGGTGGGGCCAAGCAATGGGGCAAATGGGGCAAGAGGCAGAAATGGATGCACAGGAAGTTCCACTGGAATAGGAGGAAAAACTTCTTTATTGTGCAGATGACTGTGCACAGGAGCAGATTGCCCAGAGAGGTGGTGGAGTCTGGAGGAACATACTGTTTGAGTAGGGAGGTTGTATCCCATGACCCACTGTGGTCCTTTCCAACCTGCCTCATTCTGTGGTTCTGAGAAACTGGATACTTGTGTCTCAGACAGGGGAACTCATCCCTGGATAAAAGGCTGAATATCTGGGAACAGAGAGAGGTGGTGAATGGAGTCGCATCCAGCTGGTGGTTGATCACAAGGGCTCAGTACTCGGACCAGTTTTGTTTACCACCTTTATTGATGATCTGAACAAGGAGATTGAGTGCACCCTCAGTTTGCAGATGACACCAAGTTGGGCAGGAGTGTTGATCTGCATGAGGATAGGAAGGTTTTGTAGATAGATCTGGAGAAAATGGCCTCAAGTTGCACCAGAAAAAGTTTAGATTAGATATTAGGAAAAATTTATTCACTGAAAGATTGGTCAGGAAAAGCCCTGGCAGGAATAGGCTGCCCAGGAAGGTGGAATCACCATCCTGGGAAGTGTTCAAAAGATATGTGGATGTGGCATTTGGGGAGATGGTTTAATGGCAAACAAAGTAGTGTCAGATCTTAGGTGTCTTTTCCAACCTTAATAACTCTATGATTCTGTGTGGATGCCTAATAAAAGAGAGAATGTTAACATGCTCAGAATTAGCTTTGGGACTAAAGCTAATGAACTGGGATTCAACAGCAGATGATTCAGAAATTTGGTGTTTAAATAAAGTTCATATTAGGAGATTTGATAGAAAGCAGAGGTGTCACCTCCTGACTAATATCAAAAATATTTCAAATGCTTCTGGTTTCAATTCTGTATCATGTGAAACTATGAAAAAGTCAGTACAGACAAAGAAAGATAAGTTATTGACAGCTATATCTACTAATTCTTTGCTAAGGCTTTTCTTTCTACCGTCTCAAAAGTGAGTCATCTATTAAGTCAACATTAGAACTCAGATCTCATTTGTATATGTCTTTCTTTAAGACTTGAAATCTGAACAGGCCAGTATAAGCTGCTCTATCTGCAGGATATAAGAAGGAGTTCTCAGTACACCTCTAGCATTAACATTTCTTACAAAGCATCTAGTGACATCTTACAAATCTTCAGTGCTAAAGGTTTACTAAAGCAAAAACCGTACTCGATTTCTACATGCATTACCTTTTAACTCTTCTTCAAGATAATTCTATTATGTGGGCAATACTGTCTGCTCGACATCTTAAAATATTGAAGAAATTGTGCAGTGGAGAGCATTTGACAACTCAACAATCAGAATAGGTCAAAAGAATAGTGCTCAGAAAGCTTGCTGAAATATCTGGATGTGTTGGTGGTGGTTTGTTTGTTTTTATTGCTATTTTAAAAGTCTTATCAGAACAGAGAAAGCAGACTGAGTGACAGTAAAAATGGTACTAAAATGGAAGAAATGGCAAAAGTTAGGACAGGCTTTGTATATGTCTACGATACATGCATTCTCCTTCAGTGGAAACCTGATGAATATTATTTAGGAATGGAATTAAACTAACTGAGCTTACATACCAGATATGATTACAACAGTTTTATCATAGCATTATTTCAGATAGGAGTCAGAGAATTGAGGAGAAGAAAGGAAGAAATTATCCCCAAAAACTTGGGAAAAAATGGCTCCAACACAGGACAATAATAGTGTAAAAGAAGATCCCTTACAATCATCTGTCTGACAGACTCAGAAAGGAGATGTTGACAGATTCAAAGCAGTTCCCAAAAAAGTAAGTCCTGTTTAAAAGATAGCAATTAGACAATCTGCAGAGTAAATCCAGAGAGCAGAAGGGCACCTAATCTACTAGGAATGTGTAAAGATTAAAAAGAAAGAAAAAAGTCTAGCAGCTTTAAATTGTCCTATAAATTGTAAGTGTATTAAGCAAGCAAAAAACGTGCTGTAAATTGGAATATAAACATAGTTGAATAATACAAACAACAACAACCACCACAGTGTATTTATATTTTGCAACACTGAGAGCATAACCACAAAATAGGAAAGCATTTTGCCTGAGCAACTAATGTGTCTAGAGAGTAAGTCATATAAGGAATGGCTGAGGGAGCTGGGGTGGGTTAGCTTGGAATAAAGGAGGCTCAGGGGAGACCTTATTGCTGTCTGGCAAGGTGAGGGTTGGCCTCTTCTCCCACAAAACTAGTGACAGGATGAAAGGGCACAGACTCCCCTCTGGGAGGGGAGATATAGCTTAGAAATCAGAAGGAATTTCTTCATGGAAAGGGTTGTTAAGCACTGGAATGGACGGCCCAGGGAGGTGGTGGAGTCACCACCCTGGGAGTGTTAAAGAAACGTTTGGGCATGGATCATAGTGCTTTGGTCTAGTTGACAAGGTGCTGATCAGTCAAAAGTTGAAGTTTATGATCTTGGCAGCCTTTTCCAGCCTTAATGATTCTGTGATTCTGTATAACACTGGAATCGAAGATCAATATGTTTACCTAAAAAAGGAGCTAAAGAAATAAAATTGAACTTTGATGGCATTCTAGTAATTTCTATAAACATGAAGCACACTATATAAAACAGAAGTAAAATATCATCTATAGGAGAATATCTAAAATTCATCAAAAAATCAGAAAGCAATCAAAAAAAAGGAGACTCTTCCGGACACAGATTCTATCAAAGATTGAAACAGGTATGAGTAGTAAGAACATAAAATCAACAACTTCAGATACATATTTTGCCGGAATCTGAAATTATATGAATATTAGATTTTAACCACTAGAAGAAGAAAGGGAGTTTAACAATTTTAATGGGAAAATAAGAAACAGGGATTTAAGCTACTGGTAAACTTAGGGAAAGTATTGAAGTGAATCTCTCTAAGAAAAAAAGATATCGTCAGGAAAAATAACACATAATTTCAAGAGTTGTTTATACCAGCAACTCAGACAATATAACATAAACACTTCAAATTTTAATGCAAGACAAACACACACAGGGGCAGTAAAAGAGGAAAGAAGAAAAAAAGAATATCAATTTAAAAACATGGTGAAATGGTAATGTTACCACAGCATAGTTATTGAATAATAAATACCTTAAGAAAATGAAAACCAAATATAAATAATTACTATAAAATAAGAAGAGGTCATGTGGAAATATGGATTATGAAATTCAGAGCAGTTCATATGGACAGAAGAATCAAGTGAACCAAAGTAATTTCAGAAGGAAAAAAACAGGGGATTTTACTGGCAGCTGAATTGTTGAAACCCTCCCTGTCACATTTTTGCTTTGGATGACTGAATGTTCTCCCCACACCTTCCTCCTGCATTGTGTAGGAAGCAGTGCAGCCCCACACAGATGCAGCCACACACTCTAGAGGCTGAGACAACTGCACAGTCATCTTGCCAAAGCAAGCAGGGCTCATGCAATGGGCCCAGCACTCGTTAGCTCACTAGGACAGTTTTAGACTTGATTGCAGCTTTAATGATTACACGGAAAATCAACACATTTATCTGAAATTTTACTAGTGAGTTAGCACTAACCTTTCCCAGGAAATGGAATTTCTTGAAATACATCACAAAGTTCCTTCATCTCTGAAATCATCTAACATTTTATTTACCTGCAAGTCACCAAATCAATAGGAAATCTTTTCATAAATGGTTCTGAAGAGGACACTAAGGAAGACTTGATTATAGAAAATAATTCCACAACTGCCTTGAAAGTTTGAAGGGACTATCACTGTGAGGGACATTGTGAAGGATATAGTCTCCGTGCCTAAGTCAAACATCCTTTCATCTCATCAACACTTAAAAAATACATCAAATGCGTGTGCTAAGAGGATGGTTCCAGACTTTTTCTGTGGTGCCCAGCAACAGTACAAGGAGTAATGACCATATACTAAAACATAAAAAGTTCACCCCAAATATGAGAGTGAACTTCACACCGAGGGTGGCAAAGTACTGCCAGATTGCCCAGAAAGATTGTGGGGTCTCCCTCTCCTGAGATATTCCAAACCCACCAGACATGTGCCTGTGTCACCTGCTCAAATTGACCCTACCTTGGCAGAGATTTTGGACAAGATGACTTCCAGAAGAGCCTTCCAACACTAATGATTCTGTGATTTTGTGATCTCAAGCAACAGTTACGTACTTGTGGAGGGAGACACTGAATGAACTAAAGCTTAACTGCATATCAAACTTTTAAAAAAAAATGATCTCTGGCATCAGAAACCATAGCACTTTCATAAACAGTGATAAATTTTGCAGCTGAAATGAAAGCAAAAAGATTCAGAGAAAAAACTTGAACCTCATCAATAACGACAGTAGAGTACACCAATTAAAAGCCATCTATGTGTTCGGAAAACTAGATTGCACCTGGTCTGTTTGAATGCAATTAATGAAGCAGACTACTATAAGTAGCAGGAACCAGCAGGAGCTTTGCAAGATGAAATGAGTACTAAAATTATCAAGGTTCTCCTTTTCTCATTCCAGAATTCTGAAAGAAATACTGTACTAATAAACCCAAATTAGACTGTATTATTTTGTCCCAATAGTTTCCCTTGATAAGGCAATTGAATTTTAAGTGGAAAAAAGTAAGTTTGTCTCACCTATCTAGATTTTGGTGATTAGTGTGATGAAATGTTGTTAGAAGTTGCTACTTAAATGGAAGAATATGTGTATCAGTGAAAGAATTTTAAAATTACTAAGAAGATGGTAAATAAAGAATATTGGGTTAGTGGTGAAAATTAAGGTTAGAGAAAAATTCCTACGATGCTACCTCGAGGACTTCTATTGGGTCTTGTATTTTTCATTAACCTTGTCTCAAAAATCAGGATTTTTAAATGAAATGCATTTTTAATGAAAAGTACAAGCAACATATTTAGGATTTACTGTCAGAGGACTGGAATATAATACCTGGAGAATTACACAACTGAAAAAGATATTTTTCACCCTGAAAAAGACATTAGACATCTTACTACTACAGACTTCCTAGTTTCTTTCATTGTTTTATCTTCAGTTTTACATTCCTGCATCAGAACAAATAAAAAGACTGAAGAACTGCCTTACAATGTGTCTGTAAATCCTATCTCCATTTTTGGCATATATCCCCAAGAGGTTATTTGCATTTTGTAGTATCTGTATGCCAGAACTGTGCTGGGTTTTGTCCAGCAGTGAAATGACTTGAGAACTATGACACTTTATCCAAAAAACTACACAGACTGCAGAGGTACCTAGATAGGTAACATGACAGGTATGTTTTCTTGGGGAGACCTGTCAACAGCATTTTTTCCTTCATTTCACGTGCACTTGCAACACCAAACAAACTTGAAAAAAACCCTTCAAAAGGAATAGTATACAAACATGACATCACTGTTCTATTCAAAATCGTCTGCCATTGTGTTGCCTTTTTCCCAACTGGCAAATGAAAGCCAAGATAATTTTAGTGAGCAGGTAATACAAGGGTAGATCTTTATTTAAAGGCCTTCAGGGGCAGTTATGGAAAGATGTCCACACAAGCTCACCCCCCAGGGTGAGCACATTTTTATAGGTTTTAGGAAATTGGCATAATTGATAAAAGGCACCAATTAGGAGCACAAGTGGTGATGCAATTCTGCCCCCAGATCAAGCCCCTTCTCTGGAGCCCCCCTTAGCATTGGCTGTACTTTGTCCAGGACAATGGATCTTGAAGATTTGTTCTGGTCCTTGGTTCCCAGGAAGAATCAAGGTAGTCCTGAGGCCTTGTACCCTTCAGGGCTTGGAGATCTGGAATTTGTTTTGTCTTTCTGCCTAGGGAAAGGCCATAGGAAAGTACTAGGAAAACTAGCTACCAATACAATAGGCTACAGAGCTACAAATATATGTGTGAAGAATACAGAGAACATAACAAAGGAAAAAAGGCAAAAAACAAATGGCATCAATTGCAAGATTAAATTACTTGGGGAAACCAAACACCTGGTCAATCATGGTGCTCTTATTTTAATATGGCAATGAAATGTTCCTGCTAAAATTACTAGTTATGAGTAATGGCAGAGCTGGCTCATGATTAATTTTCATTACCATATTATTTAGCTGTATGGTACAAAAAATTGTACCTACTTTTATATCTAAAATCGATATTCATCTCAGCTAGAAAGGAGCAGCAATAAACATCTGTAACACTTACTCAAGGACAAATGAGGCAAATCAAACTTATTTCTTTTAAAATGTGTTAGACTCAAATTTGTATCAGAAAGCAGCATCAATGTATCTTGCTAGCAAACACATTCTCTGAACAAGTACAGCAGACCCTTTTTAAAAATCTAAGATAATTCGGAGTTTTTTACAGTTTTTGGTCATAATCTCTCACACTGTTATATAAAGATTTTCAGTAGCCAACAAATGCTCACGATTTAAGTTTAAAAAATATATTTATGTATGTCTGCTTCACCTGAATCTATGCATTTCCATGTGCATGGAAACATTCAGGTTTTAGAAAATGCCAAGGAGTGGCATTCTCGAAGATCATAGATCTAGCCTCCTTATTAAACAAACAACAAACAAAAAACCAAAACAAAACCAAACACCCACCCTGCAGTATCTAAACAACCCAGTAATTTTATTTTTTTTGTCATTTAATAGGAAACCTAGCAAAAAAATTTCCCTATGAAAAGCTCTTAAGAGAAAAAAAGAAAGGAATGTCATTAATTGGACTGTATACAGAAGGGAAGGAATAGCTAAAAATGTGATAACACTTGGTGTTTTTCAAAAACAAAAGCACTGCTATCCAAGAACATTTTTCATTGTATAACTAAATTATGGTTTGCTAGACTGTCTAAATAGTAACATATGACAAAGTGCTTTTTAAACTGTTAGCTTATAGAAAGAGAGCATTCATATGTGATTCCTACATGTGACACCAGCTTATTTACAGAAGAGAGCCAAGCAATTGGTTTTATCTTTCTCTCTTTGTTTCTCCTTCTTTCTTGGAGTTATGATCACTGTATATTTCTGTGCAAAAAAAAAGAACGGATATTAAGTTGATATAGTTACCAGAAAATTCTGCTTTGTACAAGTGCTCAGGACAGCAGCTACTTCCAACAGACAGGTGGATAAACTGCAATCCTGTTTTTGTCAGAAGTAAATGGTAGTAGTGAGAGTCTGAATGAACACTCCTTGCTCGGACAACGCTCATTTTAATGGTAATGCCAGCAGGCCTTATAAGACATTAGGCGAATAATATGAGTAGGCTTGAGTCCCTAGTGAATAAATTACTTATGTAATTCACCCATGTAGTGAAGCAGAAGCCATCAAAACTGCTGAAGACTGTGGAAGATTAGAGAGTCCTTTCTACTGGAAAGAGTATGATCTTTCCTTTGATTTACCATGCAAGGAAAATAGTTTTGTGCCTGTGAATTGAAAAACAGAAACTGTCTGCCTTTCATATTTTAACTTATAAAATAGTGTCTACTGACTAAGCAATTGCCAATTGCTCTAAAAGAGAAAGAAAAAAATCTTTGAAATTAAATTACCAATATATAACCTTTCTCAGTGTCAAGGAAATTTCAAGTTTTCTCTATAATATGGCTCCATGACCATAAAAATACGGCTTCATTTTCACTTTTCTAGGTGCAAACATTTACTTTATAGTTCTTGCAAGTTCTTTGTAGCTCCAAGAGGAATCGTCATTAATTCATTAAAACTAGATAGAACAACTCATTAGAATGGTATACAGAAAAAAAACCAACAAAACCAAAACATTAATAATATGTGTTAAGATGGTGTAATGGCTCAAATGAAGAAAGGAAAATCTTCACTTTGGCCGTACGGGCTGAAGACCGAATTCTTCAGTAAGATCTCCTTTCTTTCAGTTTAATGATATTCTTAACACTGATTTCAGTGCTACAATCATGCCAAAAAGAGAATGCTGTACCTTCAGGGATCACATTGTTTGGTATGTAATATGTTTTCTATACCACAGAGGTAAAAAAACAAATCAAATCAATGCTTCTCCACATTGCTGTTATTGCACAATCAAATACTTTCAATTAGAAAGTTTATTGATTGTTTATTAAGCTTTCATAAAATATTATTAACTGGAAAAAAGTCCTGTAACCTTTGGTGAGCTAACCTTCATCAGACAAAAGAGTATTTTCAATTCTCCTTTAGTATTATTATATTACACTTAGTAAGTATAGCTGAAAGATTACAGCCCTATTGTCTGAAGCATACATACACGTGTAATCCTGAAAGAAAAAAAGGGAGAAGGGTTCACTTCTTAAATGAGAATGCGTATATTGTTCATGCCACATGACACAAACCTTATTAGGTAAATCAAAACTGCTACTGATTAGATATAAAGACTCAGTAAATTTAAAAGACACTAAATATTATTGTTTAACAACTCACAGAGCAAAAAGCAACCTGAGTAATTCTACACTGAACTTACATAAAATGCAAAGAGAAGAAACCTCCCTATTATTTTCAAAATATTCTCCTCGCTGGTGTCCTGGAGAAGGGTCTGGTTACCTTTTTTTTCACAAAACAAAGGGTGTTGATGAGGAGAAAGGAAAGCAGGTCATGCCCAGACTCGCTTCTCTACTTTTGAAGGCTCAGAATTAGAAGGAAACAAATGCAACTACTTTTTTTGTTAGCCAGTGCTATCTATAAGAATATATAATAAAACAGTGTGTGCTTTTACGAGAAACACTTTATAAAAAAATCAAAATTGTATAGTTAAATAGATTTTTAAAAAATATCATTTAATAACACAAGATTTCATTTAAACCACACAGAGAGTAATGTGAGATCTTGTTTTTCCTTATTTATAACCATGCTGGCTATGACAATTTTCTTCAGGAGTTTCAGGTCAAGTTGTGGTTCTAACTGGATCTTTTAAAATGTTATGTTAACTTGCAACTTCTTTTATAATTTATATATCTCTTTCTCTAATTGGTAAGGTTTTGATGACTACTCGTTATCTTACTTTGCAAATGATCAATTCACTGCTACATGCTCAGAAAAGAGTCCCTATGCGTAGCAAGCAGTCAAATCTATCACCATAAGGTATTATAAGTAAAAGAATTAAAACATTAAATTGTAACTATGAAAATTATTAGAAAACTAGATTAGGAAGATTGTCCCACAGTACCGACAATATCTTCATGTTAGAAACTTAAGCTGGCTTCAGTGGGAACTCCCATCATTAGACAAATTAAATTTAAATGTGGCATCAATTTTAATATTATTTATTTTAAAATACTTCAGAAAACATGTGTTGCACTTTCACAGAGAAAAATGCTAACGCATCTCTGCAACAACTGCAGAGCCATCTGGAAGAACATGTTCATGCTGTAAGCATGCACATCTACTGCACACCCACTGCTTGATCTTTCCTTATATAGAGCTGCAGCTGCTTCACAGCTGCTGAGGCAGCAGCTTCATCAGCACACACAAGGTCCCCAGAGGTCTTCACCTGGTCTAATCTGTGTGGCATGTTTTATTTTAAAGCCTAGGGAGAATGATGTTGGCACCAAACTTCATGTCACCCACACAGTGCTTTCAGACTGTCTTGGCTTCCACTTCCCATTACAGCGATCAGAATGGGAAACCTCCTGGGCCTTTCTGCTAGAAAGCTGTAAAGAAGCCTTTGGATTGCTGGTGCCATAAGCTGCTGATAACAAGGCTTGCAACCTGCTAGAAACCCTCCTGAAATTGCACCGTTTATTCCCCACCCGGCATCATGATGAACTTTAAAATATGGGGTATCTTGAGTGCCTATGCCTAATAACAAGTCTATCAAATATATCGTGTGTGTTCCTAGTTCCAAAATAAAAAAGAAAGCAGAGGCAATTTATTGACGTACATACATAGAGAGGTTTTAATGTACATACTGGCTGCATTTCCTGCATATTATATCACACCAGGAAACACATCTGCATCCTCAATTTATTCACTACATGGCTCTTATTTGCCTAAGGAGACCATCTTTTATATATAGTACTCCAAATAAACACTGTTAATGGGAGGTTCAGGTCTGGGACAGGAAGCCAAGTGAATTAAGATGCAGTGGAAACTTCCCAAATGCCAGGATGCTCACATGTAAGCCATCATTTCCCAGTGTTAACCATTTAATTTTCATTCAGTTAAACAAAGAGCATGGATGCATATACTACATTTAATAATTTTCATTTCTATGAATAAATATAAAGAATCCACTTACAAAATAATTCTCATATATTAAAAAGGAAATACTGCAGCAGGTAAAGCCTTTATGATGACTGATTTCTTTCGAGTATGTGAAACTCTCATCCACCATCCAGCACCCTTTAGACTTCACTTTCTTCTCAAAACCACCTTTGTCATTCTTGCTGAGACTTGTTCATAGAGCTCAGCTGAAAATCCATACTGTAGCTCTATAAAACTCTGCTGAGAAAAACCTATGTGTTTACCATCTGTGGACTCTACAAATGTCACACCAATGTGACAGCAAAGTCTAAGTTTAGATGAAGTGCTTGTTTCTAAACCGGATGGTAAAAGGTCTATGTCCAAACTCTGCAATTTCTTATTATGTAATGGGCTGTGAAGCCATTGCTTATTCATTTCTCTTTCAACTGACCATCATGTCACCTTGCAGTAAGATACTCAACACCAATATTACAGTTTGGATTAAAAATATCTCTGGAATAAAATAATTAAACTTTCAAGTAGACATGAAAATCATAATCATCTCCCGAATTTTTATTATTATACATTACTTAGTGGTTTAACAATCTACATAATTATATTCTCCCTGTGCTTTTCTACATTTTATTAAGGGAGCACATAAAGTAACACCTTTGTGTGACAGTTTTGGGATCCATTGTTACGAAAGGTACTACCTAGATATCTGCAGTATCAGGAAAATACTTTATTGCAATGTATTTTATCACAAGTATTTGATTAGTTTAAGCTGATGTTAACCAGCCTGAATGCCTTTCTTTTTCCTCGCTCAATCTGGATTTTAGAGTGCTACCTATGGTGCTCTATTATTTAAGCTGAAGTAATGGAAGTATGTGTGACACACATCAGACTGGGCAGGTTTTAGAGAAAATTTGTTCTAAAATTGATGTGGCAATATTTTCTCTAATCTTCCTATTAAGTGAAGTGAAAAAAACAGTTTATCTTAACTCCCACCAGTCAATTCCAATTTACTTAAGTGATCAGTAATGTGAACGAGTAGCTTGGCTCACAAAACAAAGGAAAAAAGAAGAAACCCTCAGAAGAGATTAAAGGATAGGAATGTCTCATGGTATCATCACTAGTTTAAATACAGACTGGAATAATGGCATCACAACAGTTTAGACTTGAATATACAATGGAAAATTTCAAAGACATAATGAGTTGAATTGCCGTGTCAATTTTCTGATTTAATACCATAAAAACTGACTTAATTTAAAAATAAAAAATAGAAAAACTTACAAGCCTTTGAAACTTTAAATATTTAGGTAAAATATTAGTACAGAAGGGAGAATACTAAGCCCTGGCACAGATTAAAAGAGACAATTAGTTGTTATAAAAACTAATTTTAATTAAAAGTTGAACATGTATAGAAGAAAACATGAAGAAGACTGCATTTAGTTCATTAAATAAAATCATACATCTAGAGTAAAGATAACTGCAGCAGTCTGTTGATAACATAATTTGAAGTTAAGCATAACAAAGACTGTACTATATTGAAATTAAATCATCATAAAAAGGTTTAAAAACTTAAAACTTGAGCACTGAAGTCCTAATTAATGATAAAATCTTCTTCTATGACACTGGAGTTTGATACTATATTAATAGCCACTGAGCATTCAGCCGCATCAGCCAAAAACATGAAGTAAAACATTTCAAGTACTTACTGGACACCTTTCCAATTTTGCCAAATAACAAATCTGTGCAATCTCTGACCTGACAGACTGTTGATGAGTTACTACTAAAAAAACAAACCAAAGCTAACAAAAAACCCAACCTAAACCTAAACACCTACACAAAAGCAACACATAAGTGTCAGGGAAGAACACAGCACAACTTGCCTAATCAAATAAACCTACTTTCCTATTAAACTTGATACTTACAGAAGACTGATTCTAGTTACATCAGACAAAATGCAGAGCTTATTCTTTCACAGAATCACAGAACTGACTAGGTTGGAAAAGACCTTTGAGATAATAGAATTCAACCCATGAATTAACACCATCTTGTCAAAGAGACCAGGGCATTGACTACATCCAGTCTTTTCTTAAACAGCTCCAGGGACAGTGACTCTAACACCTCCCTGAGCAACCTATTCCAACGCCCAAAGCCCAGCCAATTTTGGATTGTCTTACACAATGAGACATCTTCCATATGCAGAAGCAAAGAGAACCAGAAATACTCCTGCAATTACAGATTATATGTTGCACATCTCTAAATAATAGACTACATTTCACAGTGATCCCTAGTGCTCCCAAATCTGATTATATTCCCCATCAAAAAACCCAATATCACAGCATATCAATAATTCATCTTTCTAATCTTTGACTTGTCAGCTACAACTAACTTATCAGGAAATCCATAATAAAGATAATGAGAAACAATTTTGGGAACAAACTGCAGGTATATCCGGTGGTCAGGTATTCTCTTAGGACAGTATCAAATGAAACAAATCTCAGAGATGTACCCGAGACTCAATTCACCGAGTTTGCAAAACCAAAAAAGCAACTGTGTCAGATGAATTTATAACAGCTGAACTGAAAACAAGTTGTACCTCATGTACCCAACCTTCCCTACCTACCTACCAATTTACTACCAGAAGCGTGCTACAAGGGTCTTCTGCAGAAACCTAAAATCATATGACTTTACAACACAACAAAAAATAAAATCTGTGACAGATTAAGACTGTGAACAGTCTTCTTTCTTTTTACTGCAGCCTGCTTTCCTGGTCTGCCTTTGAGTCAAGGAGACCTGTTGGGAATGACTTTTGCCTGCCTGAAAGACTATTTCCTTAAGTGCTCTTGGCATTCAGATAAGCTAAAGAGTTCATAATCTGAAGTGTCAAGTTTGAAATATTGCAGGGCATTTTCATTGCAAAGACCTTAATAATGTTTCTTCTTGGAAGTATGAATTAGTCTAAATCACTATCTTTTTTCCAATTTATTTTCTTTTATTCTGTAGCATGTAGATAAACCTGACATAATAATTCTTGTACAGATTTGAAATAAGACATAAGGTACAAGAGAAGCACATTTAATTGCAGGCGTAGTGAACACAAAAAATTGAACGATCAGGTTATACGTAGGAACCAAAAAGGAGCATTATGTAAATCGCTGGATAAATAAGAGGCACCAAATAGAGTAGAAAATAACAGACAGTTTATGAAAGCATTTGGAGTACTAAAATAAATAAGGCAATAAAATTATTGGGAGGACAAGTTAGCTTAGAGACAATTCTCTCTTGCTGTGAACCATTTACAAGAAAGTTAAAACTAGGCAAGGTGAAGTAAAAGACAGAACAAGATCAATTTCATTTCATTTCCACAAAGTGAAGCAACATTTCAAATTGTCATAAACCACTTGTTGTTAATTGCCATTATTGATCACTTTAGTTGTGTGGCTGTGTTCCAGATAGTCTATGCTACTCAGCTGTGCTGTAACATGAGACATACTTTGATTCATGCATTCTTAAATTGAAACTGAGCCCCACATTTTCAATGTCTATGTACTATACCTATCCCACAGTTAGGGTCTTAGCCCAGCTGTTTAGCTTCTCTTCACTTATCCTGAACAAATGTTACCTTCTCTATTTAGCATAACCCACCAATGAAAACAAAAAACCCCACATTCGGTTCTCCCTTTCTCGGGGGCATTCTGAAACACCCTAAAAGCTGATGCTTACAGCAAAACAAGCTGGCAAGTCAGTAATGAAATTCATTTAAGAATGTTTTTCTTCATGGGAAGGTTGCTTTGAATTTTTTGAATGATTTCACTTATTAATATACAGTGGTAGAACTGAAAGGCTGCAATACGTTTTTTTTTCTATTTGATGTCTAGAAGCAAAATAGACTTGGAGATGTCAGAAGGGTTGCACATTTTCACGGTCTTTCTGGATACATTAACACAAAGCTAAGGCAAAGCCTGAGTTTCAAGATCTTTAAGAAATCACTCTGACCAAAGAGAACTTATTGAGTTGAAATTTAGGTATGCATTCAAAGCTTAAACCTCCAACGAACATCTGGTTAAGCAGACAGAACATACAGGGTTCTTATGATTGAAGTAAAATTCACACCAAGTATGCTATCATTATACAGAACGTGCTTGTGCAAACAGAGCACATTGCAGTGCTGATTATGAAGGTATTTAAATACATGTTGAGATACTTGGACAGAAATCCTGTCTTGGATTGAAGACAAAAAGCAGGGCAAAACCTATAAAAAGAGGCACTGACACATGAGTAAATGAACAGCTCCTAGGTGAGGTACACATCCAATGTCAACCTACTGTGGTTATTAAGAAAATGCATTGCATTTAGATCTGATTCTGCAAAACAAGAAAATGTCACTTGAGCAAGCAGTCAACACAACACAAATGACTGAATATATTATTACTATGTAAAAGTTTAAAATTAGTGTAATTCTCAGTGGTAAGACTGAAACTACAAAGAAAACAGAAAAAAAAAATCATGTTTCACTAAAAATACTGAGAATTAGGCTGCTCTCCAATTCTAGCATTCCAGAGTATCTGAGGAGCAAAATACACATTTTGGGTTGAGGACTTGCAATCATTTTTAACAGTGAAAAAAGTATTTCCTTTTCAAATATTTGTACAAAAATTGTTTCATATTTTTCCAAAGTAAAAGAAAACGTGCACCTGTCACATAAATCTAAATATGTAAGATATTTTTATTTTGAGGTGGGTTGACTTCATGGCAAAGTCAGGTATGTTTTGGTATAACTTTCCAGAATAGTTAAAAACCTTACTAACCCTAACAACATCTCTCTTAAAATTTCTCACCGAGTCACATGGCAGTTGTGTATATATATGTTCACTATACATATATGTTCACTAATAGGTGAAGAAAGATTACAGATTGGTTCTGACATGCTTGTGTACAAGGACAGCTTCTACTTTGTGTCTCTACTGAATGGCAAACGGCTCACCAAGTTGAGGTAAGTTTAAGTTGGATATTTGTACTAAAATCACCAAAGTTGCTTTTGCCACGAGTAGCTGTACATACCTAAGAGCCCAATGTGTCATCTCCAGCCTAATCTGTAACATATCAGAAGTACAGAATTTCAGCTCATGGTTCCAGAAATAAACAGAAATGCAAATGCTCTGTGAAGCATTAAATCGGACAAATGGAAGGACATCTCTTCAGTAAAGTTTGCTCTCATGCTGAGGGCTTAATCAGGACAAGATTAGCCCACCCATTCTTTGTTAAATTATCCTACAGCCACGCATGGAAAAAATACTGTTCAATAAAGGTTATTAGTCTTCATCAGTTTTACCTAAGCTTCCACAAAACCCTGAAAATCAAGTATGGGCTTTAAACTTTAAATGTAAACGAATAAAGGTTGCTTACAAAGATGCGAGTCCCAACCTATATAAATAATTCTAATCAAGTCATACATGAAGCATTTCTTTCTCACCTATATATCTTTAATGTCAAAGACAGCGTGAGTATGTGTTCAGATTATCATCATCAGGAATCAGAACATACAGATATACCTTCTTCAACAACACTCTTTGTTATTTAATAACTTGACCTCAGGCTGGCATTTCCTCTTCTGCTTTCACTGTGCCACACAGAAAGCTGTGTATGCAGTGCATCGGCACACAGTGAATCCAGCATCTTTGAACCAGTATTTTATTTTAATTCAGAAATATACTCTGTAAACCAAATGACTTCAGGTATCTTCTCAACATCTTCACTTTTGCTGTTGTCTAATGCATGAATACTTAATTTTTAATTTTTGATAATAAGAACAAAATGTCATCACTATATTTGCTTTTCTAGAGTAAAGGGAAATGTTGCCGTATGACCAGTATAAATGAGTGCATATATTTAGGACTTTCAAATAGCTGCAGAGATAAGAGAACTCATTGCAACACCACTATGAGGAAACCATTTACATGCGAGGGAAAATGCAGTTTTCAAGTTAGTGTCAAACAAGTTTTGAAATGTAGTCATCTAAAATGCAGTGCTCCTCTAGTCTATGGGGATGTAAGAAATTTATCTTTTTACTGGTAGCAGTGAATTTCAGAGCTGTTTTGCATGGTTTGGGTTTTTTTTTAACACATAAAACCAACCATGTCTCCCATTTTAAGAGGAAATGAATTTTCATTCATTCTTCACATATAAGAATTTTTTAAAAGTTTTTATTTTTAATGGGGACATATCAACTACCAGACAGAGCTGTAATCCATGTACTGAACTGAGTTCTAGCTTTTCAAAGAATAAGAAATATAATTTTTTCCCTAGTTTCCTGCTGTATTACAAGTTCTCTTAAGAGCTGCTCCATAAAAGGGAAGAACAAGGTTAAATTTCTCATTAAAGATTAATTCAAGATTTAGCTCCTGAATAAAATAATTCTTGATTCTTTAGCAAATTTGCACAGTGCCCCTGAGGTATCACAGCCCATTTAAACTAGAACTAGCACTAATAGCTTTATGTGTATATCTGCATATCTATATTAATATGTTAAGGTCAAATTACAGTATCTCAAGTGCTGTTAGTAATTAACTGTAGTCCTGATCCAGCTCCTCTGAAGTAAATGCAAGTCTTTGGTGATTTAAACAGGAAGTTGAGTGAAATAAAAAGTTTAGGATAGATGTGCACCAATCACACGAACACAAAAATAAAAATCATTGTGCTTGAATGGATATAGGGATAGGTTGTCACTGTAGTTACTATGTAGATACTGTATGAGCTTTCCTAAAGTGTATTATTATTCAAATACAAAAGGATCTACTTTTTATTTTCAAATTAAGAACCAGAACTCTCACACCAGAACTATCAAAGATACTATAAATCCCTATTTCATTTTATAGCTGTTTACTCTGCCTCAGCTGCAAAACACTGCATAAAACTACTCTTCATATACACCCTTATTTAAACTGCTTTGTTCTCTGGGGACTGTTCAATTTATGTGACCCATATGGTTCATTGCAAAGCTTCTATGATCACATTGATTTTAAAACATAAATATGGGAATGGAAAGAAGTGGAAAAATAATGTATGCATATATCTGTTTCCTCTCTACAGACATAACTGCTGACATTTATGTATACTTTTTTCAATCAGGATGATCTCAAATGTCCTGAAGTTGTGCTATGCTCCCCTATATGAACTTACAGGAAACAACATTTTGGTTTTATAAATACCCACAGTTATGGACATACCATAAACTGACTCCACCAAGTGAGAATAAAGAGGAAACATTGTTATTGATGGGCTGAAAAAATAAAAGCTTTTATTGAAAAGGCACAAGAAACACCTTATTATGCAGATAAAAAAGAAAAATAAATTACAACAAATTTATATATGGAAAAAAAATGTTGCCCATCTTCCAACCATCTGGTTTTCCCTTTTATTCTTCAAAGCTTGTAGAACAGATACAGTATCTCTTCAGACAGGAGTGGAAGATTGACGCACTTGAAATTCTCATGAGACAACATAAGACTTTACTGTTTAACATGCATAACTTCAAGATGATTTTTCACCTATTACAACTTAAACAGGCCACAGTAAATTCCATCAATACCTTTGCATAAATATCACCCGTTGCCATTTTAGCAGTTGTACGTTCTAACCTCTAGCAAAATGTCTCACATGAATTTTATTATATTCACTCAGCCTGTGGGCATATTAAATGCAATAGGTGTGCTGTAAATGCACTAATTACTGTCTAACTAAACCACAAATGATAGCAGACAAGTGTGAATGCAGTCAGGACCTAGTTCTGTCCTTGCATCAGCAATTCCTGCCTTTTATTTCACACTGAAGATGCTGGTGAGACAAAACAATGCCTGAATTCATCATCCAGACACTTTGCAGAATCCCTGTTCTGGTTCACTAAAATGTTGTTTCACCATCTCTAGGAGCAGAATACCACAGGAGCACACAAAGTGGGGGATAATGTCAGGCAGCCTTAGAGGCATTCCAGAAAAAGAACAGTTAGCACACTTAGCCTGCTTTTCCAAATTCCAAATCAAGAGCATCCCAGGTCTTCAATGACTTGGAATGAATTCAACCTCTGTAACGTTTACAAGACTGTGCATTATATTTTCATTACTAACCACACTGAGCAATTGTGCATTTCAGTACTTACATGTTTACAGAACTGCAAAGATTCAGGCTCTTAATATAGAAAGTATTCAAGCTCAATTACTGATTTTAGTGCATTTAGCTTAAACACAGGTAATTCTGAGAGGTTTGGTGAATATGGAGAATATCAGTTTTCTAGATCCAAAACCTTTTCCAGAAGATCCTAATGTTGTGGGCTTTTTGGTTTAGATTGGTTTTGGGGTTTGGTTTTGGTTTCTTTTGTGACACAAGCCCTTTTAAAAGAAAATGAAAAAATGAATGTACAAAAGAAAAAAAAAAAAGAATTAGATATCATATTCTACCCCATACTCTGTTTTGAAGTGTTTGTGGCTTGTGAGCACCTTTAGTTGTGTGTTGTGAGAGTGAAGAACTATTGATGTGTATTGTATACATTTAAGGGCTTGTTAGCCAACACCTTGTGAGTCTAAAGCAATGGGCTGTCTGATGGGGTTATGGAGACTGTACAATAAGAGCCTGACACATGTCTAGTGTCTTTGTTTAGCCTGAGAAGAATAGTGATAGTGAATATAGTGAACACCACTTCCTCTACCAGTAAGTTATGACAAGTGGTAACAAATCAGATAAACTTCCTCATTTCCTTAAAGGGAACCAAATTTGCATCTCAAACTAGCATTCTCTAGCCAATTTATTACAAGTAATTTCTGGACCATCATATTAAAAGATTTCATATGGAAACTCTTTGCTCAGCATTATACCTTTGTATATACTATAAGGGAAAAGTATAGAGGTATTTGTGTGTCTGCAGATACAAAAACTTAAATACCGCAAGAAATACCGCATCATTTTGTAGCTCAGATTGTGTGCAATGCCCTATACAGAAAGAGATGACCAAATGTTAGATTCTGCAGACCAGCGGCAGTGAGGTGCAGGTCTGATTCCAGCCCCTTTCCTTGGTTCTTCCTAAGGGACCAAGACAGAACAAGCTGTTACAGCATCTCAGATGTAGTGAGTTGGGTGTGGATTTAAAGTCCATAAGGGAGAAAAAATAAACTAGTTTTCACCACTGACTGAGATTCTAAATCTTAAAATTAAATAAAAAGCAGCAAAAAGAAAAAAACCCCAACCAACCAAAACAACAAACCAAAACCCTTTGCTTCCCATTCTCACAGGTATTATACAAACATAACTCATTTCCTATTTTCTTTCAATAAAACTCTTAAATTAGGAATAGAAAAAGTTAGTTCAGCTTGCTTTTGCTTCAATTCAGCAAACATGACAAACAAGAGTAACTTGCACTGAGTTAAAACTTATTTAAGTCTTAAAATAGATCTAGTTATTACTCATATTGAACAAAAGTATAATTGAGCTCATGTTAACACAGGAGGGTAAAATTAATTAATTATATGTTATGGAACAAATCTTTCTTTTTATCTGCTAGAAAACTGTCCATAGCCATAATTTTTGTTAGTGCCTTCTCTCTGCAATAATTTCTTGACTAAAACTCATTTGGAACACTGACTTTTTAATTCAAGAGGTTTTTGTCTGGATAGAAGTCCACACAGGAGGTCTGTTCTCTGAATGAATGATACTAGCTCTGAGAATTGCAATCCCAGTGTGGCTACTCCAATTTAGAAATGAGAAAATAATTTGTGAGATAACATTGAATATCTTCTCTATATTCACTGTGTTTAAAAACAACCCAAACAAAACTAAACTAAAAAATCAAAACAAAAAAGAAAGCAAACCCAAAATAAGTTAATGTGCATGGCACATTCTAATTTTAGATCATGTATCTGGAACATACTCTATGTCTTATTCTGTTTCTTTAGTTTTTCCTATTGTCTACAGTTTTATAATACCTTAGGAAAAAATTCAGTTGGATGCAGTCAATAATTTATTAAGATACTTCAGCCCTACACTATGAATGCTACTAATCCAAAGTGGTGCAAAAAAATAAACAAACAACCCGAAGACTCTCAGAAAAATTACTATTTTTCTTCCCACCAGCTCTCTGCAGAGAGACTATTTTTTTAAACATAGATTTTTCATCTGTGCATTGCATGTTGCTCAAAAAATACAGTTCAAGTTCACAGTGAACTTTGTGACTCATGCACATCTGTATAGACCATTAAAACTACGGTTGAAATGATGCTACAAAATATCCTTTGTTAACAAACAGCTAACGCACTGAATTAATCTAATAGGGAAAGAGCAGATCAATATTGGTAGATAGAAACCATGAAAGAGGAAGGAATTAATGTAGTTTTGTGGCAGGAGCATACTCCTGCTCCACAGCCAACACCTGATAGGTGGGAGCTTCTCCCATGTCTGGCAGGGCCGAATCCAGACAGCTCCAAGATGGGCCTGCCACTGGCCAAGGCTGGGCTCATCAGTCACAGTGGTACTGGGAAAATATATTTAAGAAGGAGAAGGAAGTTACTGGGAAAAAGCAGTTGCAGCCAGAGAAAAGAGGAGTGAGAACATGTGAGAGAAGCAACTCTGCAGACACCAGGGTCAGCGGAGAATGATGGGGAGTAGGTGCTCCAGCTGCTGGAGCAGATTCCCCTAAGCTTGTGGTGAAGACTGTGGTGAGACCAGCCGTGCTCCTGCAGCCCATAGAGGTCCACCATGGAGCAGAGATCCACCAACAAACTCTGGAGGACCCCACACCAGCACAGATGGATGGATGCCCAAAGGAGGCTGTCACCCTGTGAGAGCCAGTGCTAGAGCAGGCTCCTGGCAGGACCTGCAGACCAGTGGAAGGAGGACTCCACGCTGAAGCAGCTTTGCTGGCAAGACTTCTCCATGGAGTGCTATGCAGAAGCAGTCTCTTCCTGAAGGACTGTACCCTGTGGAAGAGACACATGCTGGAGCAGTTTGGGAAGGACCCATGTTGGAAAAGTAAATAGAAGGCTCTCTCCTATGGGGAGGGACCCCTTGCTGGAACTGTTGATTGATGAATTGTTGATGTCCTTGTCTTCTCCTTTGCCAGGAAATAAAAACCAAGACAGACACATTCTGATTGTTCCTGTACTGTTGAACTTTCTCAGAACTGTTTTGATTGTCAGGTATTCGCAGGATAGTGCTGCATACACATTAAATTTTCAGCTTCATTAGCTGCTAACTAAACTCATATAAAATACATTTTTTACCTCAGGACAGTACTCATGAAAAATTAAAAGCATTGGCCTGAGGTAACGCCAGCTAAACTATTCTTCATAATTAGAATTAAAACTGGCTTATGCTTTGCAATGTAATACAACGGAACATTTTCACCAGCAAATTAATTGATCATGCAATCACAGTAAAAAAAAAAATCTTACTTTCAATTTGTAACAGTACACGTGTAAACAAATTGGAGATGTTTCCATTTGATTTAAAAAAAAAAATTGTTTGCATACTAAATAAAGTGAGGTCTTTATACAATCAAAAGTAGGCAACCTACTGAAAAACCATTAACACAGGAAGGAATAAATTACTGTTATTAATATAGAGTAGTTAGAATTCTGAGTTAACCACCTCATAAATTACTGCAGTAGCAATGGTGATCCCTCCATAGTAGCACCAGCTTTGGCAGTGACATAGATTTAGACCGGAACAAAAAGCATTAAGTTACAGTGTTCCTCATGCATTTTGGCACCAATGACTGAAAAAATTAGCCACTGCTAGCCTTAGGATAGAGGAGATGAGTATGACCCTATCTGTTTCCAAGGTGGACAAGTTGTTTTCCTCTGAAAGATAATGTTGTTTTTAGGTCATTCTGTAAATACAAAACAGCTACAGTAATTGAATATAGCATGCAATTCTTGTAAAACACAAATTGATTTGAAAATGTGTTGTTTTTTTGTTAAAAAATAAAGAAGTGTCATTTGTTTGTTTGCAAATGTGTGGGTTTCTGGAGCTGGGAACAAAATTACCTCGTAATGTTTGCTGAAAGGTTTTTAAAATATTTAAAGCAGATATAACTGTGAAAATAGTTTTGCTTAGCTGAGACATTTCAGTCAGATCAAGCCATCAGTACTGAAAAATGAGACTGGCACAAGGATGCTTTGGTAATTATTATTATATATATGATATGATGGTCAATAATTGCCAGTAATTTCCTTGTACTAAGTTACAGGACAATGATACCATGTTATTTAATATCAGTACTTGTATAAAAGAACTGGACACCTATTGTAGATGTATTAATATTCTGCAAATTAATAGAGAAAAGAGAACATATTGGATGAAAGAATACTTGTATAAAGACTTGAAAATATATTACCATTATCAGTGTTTCATGGGGAGATATCAGGTTTGTGCTCTTAAGGAATGGAACCCAAAGGGGAATTTTATTTTACCCTACTTTGTGTACCTTTCACTGTGTTTAATTACATTTGTATGTAGTACTCTATTATTCATGATAATCATGGTCACAGTGTAGCATAAAAACTTACAAGTAAATGTAATAATTACATATCTAATGAAGTGTCAGTGGTCAGATAAAGGGAAAATACTGTAAAATGAACTTTGATAAGGATGAGCAGTGGTAATGCCAGAAGGCTTCACTGGTGTGAATGTCCTATGAATGGGTTCCTAGATATTTGGATGGAAAAGCCTTTCTAGAAAAAATATATTCTAAAAAGGTAGTTGACCAATGACTGATAAATTCTGCAGGGTAGCGGCTGGAAAGCAGCTCTACAGAAAGAGGCCTGGGGTTCCTGGTCAGTGGCAGGTTGAATCTGAGTCAGCAGTGCCCTCACAGCCAGGAGGGCCAACCCTGTCCTGGGGGTCACCAGGCACAGCATCACCAGCCAGGCAAGGGAGGGGATTGTCCTGCTCTGCTCTGAGCTGGGGCAGCCTCACCTCCAGTGCTGGGGACAGCTTTGGGTGCTGCAATGTAAGAAAGGCATTGAGCTGTTAAAGAGTGTCCAAAAGCAATGAGGATGGTGAAGGGCCTTTAGGGGAAGACGTATGCAGAGCAGCTCCGGTCACTTGGTCTGTTCAGCCTGGAGAAGAGGAGACTGAGGGGAGACTTCATCGCAGTCAACAACTTCCTTGTGAGGGGAGGAGGATGAGCAGACATTGATCACATTGATCTCTTCTCTGTGATGACTGGCAACAGGACCCAAGGGAATGACCTGAAGCTGTATCAAAGGAAGTTTTGGCTGGATATTAGGAAAGGATTCTTCACCCAAGGGGTGATTGGGCACTGGAACAGTCTTCCCAGGGAAGTGGTCAGAGCACCAAGCCTGACAGAGCTCAAGAAGATTTTGGACAATGCTGTCACACACCTGCCATAACTCTTGGAGCCGTCCTGTGCAGGGACAAGATTTGGACTCGATCCTTGTGGAGCCCTCACAAGCCAGCATATTCTGTGAATCTGTAACTGTTTATACTATATGTCACAATAATCTGGCACTGATTACCTGCTGAATCTCTAGAGGGCCATAGCACACCCTGCACCAACAACAGGTTGAGTACCTTAGACCACATTCAGGAGGGTAGTAGCTTCCATATGCATATAAAGACTACAGGATTCTACATACCTGTGATGAAATAAAGGACTGATTAAGGGCCATTTTGAATGTCTACCCCAGAAGCCACCGGTGGCTACTGGGTCCATTCTAGCCTACTTCAGTCCAACAGTTTTCTTCAGAGTATGTGACTGGGGTTCATTTCCAGTTGTTGCCCCATTAGTTAATTGTGATCAAATATTTTAGAGTGACTGCAGTGTGACTAGTTATGTTATTTATGACAGCTTTACTCCACTGATGGAAGCAGCTTTGTAAAAATAAAATGTTCATATAACTATCAGTTGCAATCTCACCTTCCCCAACTATTACTCCCTACACCATTAAGGAAATGTAGGAATAATGACAAAATATTATATCTATATATACACATACATACCTATCTATATATGTATATATATATTTATATACCTTCCTATAAGCTCTGCAAAGAGCTACCTGTGCCTGTCCTATCCCACAGCTTGTTTCAACCACATGTGCAATGTTCAGAGCAAACACCCAGTCTTATTATCACTGCTCATTTGGAACAGTGTTGTTCCCACTGGCTGCTGTTAGAATAGTTAAGTAGTTTTAGAGAATAGGAGATGTTGTTTTAAACTCCACCCTGGGACTGAACTATCTGCCACAATAATAAACAACACATACCTATTTGAGCAGGAATTATGCATTGACTCTGGTTTGGGGAATAAAGTATAGATTAATCTCAGGAACACAGAGTTGATAATGTCATTATTTTTACTCATAGCTTCAGGTGTTATTCTCTTCTTTAAATTTCAAGTATATTTTATTTTTATTTAATAATAACCTGGCATGCCAAGTTCCACATACAAACTACAACTGGATTGTTTCAAACTTTTTTTTGTCATGCATATGTGTAAAGAGAAAATCATCCCCCCTCAGACCAGCTTAAAACATCAGAAGACAGCACAGGCTCACACAGGATCATAGAACATGCAGAGTTGGAAGGGAACAACAAGGATCATTAAATCCAACTCCTGGCTCTGCACAGGACTACCCAGGAGTCACACCATGTACCTGAGAGCATTGTCCAAAAGCTTCTTGAGCTCTTTCAGGTTTGGTGCTCTGATCACTTCCCTGGGGAGCCTGTTCCCAGTGCCCAACCACCCTCTGGGTGAAGAATCTTTTCCTAATATCCAGCCTAAACCTCCTCTGACACAACTTCAGGCCTTTCCCTTGGGTCTTGTCACCAGTCACCACAGAGAAGAGATCAGTGCCTGCCCCTCTTCTTCCCCTCATAATAAAATTGTAGACTGCAGTGTGGTCTCCCCTCAGTCTCCTCCAGGCTGAACAGACCAAATGACATCCACCGCTCCTCATACAGCTTCCCCTCCAGACCCTTCGCCTTTTCTGCCCTTCTTTGGACACTCTCTAACAGGTCAATATCTTTCTTACATTGCAGCACCCAAACCTGCCCCCAGCACTGGAGGTGAGGCTGTCCCAGCTCAGAGCAGAGCAGGACAATCCCCTCCCTTGCCTGGCTGGTGATGCTGTGCCTGGTGACCCCCAGGGCAGGGTTGGCTCTCCTGGCTGCCAGGGCACTGGTGGCTCGTGTTCAACCTGCCATTGACCAGGACCCCCAGGGCCCTTTCCGCAGCACTGCTTTCCAGCATCTCATTCCACAGTCTGTACATACATCTCATTCTGGGTTCAGAATTCATCACTTGTTGAACTGTTTCACTGATGGCAAGAAGTGAGAGGTGGAGGACAGGATGAAAGGAGAGCAGGGAGAAGGCAAAATTAGTAGCTTTGCTAGATTTCCCAGTTAGCCACAGGCTAAATAAAATGAATTTATGTTAAGCAATATGTTCCAAAAAATAAGCTGAAAGAAGATACTCATTCCCCTTATTAAGGGATAAACTAGAGGCTGAATGGGATCAAATCTCTTTGTTGTCAAGTTTATTTCCACCCTTTAATCAGGATTATCCTGTTTTATGTATTTTAGCCATTTACATGACCTCTTCTACTTTGGGACTTGAGAATCTCACAGCAATAAGCCTGTACAAAAGTGATGTAAATGTGGCAGTACTAATAACTGTATTTCACAATTCAAAAATTGTGGTCTATACAATTTCCTACAGACTATGCAAGCAGGAAGAAGAACTCTAAATGCCACATAACAGGCTGATCAGCAGGTCACCCATCCTCTGTGTATTGTTAGAGACAGACCTCTGAATGAATAAATGTTTAAAGGCTAGTCTAAAGTGTCAATGAACTGTGATCAGTATCAATCTGATCCTGTGTTTCTCATGTACTTTAAAGGGCCTTAACACAGTCACAGCCCCCCGAGAAAATGCAAATCTTGATTCCCTTCATTTCAGCTTGCATACAGGTTAGACACATCTGTATACTTTTACCAAGCATACGCAGAGCAAGCCTTCAAGCACGGACAGTGCATGGACAATACAAAACACCATGTGTATTTAACCCACAGCCAATTTAATTGTATTACCTTCATTTAAACATCTGTTTCCTTCTAATTAGAAGTAAAGAAAATTGCATCAAGAATGAAAATATCCACAACATTTCATTAGAAAGGGTTGCTAACCTCCATCAAGCATGTCAGAGACACTTTCCATTTATCTTTTATGCAAAATGACTTGCAGGTAATTGCACTCTCTTCAACTAATATAAAAGTATTTTCACTAGAACTACTGATGGTGACAAGGGCATCATTCTGAAAAATTATTTTTGACAGCAATTCAACATCACTTTGAGAAAGCAAACTTAAAATAATCCAGAGGCACTGGTAGAAAGAGTTAGAAATACCTAATATGAAGCAGTCTAACATTAAACTATGAAGTATATGCTCAGGAAAGATAATCATGGAACAGATACACATTTATTGTTTAAAGCTAGTGACAATTTCTTATTGACTTCAGTGAAAGAAAAGCCAGATCAAAACCAAAATCTTCAGCAGCAATTTGCTTGTACCACACAAAAAGCAAGTCCCACAAATCAGAAGCTCATACAGAATCAAAAAGAAAGCAACATTTCAAGCACTGTTGAGAAAGAGGTGATAAAACATTCTGATCATGAACTGATAGATTCTGATACACAAATTCACCCTACTTGAGTGAGCCTCCAGTAGGACCGTGTACACAAGAGATTACTTGAGAATCAGTGTTGAAACCTCAGTCTGGGCTTCATTTTTCAGAAGGTAGATAGTTTGTCAGCAAAGCGTATCAGTAAATTTCAACACTGGCCAAAAATGTTTAAAAAATATTTAACAAATTCATCCTATTTTTTTTTAAGATCAGTGAAGTCATACCTCGTTTGAAATCCTCTCCATGTGCTGGGAAGCAGTGAAAAAGATAAGGGAGATAAGTTCCACAGACCTATTCTGTGTTGGTTCTGCACCTATTATCCTAATACAAATTTGCAGTTTGTTAACCCACATTCTCAGGTGTTTTCTGGCCCTGTATTCCTACTGAAACTTCTCTGCTTTATAACCCTCAGTCTCAACTTTATACAAGAGGATGGAAATGATGTAATTTTTTTCTGGTATCTCTGAGAACGAGCTGCATCACATAGTGGAAATTAAAAAAGAGTTAATGTGTTTGGGGAGAGACATAATAGGCTAATATTCCTTGTTTTTTAAAATGGGACCAGTGCTAGATTTCACAAAAAACCTAAATTACAGCTTTTATTAGCTATTTAATAAACAACTAAGTTAGTGTTACTCTTGCAAGAAGACTAAATTTTAAAATATCTATTAGCCCATTTAAGTTACAGTGAAATCCAGCTGAGGTCAATAGAAATACTCCAGTGAATTCTCAGATTCACAGCATTTTTCTACTTTCTGAAATATATACTATTGTTTGGTTAAAATGACTAATTAAATAAATCTTAGTGAAAAGTGGTATGTTTTTCCTCTTTTTATGGAAAGTTTCTTTCTCAATTTTGCTTTCACTGTTAGCATATAAAAAGCCTGATCCATGCAAAAACAATACTTTTACTGTCACCTTAGAAGAAGCCACAAAATACAACTACTTACCATGTAATTGCATGGTTCCAGACTAACAATTCATGTACAAAGATACATTGCAAAGCAAATTAAATGGTGAAGTAAAATATATTATAGTACTAGGAAAATACTTTTTCAATTCAACTAAATAACCACTGAATAACTTTAAAATATTTTCCCTGTTTCACCTGAAGACTCCCTGATTGGTTTTAAGTCAAGATACTGTGCCATTTTGTATGAACAGCTACCTCATTAAAGTGCAATGGGAGCAAAAGTGCTTGTGTTTCACTCTTCTCAATTGATCCCTCGACTGACTTCTATTCCACTTATTTCAAACCTAACACTGACATTTTAGAGGTAAAATTCAAACCAGAATATTCTACTTTTTTAATCCTTTTCACTCAACGATTTAGTGTTCTTATCACACATGGCTCTTTCCACTCTGGTCAGATTAGATAGGTTTTAGAGATTTTTTTAGTTGGTTTGCAAAGATTTGTTGAGTCAGATCTGTGGCAAGACAACTACAATTTTGCACTTCTTAAAATAGTGCAATAATCATAATCTTTTTGACAAATCCCCACTTTATATGCTTCTAAGATGCAAGCCTGTTCTTCATTTTCTCATGTAGCCTACAGGAGTGAAAAGAGACAATACCTTGCTAACATTTTCCTGCAAATAGGAAAAAAAATTATAGAAGTTGACATCTGTCTAAGCATTTAGGAGATTTTCTAGATAAATGTGAGCTTTCATTCTTGTTGCATGGATTTTCCCCTTTATTCCACTCTAGAATCAATAATTTTTTGTTGCATTTTATTTGTCCCTAAAGTATGTAATGTTATTCAGAGTGAAGAAACGAAGATATAACAAACACTACAGTACGTTTCAGCGTGCCCTCATTTTATACTGCACAGAAATTTCTCAGTAGGCACATTCCTGTCTTATTAGAAAAAATTCTAGATTCATTTAACAGGAGCTACTAGTACTACTTAATTTAATGAGGCAAATATTGCCCTGGAGGGAAAAAAAAAAAATCTGTGAGGTTCTTAGGAACAGCCATACAGTATCTTATACATCCATAATAAATCTGGGTTTCAGGAGAGCTAAATTTAAGCCTTGCAAGCCTCTTCTTGGAAGAATCTCATGAGAACAGGGATCCAAGAAAGTTGGTTGATATTCAAGGATCACTTCCTCCAGACTCAAGAATAATCCCAATGAGCTCAATACAAGAGAGACATGGAGCTCCCATGACGGGCCCGTGTAGGGTGACAAAGAAGTTTAAGAGATTGTAACATCTCTTGTACAAGGAAAGGTTGAGGGAGCTGGGCCTGTTCAGCCCTGAGAGACAGAGAGAGGAGCTTATCAATGACTAAAGAAACCTGAAGGGACAGTGTCAAGAGAATGCAGTCAGCCTCTTGGTGCAGCCGAGCAATAGCATGAGAATCAACAGGCAGAAACTGATGCAGAGGAGATTCCACCGGAATAAAACAACTTTACTATGCAGGTACCTGTGCACTGGAGCAGATTTCCCAGAGAGGTGTGGAGTCTCCCTCACCAGAGATGTTCAAGAACCTGGACAAAATCCTGTGCCGTGTGCACTAGAATGACCCTGCTTGAGCTGGGAGGTTGGACCAGATGACCCAGTGGGGTCTCTTCCAACCTTACCCAGTCTCATCAGAATTTTTTTCTGAAGTCAGTTTTTGCATACACATGGAAAAGTACTTCTTTGACATAGTTTGCATTCCAGATCTAGCTGTGCATTATGATTTCTCATTTAGAAAATACAAAAATCAAAACTAAACTAAATTAACCCACAACAGAAAAATTTGCTCATTTCTTGAACAAAACCCAAAAATATTATTGCAGCTTCCAGACTTTTTGGAAGTTTGGATTTTTTGCCCATCTCAATATTAACACTGGGTATAAAGTATGGCAAAACACTATGATATTTACTTTTTTAGTTAATGGGAATGGACAATTTATCTTCAACTAGAAAATCAATGTTAACTTTTTCATAGTAAAGTGAAATCAGATAGAAAATAACATAGAAGAGAATTCTCCCTTCAGGCACTTCAGAGTAGAACCATCTACCAATCTTTTCCTGCGACAGAAGAAATACGATTCACTCTTCAGGTTCTGCTTGCATTTTGTCAAGTACTAAATTTGCACCTGGTATACACTTGAATAGAAGGCAAAAAGAATAATGCCTTCTCTTTAGCTTTTGGTTTTGTTTCTTTTTTCCCCCTCTCCTCTCCATAAAACTGGACCAGTTAGCTATTCTGTGATATTACCTGAGGGAGAATAAACTAACATAAATTTCCAACAGAAATCTTCTTTATTTCTGCTCAAAACCACAAGTGTTCTTCGACTTAGGTTTTAAATATGCTATCAGGCTGAAGACAGAAAGAATGCCCATTCCTTGCATTCTTCTGTATTGCATAGTAACGGTATCAAACTGGCATTTGATACAGCCCTGTATTTTACAGATTTCTTTCCTAAGAATGGTTCTTTTCTGTTATCCTGGAAAATTTTGTAGACTTACCCTTTTTAAGCCAAACATTTCATCTAGGTTCAATATCAATAATGCTGTACATGGTTTTGTCTTGCGACACTGAATTCACTAGGGAGGGATGTGCTGTTTTTTGTCATTTTCACCCTTATAACTAGTGAAATATTTTTAGGAAGTATTTGCTAATCTTAAGGACCAACGATGTTTAAAGGAGCATAGATTAAAATTGGGCATTTCAACCCTTTTGCAAAACATCATAACTTCCCTTTTGCTCTTCCCAAATACTCACATGAAAAGTTCAACTACTTTGAGAAGCATAAGCTCCACTATTTCTACTTTATCTTTTTGCATACCTATTTTTGAATTGAAAGAATCAGGGTTTTCCCTATATAATGGTGTTACTGACTTTAAAATTAGATTTTTTGGGGAAAAAAGCCCTCTATTGTATTTTTCCACCTCTTCCAACAAGTAAAAAAACAAAACCAACCAAACAAGCAAACACCAAAAGAATAAAACAAACAAAAAAACTTCCTCCTTGAAGATAACTGTTTGATTTTATGTTTGATATTTTGCAGACAGTAGTTTTATCTCAGCCTGAATATTTTTTTAAATTCTTATATGTTGAATGACAGTAAAGATTTACGTAAGTATTTCAAAAATTTGACTTTTCTCTTTCATTCAAAAAAATTTGTAACTCTGAGAATTCCCATTACATGTTGCTCGTAAATCAGTATCACTTATAAGGTACCTGGATGTTGTCAGTATAATATTAATATAATGAAAGCTTAACTTTGGAATCCTGCTGAATTCATCTCTTTTGTAATAGACTTCTTGAACTGAGTCAGCAGAAGTCGGTTAATTGTAACAATTACCAAGCTGTGACCCTTCAGCTCACAGCATAGACTTAGTTGGGTCCCCAGAGAAGGTAAGGAATGAGGAAAAAAAGAAAGCAGATAACTATCACTCTGACCTCACATTCCTGAGAATTGTGTTTGTTCAGAAGTTATTACTTTCTATCCTGGAGCATCACTATATGGCAACAGTGAATTGTAAGCACGATTAATTTTATCTATCAACAAGCATAAGTAACTTTTGAAGTTCTGATATGACATCAGCATCCACTGTTTCAAGTCTACTTCACTATTAATTTAGATTCTCCTCCTAATTTTTAAAAATTGCCTAAAATAGATAATTTGGTTTATAAATCAAGTAACCAACACTGGGTTCTAACAAGAATATCTCATATTTAATTTGTTTTAAATATCTTTATTTAGACAGGGTTGTGGAGAAGAAAGCTCATTTTGTATTTATTATATTTAATAGTGCCTTCATGCTCCCTCAGGACAATAGCTTCCAGGGAAGTGGGAAAGCTACAATCACCCTGAGCATCTTTTTTTTTGAGTAGCACAGTGACCATGGCTGGAAGACGATTGCACACCAAGGAGTCGTGATGACGATACCATTTGAGTCATCCCTGGCTCATGCTGTGCTACATGCACAGGCTGGAATTGAGGCCATATCCCATGGGCACAATATAAAATTCAGCTGTATTGGTAAGAGAAGAACCTCTTCACAGCTCCTGTTAGTACCAGTGATTCCATTTCCTGATGGGAAGCCCTTTCAAGAGAGCACACATTAGGGTGTTTCACACATCTGAAGGGGCGTAATATTATTGCTAATATTCTGTATTTATAGTTTTATGTCTAATAAAGGAGATTTTAAGCATTTTAGGCAATACCTTAGGAGAGTCAGAATGTCTTTCTCACTTGGATATCTCTAGAGATTATCTAGTTCAATTCCCTTGCCAAGGCAGTGTCACTAATAGCAGGTTACACAAAGAAATGTCCAGCTGGGCTCTCAGTGTCTCCAGAGAGGGAGAACACATCAAATGTCTGTGTGATAATGGTATTGGACATGGTCTGAAGGAGGGAAAAGGAGGGCTAACAGTCCTTTTATTCCTTCTCTTCACTTAGAACACTACTCTTCACTAAGTATGACAACTTCATGTATAGGCCAGGTTGTTTCTATTTTTGGAGGCATCTGGAAAAAAAAGTCACATGAGAGAAGTCAGAACTCATACTAACAGTACAATGAGGTTAAAAAAAAAAGAAAGAAGAAATCTCATGTTATCATGAAATTAATGATCAATTAAGGATGGGACAGTGAAGACCAATCTGACTGAAGTTTCAGATTCTTTAATAACAATGGCAATGGGGGGAAATTGTACCAACAAACACCTCCCCCCTGAATTTTGAAATATAAGATTCATCTTGTCAGCAAAATTCCCATTGCTGTTTGTGTCACATAAACTCCTTCCTATAAACATAATATCTGGATTTTCATCACCATTTTTCAAGCAGAAAGCTTAATCCAAATGCCTTTCCCAGAGGCTGGGATGAGCCCTGACATGTAGTGTGACATAAGGCTGTTACAGTCACCCCTCAACAGCAGACCTCATTGCGCCCAGGCTTTCACCATGTAACCTGGCTACTCAGACTTGATTTTTAGTGACTAACACAAATGACCTCTGAAACAGCGTTATTCATAAGCCTCAAATGCTACAGTTCATAGACTGAATAAAAAACTAGGATTAAAATGCAGAACAACCCCAAAAAGTCAAAATGAATGTCTGCTAAGAAAGTGTTATCAACAAGAGTCCAACGTGTGTTTTCAACATTAATGTTCCAAGGAATTTACTAGCTATTATATTGCTACAAGATATTATAAATTATAAACTTTTTTTTTCTGGCATTTCATAAAGCTGACAATGTTTTATTATCAGTTTCAGAAAACTACATATGTACTTTTTCCCTTTTACAAAGCCCAGCAAACATTTGAAAACAAGGTAATAGAAAGTGCAAAACCTGCAAGTAAATTATTCTTTTTATTCAATAATTGAAATACCTGGATAGAAATGAAATCTTCCAAATATATTTAAATTCAAGATGAATGTAAATACCTGCACCAAAGCCTATTTAACAGGACACATTTTCACCTCACAAGCACAGTGATATTCATAGAACCACTGAATATTGCAATGGCTGAAGTTAATAAGACGTTCCTCTCCGGATCCTATATACCTTATCCATTCACCAGTTCAGATCCTGGGTCTTTGAAGATGTCACCCTGCCCTCTTCCTCACTAGCTAGCCTGGCTTGAAATTTGTTATCAGGTCCTATCTCTGCTAGAAACAGAATGGAGAAGAAGCTTACATAGAAAATATATAGGAAAAAATTAGTAAAAAAGAAAGATAGACTACAGTAGTCAGGCACAGAACTTTGCCTCACAAGCAGACTGATCAGTAGCTTTTATACAGCTGATACTTGCTCTCTCGTCTCCTCTCCTTCGCTTGCCCTCTCTGATTCAGATTGGTTCCTACCTTTCCCTGCTTTTGGCCTTTCTCCTAAAGATCCTGTAATAGTTCTCCACATTAACACAATGCCCTCAGAATATCCCTAGAAGTTTTATAAAATCCCACAAACCTCCTCAAAATTCCCATAAAAACTCTTTCCCTGGAAGCCCAATAATTATCTTTTTCCCTAGTTTCCTCTCAACTACAAAGTCCTGTTTGAACTTCTTCAAAGGCCCAAGTGGTTTCTTGAGCTGTCCCTTGGACAGTAACCAGAGATATAGTCTTTGTTACTTTCTCTGTTATCTCCTCTCCCTTCTGGTTTACCTGTCTGGATATCTCATTTATTACTTATCCTGTCTTTTGTCCTTGCCTCTCATACTGATGAGCTATCTGCTATGTATTGTGACAAACCCCATATCCTCATGTTATCCTCAACAGACTAAATTAGTCAGCTTCACAGAGTCAGGCTTGAACTATAAACATCACTACAAGATTATGTATTGCAAAGTTTTTCTGACAAAAAAACCAAAATGGTAATGATATACACATCAGTTAAGTGCAAATCTGTAGGAATCAATTAAGTTTCACTTATGTGAGTATAACATAATAATTCTGCTTCACACAAAACATGCAAATGAAAGGTGCAGTCTACTGCACTGTCAAACCTTGCTTTACTGACATGAAAAATTATTGGCAGTGCCAGGACAGGTATAATTAAAAATGAAAAAAAAAAAAATCCGACTGTTATTTCTATTGTGTAGCAGTGTGAGAAGGCAGAATGTTAGCTTGCTCTCAGACTAGATTCTCAAATAAATTACAGGATTTTTAAGTTACACAATAGTTTTTGATCTTTCAGGTGATTATCAGACAACTTTAAAGGTGGGTAGATAATTAAAATCACAGAATTTAAAAAAAAAAAAAAAAAGCTTAGTAGTTACATATTGAAGAGAGATATAAATAACTGTCCTTACTGAGGAAAGGTAGGAAAACCAAAACTGTTTTATATTCTTAGTATCCGGCTAATGAGTTAGCCTCTGGCTAACAGTCAGCCTGTCATAAAATACCTGCTTAGCTCTCCAAAAGTCTCAGTCTTGTATCTTTTCCCTTGTCAGAACATCAAAAGACACATGGGGGACTTTGGAGTTGATACAGCACAAGATAGAGGTTAAATTAAGCTGTTTTACACCAAAGAAGTCCCATTGGTTTGGAAGATCACAGAATTCACCTTCAGTTAACAGTCATACTGAGAAAAAAACAAACAAACAATCCCAAAAACTCCACACAAGACAAAACAAAAAACCCCACAAACCCTCCCAAAAAACAAGCAAAGAAAAAAAACCAACAAAAAACCCCAACAAACCAATCCACGAAACAAAACAAAACTTCTCCTCCCTCCCCCTAAAATACTTGTTCCTTTGCACATTTATCTTGAGGGTTTGTTTGCTTTAGCTTAGGAGATAGGAGGAGATTTGTTTGTAAATGGTTAAATCACTCAGTGTAAGTTATTGAGTAGCTTATCAACCACAAATTGATGAAAGACAAGATTCATTTCCATCAACTTCATTATCACTCAGCCCCCACATTCTGAGAGACAAATCCAAGCATGTAACCCATCTATGTACATCTACAAAAGCCTTTGTTTCTGTTGTAGCATTAGTGCCCCCTTACCTTCAACTACAGAATGGGCAGAGGAAAGTAAAATAGCAAGGACTTCTTATAATTACAAATACAATTGTTTCTTCTCTGCATTTGTACTGAGATATGAAAAGGGTGACACTAGAATTCACTTATTATGTAGCTGGCACAATAAAGAATGCATTGTCTGAAATGTCTAAGCGCTAAAGGAATCAACCTTTAATTTTTCTTTTGTCACCTAGAAAAAGAAAAAAAAAGGTCTGCTGTCATGAAATATAAAATTCATTGTCTGATATGATCTAGGTCTTTAAAAGACCCAACAACACATTTCACAGTAGAGCACTTGGTTTGTTCAGTAAAATCAGGATTAGGATATGTAATATTTGAGTGCATTCTCTGTCTCTTTTGATTACAATGATGAAATGAAATATAGATCTCTTCAGCAAATTTTATTTTCCTGTTTAAACTGCAAATCCATAATGAAATGTAGAAGACTTGAGCACAAAATAAAGTTTTTTTGTAAAGAAACAAAGCAATGTAATTTCTCTAAGTACTCCAATTTGAGACACTCTAGGGTAAAACATTCCCCACACGGAATTTTTCAGGAAAACAAAGACATTTGAAATAATACAATTTATTACAGTTCTGCAGATACATGTCCTGAAGCTATATTAGACCAAATTGTGTTTTTAGAAAGTGATGGCTTTAGCAGCATTTGAGGATGTTCTAAGGATCATATTTTGCAAGATCTTGGGGTACCTAATAAGGCAGCCTCTTCTAGCTAGTGAGAATTCCTTGGTAAGGCTTCTATATTTTGGGAATAGGACTATGAAGCATTTTGTTGTATTTTATGAAGTATACACATACTGAAATATAATTCAGTACAGAAATAAAAGTAAATTGTTAATTTTTCAGCAGACATTTATTAGGTGATGGATGTTAAGTGACTGCAGCTGTTGTGGCACTGAGTCTAACAGAACTACACGAAGTCCAAATCACCTCATGAGTCACTTTGCTCTGTGTGGATTTATAGCACACGATTATAGCAATGACATTTGTAGTTCTGTGACATTTCTCTCACCATGCTAACCCGCCTCTCAAGAGGCCTGAGACATGATCCACATTATGTCCTACATGTTATATTTCCCTAGCTGGCCTTGTCTAGACAAGCCCTTACTAGCAATAGTGCCTGTTCATCTGAAGTAGCAGCCACATCAGGACACACCACAAGTCAGTGGTATCTGCTCTATTTATTGACACAAGCTTACCCACATTATGCTATTCTGTAATTAACCACAGATGCTGTCTGTGCAGAAAGCTGAAATGAAAGTGCACAATAGAAGAAAAATAATGTTGCTTAGCAATTTGCAGCATTAAAGAGAAAAGTTAACCCAGCAATGTAGAAAAGTTTCAGTCAAAGCTGCAGGTTACAGTAAAGCTCAGAATTGAAGGCACAAATTATCCTTACACAGCAAACAATTTGTATATTACACCTTTCATCATATCAGATGACCACCTTCTGAAAATATTAACATTTAATCAGCTAAACATACAATAGCAGAAATGGTGATATGTCCTAGAACTGCTATATTTATAAGTTGGATGAAGTCCCAGATCTTATGAGAAAATATTTTTCAATTACTTTCAATTTCATGGGAGTTCCATTTGCGCATTGCTTTTCAGTCCAATCTCAGTCCCTTGGAACCTCTTTGTAATGGGGTAGTACAGCAACTTCTGCTCTTTATCTTTCCAAGGGGTCTCTCCCAAGAGAAAAAAAGTGTCGCCTTCCATTTCCCATATTTTTCTAACTGAAACAGACTTACATGAGGTTAGACTGATCTTGCCAGTTACCTGCATGCAGTCTTAGGACTGCCTGTAGTGCTGTGTTATTTTGATGGGTGTTGTAGCACAGACACAACAAAACAATTACAAGGCAGTACCAAAGAAATCCATTACAGTTCAGAGAGAAGGACAGAAGCAGAATAACTTGTTCAGCTAAAATTGTAAAGCAACTGCAAGCCTAGACACCATGTCTTGGGCACACTATTCCCAGAGCAGACTGAGAAGACCTCTTTAAAAACACGGCATCTTTGCAGGGACATACTGGGAATCAGATCCTGTAGCAGCAAGGGGAGATTAGCAGCTCAGGCACAGCCATATGTAGGTGCTGCAGGAAGCAATGGAGGATATCTGTACATGAGGAAGAGAAGAGCTGCACAGTGACCTGAAACAGAGCGTTTTGGCAAATGTCAAAGTGAAGTTTCAGCACAGTAGCACACAACTGGGCTCAGCAAGGAGGAAAAGATGTGGAAGAGCACACACAAGGCACCCTGTCAAGTCGTGGGTGATATATTATGCTTAAATGAGTACAGTAAGCAGCAAACCATGCTTTGTAAAGAAGGCTCAGTTCTGATATTTCTACTGTATTTGTAAGAGAAGCATTTGCTTAATTTCCAGTCCTGGCTTACTGTTTCACACACTTTGACAAAAGCATATAAGTGGCATATCTTACACAGGATAAATCTGGAGAGAAGAGAGGAAGGATTTTTTTTTTTTTCTCATTTTGTCTCTCTTTGTCCAGACACCTATTAAAGCTAAAAAAAATACCTTCTTCTGTCTAAATATTTCATATTTTGTTGATTAAAACATATGAGATTAAATAACCATATGTGCAAATATGCAGACAGAAATGTTCCAGCTGATCAAACTGAATGGTAAGAATGGTATTTGGAGATCTGAGCTGGTTTGGAAAAAACCCTAAATATTTAGAAAATAAAAGCCTATAAGTAAAATTCTCTTGGTTTGTCACTCATAAAAATATGAAAACATTGCAGTAAGTTGGCAGAACCCATTGAATTTGCCTTGCTTTGCAGCTATCAAATGTACAATAAATTAGTCAGCCAAAGGAAGTCTATGTGTTTTATAAAGAGACAAAATTCTGTGAGGAGCACACATGAGCTTCTTGCTAAGGAATACCTTCAGTGCAGGCAGCTCAGGGTGCAGCTGCAGTCAGAGCAGGAAGTTGTGCTCTTGGTGGGAGCCCCAGGCAAGAAGCCAAGATGTGCTCACCCTTTGCAGAACAAAGGCCCTGGGGACCCATGGCCCAGCCAGGGCATTGGACACTAAGAGACAGCAGGAGCCAAAGACCCAAAGAATTTCCCACCCTTGGCCTGTGAGCGTAGAAAAGCCCAGGGGTTCCTTTGTTCTGGAACCCTCCTCAGGGGCACCAGCTCAAGCTGTCATTTTGCTGTTTTGTTATTTACTTATTGGACCAAGATTAAATCATCTGAAGGATCTGGACATCTGAGACTGCTATTGGAAACCTGGTGTGCCTCTGAGTGTGGGGTGTGTAGCTGTGAAAGGACCTCGGTTCCAGGTCAGGTGGTGTGAGTGTCTACCAGGATGGCTCCTGAATGGTCAGACAGGTAAATTTCCTTAAAATGCTGGTGCTAGGACATACTAAAATGTTATGATCACAATTTCTTTTTAACCCAGGGAAAAAAAAAAAAAGTCTATCCCCTTGGTATCACACTCAATTTTTTTAAGTAGCCACTGATAAAAGCTCAAGGATATTCCATGATTTTCGTGAAACAATAAGGTTGTAAAGTTTGCTTGAGATTTTCAGGGGAAAAAAAGTTCTACACACATAAAAACAAGCAAACAAACAAAAACCCAACAAAAATCCCAAATGGTATACTGATTATTATTTAATAGAAATGGAAAGAACAGTGTTCTACTTAATATAAAAGCATTTATTTCAAGGCTAGTAAACTTCAGCTAGCACTTCTGCTTCAAGTGTGGATGCCTTTCTAGCTACACAGAGACAATTATGTCAAAGTGAAAGCAGACACCATTCTCTTGTAATCACTTTAGTGCTCCACAGCAGTGTGGTTTTTGCAGAGTACACAGTCTGAATACAAAGTGAGCCCTGATGCTCTAGATACCACCAGTGTGGAACAAGAAATGGATTAGAAAAACAAAGTAAAACCTTCTGGCAGTCAGTACAAAAATTTATCTTGCCCACGTGGCCAGATATGGCTCTGTCACTGAATAAGAAAGAGGAGTCAATTCAATAATAATGTTAAAATTGCTGTCATGCATGCTACTGATTAGGTAGGAATAGTATAGGCATTTTAAACTTCTGGTGTTTCCTGACCAAATTACTCCTCTTTGTATTCTAGGACCTGTGAAATAATGAACGTAAAAATGTAACAAACATTGCTAGACACAGTACCAATTCTGAGCAGCATGTGCATTATATTGACTAAAACATGTACACCTTATTAGGCGTGGTATAAGCACGCTACAAGTGAGTCATACTCCTGTTTTGTGCCCAGTACACTGAAATATGTCCTTTACAATAGCTTGCAAGAGGTAAACCCCAGAGCTGTAAAATTGTACTGCCAGACTTTGCTTTGGGTGAACTTCCTACTTGGAAGAAATCATTATAAATAATTTCAGTAGATTTTTAAATTCCTTCCCAATCCTTGTTAAAGATAAGGGAACAAAAGCATTATCACTAGTTCAAGGGGGGATATTTTAGATTGCCATTTAATAATAAAATGCATATGAAAAATTTGGAAATAAATGTATTGTTTTGGTAGAAAAAGGAGATTTCAAGTACTTTTTGGCTATAAATATGATCTTTGGTTGGCAGAGGTAAAATAAAATGTTAAGAACAAGTTATTGTAGTTGAAATTACTCTAAAGTCATTGCAGTGGCACAAGTGCACGAGATGTTGAAACAGTAATGCCAACAATGATCTAAATCCTTCCAGTGGTGAGCTGAGGTTGCTCAAGGACTAAACATTATGATAGTGTGTGTCCTTTGAACTTTAGAGATGTAACAACTTTGAAGTATATGAACAAGAGAACATAAGGTTAAAACAATGTCATGGAATTTTTTACCAGTCGGATCATGTTTGAGCAAATTTCTCTGTCTTGCAATGCAGGATTTTTCCTTTACTATTACTGAGAAATGGCAGCTATTCACGCTGATAAACACATTATGAAAGATGAGTCCTCCAGAAATTATTGCTAATTTTCAGAAGAGTTCTCCAACTCTCAAGGCTAAGTACTTCTTAAAATATAAATTATTGTGAAATGCCTCTTTTCCTGTTTCACAGATATTTTTAAAATGCTCACAAAAAACTGGAGAAGTCAGAAGTAGGGTGGAGGGGCACAAGCACAGATTAGTGAGGCAAATCCCTGCTAGACTTTGCACGGCCTTTAAGGAATCCCACTGAATAGTCCTCACCTGGTCCAAGATAGTCCCTTTGAAACTTTTCACCTGAGAGAACTTTACACCTTGCTCAGCCAGAACCAGAGGTTTCCACAAATCATTCCTATGAGACACCCAGCAACTGATGAAGTGCTTACAAAAGCCTAAATAATTTCCAAGGAAGATTATGGCCAAAAATCTTTTTTTTTTAAATCTAAATTTTTTTACAAGATCAACTTTCCATCTGCTTTAAGCTCTACACCAAGTGAGGTGAGTTAAATAAATAATAATCTATATGGATTTAAAAAGGAAAAGATACTTGCAAAGGTATTTCTTAAATTAATGAAGGGAATAATCTTAAAAGCACAATTTTGCCCTTGTTGACTTTGAAATACAATATTAAAATACCTGAAATATAATTGAAGTACTATTTGATGCATTTCCAGTCTGAAGTAAACAATTGGCTTGATACAAATAATTTTATTATTTATGCCAGATGAAAAAAAAAGTGAAAAAGTTACATTGTTACACTGAGTTCTTTTCTGACTAAACATGATTTCACATTGGACTGTTCCTCTCAATTTGTATCTTACCAGCTGAGAAATAGCACAACATGCTGCACAGGGAAAGGCATTTTCTAAATTTACAAATATCCAAACATACAGAGAAAAAAATAAGTAGATAGAACAGGATCCACTTTAAAGACTGAGTAGTTTTTCAAGATATTTTTAAAATGAAGAGCAAAGAAATTTAAGAAAACTGTGCAGTGATTATAAAGTAAAGAGCTTATCTGCCTAACAAAAACCTGGGCTAATGAACCGGTCAATGCAAAAATGGAACTACTTGATAAAGGGGTGTCAGGAAGAGCAAAGAGCAGTCTCTGAAGAAAACTGGCAGAGACAGTCTCAACATAAAAGTTAACATTACTTTTGTTTTATTACTGAAATGTATGGTTCCTCCTGTCTTCAGACATATTTATCTTGGAACAGACCAGGAAAATTAAAAAGATCCTTGAACAAAGATAAATATTGATCACATAGCCACAGGTATTGCTGATTATTGATATCTGCTGTAAGTACAGCCTTTGTGATTTATTTTTATTTAATTTTGAAAAATTTATCTAGTTGAATTCTAGTATTAATTTAATAGATTAATATTTTCAGCTGTTATCATGTTAAGGTTTTGTGTACATTTATGTATCATCATTCATTGGAAACCATTTCATTCAATTAAGCATAAATTGAATAACATTCTCATCCAAACTAGTTTTAGTCAAAATTGCTGAAGTTCTGCTTCCTCCTGTTTCTCTCTTGTTTGCAAACTAGTATGAAAGACATTAATATTCCCTAAAAAATGTGCTTCATTTATTGAGCCTTTGTATTGTATTTTCTTCAATATGGGTGATAACCTGCATGAAGCACAGTGCAGCAGAGAAGACATCAGGTAAACAAGCTACTGTAGATGTCCTTGAGAACATATGTCTCCTATAGATTCTGCAATGAGGCCTGGCCTTCCATGATGCTCTCCAGTTTTACTGCTCAAAATTTTTCCAAAGACAGATGTGGGGAACAGGGGCAAGAGACAAACGCTTTTCTGCTCTTTTCCCAACATGCTGGGACAAAGTCAAACTCAGCAACTGGAGACTGTTCCCCAGTCTGAGAGTCTAGATACAGAGAGAGTCAGTATAACACTGAAAGTTGCTTATGCATCATGTGGTGGTCTTCTACAAACTGATCTGAAAAATAAGTGTCATTTTCCATGCAATAACTGTAAGGTTAGTGAGGGATTCATTACCTATCTATAGGAAAGAAGTGTAATCACCAAACAGCATACCTAAATCTTCTAGAATATTTTTGTTACTGTGTTGATGATAATTTATTAAGGTCTTGGGTGAAGAAAATACACTCCTTATACCATTTGGAGACCTCAGAAAAAAATATAAATATCATGTGGATACAGAGTACACTTTCTCTAATGATCTTTCATTCAGTATCAGACAATGGGCCAGGAGGGAATGTACATAGTGCCTAAGCACAGCTGTGTATTCTACTTACAAGGGATATAATCATCTTTCATTTACAAGTGACATGGCTACTCCTAGTCTAACCATGTAACAGGAATTTTTTCCATATAGTTTATTGCAGATGAACAATTATTAGCAAAAATCATGATTATTTTTTTCTTGCTTATTTTTTTTAATATCTGTGTTGAAGAATTTGGGTTTTGTTGGTAGTCTGAAATTTCTTCCCTACCTCAAAGTTCTACAAATATAATCTTTCTGAAGGATGAGCCACATATATTCTAAACATCTGCTGGGGTATTCAGCTGCATGTGGTTTAGTGAGTCACATGGCATTGGTTCTCTTTCCTAATTCATCAAGGCACTTACTAGTTTTCACTTCAATGACAAGACTCATTTGCTTAAAGTAGTCAAGTTGTTAATTGCTAAATATCCAGCTTTCCATGTAATATAAAGTACATAAATGTACATTTTTATACATATTATACTGTCATGAATAAAAGGAAAATCCCAAAAAGGTGGCCCTGTTACTGAAGGAGAATAACCACATGGAAAAGACTGAGGAACTCATTGCCTTCTTTGCCTCAGTTTTCAATGCCACATTTTCCCCAGGTCCCTCAGAAAACTCTGTTCCAAGTGTGAAAAACAGTTGAGCAGGTTAGCTAGCCTTTTGAGGTTCCTACCAACCTAGATTATTCTGTGATTAGAAACTTCTGTCATTATAATACACAGGGTTTTAAAGTATACACCTGAACTGTCAAACAAAATCCGTAGCAGTGGTAGTAACCATATACGCATTTTCTCTTATAAATGACCACAGTATAATTTGTAGTATTTATTATAAATTAGAAGAGCATCCTTGGTGAAAGAGCTGAGCTTTCATTAATGTCGGTCTGACATTTGCAAAATTGATTTGTTTTGACATTTAGAGCACTTCTGTTGTAGTGTGGGCTCATGTCTGACATTAAGCAAACTAAATTACGGTGGTTTTGCTTAAAAGCTTCCCATAAAACACTGTTATTTTACAATGGAGATGACATCTGTTCTAGCAGAAGCAGTCATGTTTTACAAAAACATAGCAGGTATACTGACTTATGTGGAAACAAAATCCTTAAATGAAGAATATTCAAAGCATTTAATGTTACCACTGAAAATAAATGGAAATTCACACAAGTTGTAGATTTATTCATAAAACTTGGAATCCAATTAAAAGTTTGAGGTAATACACCAGAATTTATCTGCATTTTTACCTTAAGATAAAAAAATTGTTTTCATTTTAAGAAATACTAATAACCTGAGAGGGCATGGAATAGACTAGTTCAGATATTGGAACTCTTTAACAGTATGCAGGTCTTTTTACTCACACCAGTTTACATTTGTAACGCATAAAGAGATCAAGTTAAAAAGAGATGGCTGATTTCCTTCTGAGTGAATTACATCTAAATGCTCACTGGTTATTAAATTTAATTTTTTTTCTGATGCATTGTATTAATTAAAATGTTATTTTTGATTCAGTTTTCTACAACATAACCACAGTCTGTAGCAAATCACTGTGTTCTTCTGGGATTTATGTATAAAAGGGAAACAGCACAGGATCTAAAGGGGTAATCCACAGGGTTATAGGTTTGATTTTTTTTAACAGATTAGAACTCCATAGCTAAGTTCAAGCAATCTTTATCATTAATCATACATGCATGGAATATTCCAACAAAGAACTATTCCAGCATGCCTTCTTTTTTATCCACTTTTTCTCCTCTTATGGTGTAGATGAATGATGGCAGAGAAGCACAACTGCTCCTAATAGTAAACCACTTGGGAAACCCCCACCCCTCCCAAGCACAGCAGGTTCTTCTTTTCTGGGTACCTCAGCAGGACACACTCCCTATCCATATGAAGTAAGACACTCCATCCCACCTTTCTGTCAGCTCAGGAATGACAACGAAGCCCAGTGCAGCCTTTCACCTCCTTTGCTTTCAGTATTCTCTCCCACATTATGGTACTTGGCTTGTTTGTCAGTTACCTGGGATTTCCAGATGGTCTCACAGGACTCTGCTAGACAGATTTAATATTGCTTAATTTCCAAGATCAATTGAAATCAAACCAGTGCAGCCAATATAGATAATGCACATGTAGATTGTTCCTTTCCTAAAATTTTGGCTCAACAATGTCAATACCACAGAACTTCATGAAGAATTGTGCCAAGCTGGAAATGCACTTTGTTCTATTTCTTTCTTTTCCAAGATAAACACAGCAAGCAAGTGCCTGTGTGCATGGTATTCTTTCACATGATGATCCCTTCCAAGTCTTATAACTTATCTCTGTTACAAAGTGGACTCATTTTATACGTCAAAGCAAGTTTTGACATTAACGTGCCATTCAAGGTGAAGTCCTGTCATCAGCTCCATGACATTTACTTGCACAGCTGCTTTCCAAAATGTTGTCTTTACTCTAGTATTCTTGTCTGCTCCTTTCACTGAACTGTCTGCTTTGACATAAAGCTCTTTTTTAGAACTATTGCAATTAAATTTCAGCCAAAATTTAAATGTAAATATAATAAACTGAAATTATTTTTTCTGGAGCAAACTGCACACTACTTGTCAATCCTATACACAACCACCAGCTCGCTTTCTTTCCTTCCCCTAATCTTCTCCAAACTTGGTGAAATCAGTGCACTTTTTTTAAAGTTATGACTATAACTTAGCCTCTTAGCCTATTCTCTTTTTGTTTGCAATCTCATAAAAGGATCTCTAATATTAAGCTTGTGAAAACACAATTGAAGTTAAGCCCACAATTAAACTATTTTTCTCATTACCTTTACTTCAATAAAACAATGGTTTAAGCTTTAGAATATACATTAAATAAATTATATCTTAAACACTGTTAAATCCAAAAATCAAAGAAGATCAATAGATTATTCTTAGGTGACTGAGTATTGGTTTTAATGCCTGGTAGACTATTTAAGATTTGATTATTATTATTATTTATTTTAGGGGTGCAATGAAAGCGCTCAAGGGCTGAAATACATTAATTTGCCTTTTAATGAATTTCTGCAGACTGATATGTCAAGCAAAGGATATGGTATGTTTGCTCAGGCAGAGTGAACCAACATTTATTTATAAAATTTCAGTTTTAGAGGAAGAGGGCTTCTATCAAAGCTATTTTATGTACTGCTCTTTGTTGATAGTTGTCACTACTAGTGACATGACAATAACTGAATTTCAGGGACAGATGAAAACTTGAAGCAATATTATTAAATATCATTCAACAACTCTATTAAATTCACAGTTACCTGCGTCAACAGTAGCTTAATAAAAGATTTTTTTTTTCTTCTTAACCTGCAGTTTTCATTGCACACAAAGAAGTCATAAGAAATCAGTAATCTCAGCATCATTTCCAACAGTATTAAATCACTGTCCTTGAGAAGACAATTATTGTAGTAATTAATATGTGCCTCTACTGATCTGAAAGAGTAATACCACTTATTTTCTAATCATGTTAAGAAATCCATAAACATTTAAAATGTTCCAGATTATGCACTATTGGTTTCCTTGCCATTTTCACTTCCAGTGACTAATGAACATCAAAAGCAAAGCAATAATTTGAAAGTCCACAGGTAATTATGTGAAAGTAAGTTGAAATATTAGTCTATGGCTTTTACACTTTTACACCACTCAGTATATGATTGCCATTGTTATTCAACACCTGTAGTTGCTCTTTCACAGAATCAATAATAATATGCAGTCTATCAAAATGAGAAAATTTTGGCACCCTGATAATATACAAAATGTGGATCAGTAATCTAGAAATTACATATAATTTTGTCTAGTGAAGTAGTATATTTACATGCTCTATAATAAAGCACAATATCTTCAGGTTACTGAAACTAACATGCTGGACTGTAGTCATAATTTCATTGTCTATTTTCAAAAGATGAATTTTCACTTTTTTCTTAAAAGTTTTGTTGAGAATGAAGTGTTAATGCCTCTAGTTCTTAAAAATACAACCAAATAAAACAAAACCAACAAACAAACGAAAAACAAGAACAAAGGATCTTTTAAGTATTTGCCACTCCCTAAATTCAAACACCTCTAGGAAGTTCTCAAATCTAGTGGTGCAAATACATCTGAAGTGAGCTTCACATCAGCAGAATTTGTAACAAACATCTTCCCATAAATGAACACCTGTGGTGCCTACAGTAAACAAGCAAAAAAACTGAGTTTAGCCTTGGCTTATATTTGCCATCACACTCATCCTGCCTCATAAAGCAATCATTTGCAACACAAAAGCCTGTTTCAAGTGTGTGTATACACTTTCTACATCAAAACCTCATTGGTTTAGGCTCATGTACACTGCATCTATAAGGACCAAATGTCAGAGAGCAGTAGTGGCATTATAATGTGTACCAAACTGCAGATCAACACCATAAGCTAGTACATGGTTCTGTATTCACCATGGTTATTGTATTAACTGTAGAAAGCTTTGCCAAGTTTCTACAGACCAACTGATCTCCATAAGCAAAAGCAACAGCAACAGGCTAAGGAACTTCAGTAATCCTGTCAGAGCAACTAGATGCCCTTCACCTGGCTCCTTCAGGGCTACCAGAGAGGGACCAATTGGCCAATTGTCCTGCAGCAACACTACTCACAATAGAAGACGTTCTTCTCAGACCAAGTACTGTTCCTGTTTACCATTTTTCAACTAAAAGACAGCTTTGCTAGTAATTTTTCTCTTTACTTTCCTTTCTCCCACCCCAGATTTTAAAAATGCCAGTATTGCTTTATTAAAGAGAAACTGCAAGTCAACTGACAGGGATACTCATGATAAAATTCCACTTGAAAACGTGTTTCTGTTGAAAGGCAGAAGTCTTAAAAAATTAATTTACCAAATTCAGAATGTGGGGAAATTTCAATTAGCTTTGATGCAAAGAAGTTCACTATTACTCCATATCATGTGATCATCGTATTAACGTATTACATTTTCATTTCTTCATTTTCCCATTACCCTTGCCAAAAGGTATACTTGGCTATAATAGAATAACTTCTGAACTTCTAGAGCTGTTAATTTTTCAGCTAAAACACCTCTGTAACCAGATGCCATACTAAATACTGTTTTAGAGGGATTACCACAAGTTAGTTATCTCCAAATGCACAGAGCAGAGGCACACATGGATCAACATAGGACCCACATATTTATCCTGCTTGAGCTCCTGAACTTCCTTTCAATTTGTTTAGAAAAGGGAAGGTAAATTGAAGTATCTCTAAGTGAACAATCTGATAAGAAAACAAGCCCCTCAAATCACTATGAATGCTACTGGTCACAATGTTGTCTCTGGAAAATGCTAGTAGGTTTCTCAGCTCTCCACATCCACTAGCAGAATTCATACTAAACTACTTATTTCAAATCATAGCTTAGCCATAAAGTGACAACTTGGCATCTAAAAGATCATACACCTAATATAGCCAATATGTTAGCAAAAAGATATTCCAAAAATAGTAATCAATTACTGCCAACACACACAAATATAATGGAGGAAAAAAAGACAGGCAAGCTCACATTCTCATCATATGAGCAGGTCATCCACTAAATATACATATAGATAAAGCAAAAAGCTTCAGTGTTATAAAAGCTGAATGCAAATGATGATAGAATTCAGAAGGATTAGTATTCTCTCTTTAGACAGTTTCAAAAATATCAATTTCTTTTAATGGTTCTTCTAAATGCATAAGCAGTAACATCTTGTGTACCATAGGAGAATAATTGCAAAAAAATAAGAGGAGACCTGAAAAAACAGCAGCCATATGTACTTCAAAATGAACTATTCTGCTCTGTATTATGAAACCTAGAGTAAGGGACTGCAAATACCAATAGAAAAAAAAACTTTAAAAATCTAATTAAAACCCACTTTGGAACAAAATTATGTTCTATTCCATTGTGATTATTTCTTAATAGAAACAAAGGAAATATGTTTTATTTACAACAAAAGTTATGTTAAAACCAAAACTCTTGATTCGCATGTACTTTCCTTTGACAGCTGTGTGAACCACTAAAAGTGTCACTCAAAAGCTTGCAAGAAAAGTTGTCAATTATGATTACTAGCATTTATACAGTTTAACATTTAAACACCAGGCATGTATAAATGAAGTTGCATGGAATATAAAAAGTAGACCGAAAAAGATCATCTGGGATGTCCAAATGAAAAGCGGTGACAAGAGCTATTTCCAAGAGGACAGTTAGTACAAAATATAACAAGACCTTCAATAAAAGGAATAGAGAAGCCACAGTCAGCACCTTTCTGACACCTAGAGGGTTTGGGTTCATTGTCAGCTTTGCAGGACACGCGCTCCTAATAGAATTCAGGTATGGCTTCTCACAACCAACACCTTTTTTCATTGATGGGCTTCAACTTAAAAAGAGAAGCAAACAAAACCTGCAAAATCAAACAAAAGCAGGTAAACAAAGAAATAAAAATATCACAAAAGCCTACCACCCTGCCCATTGCACTACTATTACATTTCTAGGAACAAGCCAAAATTATTCTTCTGCATTTTGATTCCATCAGATAACTTCTGCTTCCTTTTTGGCACAAGAATGGCAATCAAAACAAAATATTCCTATCAACTGCAAATAACCAAAGTTCTTTTACTCTGATGCTGAACTTCAGTGTCAGCAAAATAGATGAAGATGAAGTCCAATTCCCATATTAATTTTATGTTTGCTTTCTCACCTGAAAATGTCTGCTAAGAAGACAGCTAGTGAGTATCTCATACTGAATTTTATCATAAAGACACCATTGTTCTAGAGGGTGTCTTAAGATAGAGAGGTTATTTTTTACTTGATGGAGATGGATGAGGAAGAAAGTAATTTTTTTTCCCTAGAGAAAGAAAGTAGAATAAATCAATATTACAATAGGTGAAAAGATTAATAATGATATATATATTTTATAAAGATTTATAAAATGCTGATACTTTGTACAATTTAGCATAAGAACTGAAAGTTAAATGCTTTACTGAAAAGGAGGATATACTGATATGTACATGATGTTTCTGGGGGAAATCTTGACCTATATTCTAAATGCACACATTCAGTTTCAAGGAATTTGGAAAACCAAGAGAAGTAAAAGGCTTTCCACATTAATATGTGCATGCAGAATCAAGACCTATGGAATAATTCATCTGATCTAAGCCTATGGAGCTTTTCATCCTCTTCTAAACCAATTCATGCAAATGCATTTAATTTAATACATGATATTAGACGAACATTAAAAATACAGGTTACTCTGTCAGAAAAACAATGACTAAAATATGTAACTGAGGAGTTGATTCTAATGGCTTACTGTGCATTGATACTGAAATAAAGATATGGGGAAAAAAAATACATACACAGAGTCAGGACTGGTTCAAAGAACATGGAAACAGAGAAATTGCTATTATGGGAATCCTTATTTGTCCTGTAAGAAATCCACTAAGTGCAACTTTTTTTTCTAGTACATTTCCTGAATAGATCAACCTTCTGTAAATCAGCTTTGGACTACTGCCACAATCTCACTTATCTGCTGACTTTTCACACTCAGCACTTCACTCCGAAATAATGCCTATTCATATTTCAAGAATTTTAAAATACGAACAGATATTTCAAAAGTCAGTCAAGAAAGTAGCATAGTCTTTAATGAAGAGTATGGTTATTCTAGAATCCATGTAAAATGACTGACACCAGGGGCCAGATTCAGAGTCCACTGATGTCAAAGCAAAGATAAGTCTTCTAAATCTTGCTTTGTATCTCTTTAAAACTCAAAATACAGATGTCTCATAATATGACTGGACATATAAGATTTTAGTTCACTTAGCAAAATCAAAGGGAAATATTTTGATGAAGATAGTTAAACAGCAGAAAAAAATCACTTTGGTGATATTTTTCTGTATAAAAATTTTTTAAAAAAATAGTTATATAAACAGCTGAAGCATGGTTTTCTAGAGACAGAAATGGTTCAAAGAACCAGAGAAGCTCTAGACATGTTCCATTTTAGCAAGTGAAAGTCAGAGTGACCACTGAGTAAGAAAACAACCAGGAAAAAGCAGCATCCATTTTAGACCCTGCAGAAGGGCTGCAGAGCTGTCTTCTCTGACTCTTAGGAAGATGTGTGTGTTTTTCTCTGCTCACATTGCAAGCTAGCAGGAAGGACACCAGCCAACTCTCCTCTAAAAAATGTACACAAGCTACACAAGACATCAAGGCACAGAAAATATAGTTTCAAGCACAATGGCCTAGCTCCAGCAATCTTTCACATCAGATAAATCTAAGCAAACATGATAAAAGCCATAAACATCCATAAAGCCAATAGGCACAGAATTCCAAGTATACATGAACAGACTGATGTAGCTGATATCTCATTATATATCCCTTTCCTAAGCCAGTACAAATCATTTATTGCTAGGTGTATGACAGACTGGGATTTTGAAAACTCATTTGATTATAAAGTGAAAATTCCTCATCACTGAAGGCAAGCATGCCCTACACAAAAGGAAACTTCATGCTCGCCTAACAGCTAAACACAAATCTGTTGAACTTTTCATCATGTAAGCAAGTCTTATGATGCTTCTGAAGTCCATTAAATTGAAACTCCTGCAGAGAACAGCCCCTGGGTATGTTGGCTAAACGGCACAGGTTTTAACTGTGCTTCTTCCTGAAGTGTCAAAAGTTACTTATGTAACACTCCTATTACTTAAAAAAACCCCACAAAACAAACTATCAAAAATCACAATCCAAATAAGCAAACAAAATATAAAAGCCAAAACAAAAACCAAAACAAAAGCCACTGTAGCCTCAGCAGAACAGCTAGCTTTCTTCATCTTCCCTGTATGCATCATGCATCCTTGCAGTATAATGGATGCGCTTGGAGCTGCTGGTGTTAGGACACATTGTAACCATTGCCAATTATCTTCATTTCCACTAGAGGGAATGGGAGTTGAAAGCAGCTGACACTGCAAAAGACTGAAACTTTAAATTAGGCATAAATTGCAATGCAGTAGGCAGAAATTGCCGTCGTAACAGTCTTAATAAATACTGGCATATATTGAAGTGCATGCTACCCACTGCCTTCCACAATGCAAACAGCCTGGCACTCCCTGGTTGCCATAGAAACCACAGGATACTCCCATTTTAAATTCTGCTGCAGTGCTGAGGCATCATTTCTACTGCACAACGACACGTGTTCATTATTGAAGAATTCTGCTACCACATCATCATACTGCAAGGTCACAAAAATAAGGAAATGTACAACACACAAAAATTGTCTTAAATTTTCAACTGTCTGCCTTAAACAGTTAGATACAGAGTACTATAAATAGAAAATTTGCCACCAACATTCTGAAGTAAAAAAACCCACACACCATTCCTTCTTTGCTTGTCTGTGGGGAAATAAAATATATTTTCTGTTTTATAATACATAAGATTTGATGAACTGAAGTGTTCTATACTGCTTGTACTGTATAATTCTTTCACACTTGGAAGAAAACCAACAAGCTAATTCACAAAATACTTTGCAGAAAGTTACTCAAAGTGGCATTGCAAAAAAAGAACATATGCTTACTCTACGAGACCTGTGAAACCCAGATATGCAATAGCCAGCTTGCCACATATTCTATGGTCATGAAAAGCTGTGACTGCTTTAACAGAAAGGTTGGGCACCAAGCATAATATCATCTTAACCTGCCCAAACAGAGATCTTTGGTCAGTGTACAACTTCTTGCCATCCTATGTACATAATCTTGACAGTGTACACCATCCAGCAGACATCTCAGAATCTATATTATTTTCTTAGCAAATTGAGGCCACATTCAATTGCAATAATGATTTTGCATGAAAAAAAACATGACTTTCTCTGGAAGTATTTCTAAAGTACCATGCATTGCTATATCAAGTCTTACATAATTATGAAACCCACTTCTGCTACTGAGGGCTAAAATTTCCCTTGGTCTTTCAGACAAAAATATAAATGTGTGAGGATGTGATTATAGCTTTATCAGAGGTTTAAATTACTTGAATGAGTAGACTGGAATACGTATCATGAACATAAACTTGGGTAACGAAAGCACTGCAGCTATTCTTAGTCCTCCTCAACAAATTTATTTTTCAAGACTTCAACATACATATTAGATACATAAAATGCTTATTTACCAATTGTTACCAATCTATCCCTCCACTCCTAGTGGGATTTTAATTCCCCAAAACAATATAATTGAGCTCAAAACAAACATTACTAATGTTTACTGATTTGACATGTTTTATCATCTCTGCACTGCCAGGATACCTCAGATGCTTGCTGCTTCTTTTGAGTTCATGTGATGTCCCACATTAATAGCCACTTTGAATTATAACTCTTTGATGATGTTCCTCAGAGATTAAGATAAAATCCCTAGACATTCTCTACTTAAACCACCTCAATGAAAAAATCTAATCTCAATCTTTTATACAAAAATGGCGCATGATTAAAAAATTGAGGAAAAAATGGCTAATTTTGATTACCTTCTTAGTACATGGAAATAATTAAATTGCTCAGAAGGGCAATCCAACAAAGAAACAAAAAAGGGGATGCTATGTAGCCGTGGAATGGGGTGTTAACCCCTTAGGTGCGGTGGAAATAAGATGCACAGCTACATGGTCATCTCTCAAGACAGGAAAGAGAGAGAGAGACAAGTTTATTCAGAAACACACTGGTTTTTATAACATGACTCGCAAATCCAAGAGCAGAAAAAGATGATTGGTTCAGAGAGAAGACACCTCGTTCCCAGGGCCTGGTCACGCACACAACAGGTGTTCTATCTTGTTATTAATTCCTCTCTGTTTTGACCAAGTTATCATCCTGGGAGAGATTTTCCCTGGCCTTCAGCTGGACCAGCTTATCAGGCTGGGAACAGAGCTGAGAAGCTCTGGCCTGGAATATTTTTCAGGCTGTAATTTCTTACTTTCTCAATATGTGTGTCCCACAATGCTACTTTCACATTGCTAGTAAAGCATGAAACAAACAGATATGAGTCCTAGAACAGTCCCATCTTCAGAAGCTTGCTGCCTCCATACAGACTTAAATCCTCCTTTCTAAAAAGACATTTTAAAATTACTTCAGAAGCTGTTATATATATATAGAGGTTCAGATGCTCACTCAAATGGTAAAAATCCCAGATTCGGATCCATTCTTCAAAGAGATTTTAACAAAGTAGGTATTCTACCCCCATGTCTAAGGGAATATAATATTTGCTATGGTGAGAGTTCTTTTTACTACATGATTGTTTTCTATGTGACAGAGGTAGAATTTTTTGAGCAGTACTCATTAACAGAGGTCTTCCAGAATTGTTACTGTTTGTTTGCACAGAATTAGCAGAAAATTATGGCAAAATCCAAAGAAAACCATCTTTACACAACCAATGATTCATAGCAAGTTTTTAGAATAAGTTCAGTCTTACCTATCCCAGTTTCTAAAAAGACAAAAATGCACAAGCAAAGATATAAAATCTCCCATCTCCTGTGGAGGTCACTTATAGGACAAAACACTCTATCACAAGTTCAAATATTGGATTTGCTGCTAATCCCTGCAATATACAGGGACTGCCCCAACTCAATCAAAAGCAGTTTGAAATGTCATTGAAACTGCTCGCCCATCAGAGAATGACGCTTCAGATGCCAGGGCTCTGAAAACTAGTCTGTACTTAATCTTTTGCTGATTGCAAAGATTCACCTCTTACACGTACAAGGGTCTCCGAGGATAATGGCTCCATTTCTCCTCACTATCCTCTTCCCAATACACTCCCTCATGCCAAAGAATCTTGGCCATTTGTCAGGTAAGTGTTAAGAAAAAGCTGGTTTCAGAGTAGAAAAGCCTCACTTATTTCTCCATTGTGGAAGATTGAAAATTATGATACAAAATTGTCCATCCATATCACTGTGAGACTGGGTACTGAATATTAAGAAAAAGGGCAATTTCTAGTAAAAAGTAACTTAAATAAACATGGAACATTATCCTCCTAATGTCCTCTAATGCATTCATTTTTTGATGAATTATTATATGCTTAGTGTACTACATAATTTATTATTAAAAAAACATGCTAGAACCTGAAAAGTTGTTCCAACAATAGTTGTGTTCTGACATTCAAGACACAGCATTTTCCCTGTCATTTTCTAAACCAAACAACAGTAAGAGTGATTCTGTAGTCACCACTCATGGGATAATTTCTGTAAAATAACTAGCAAAAGATTATGTTCTTCTATGACTGTAAATGTATTTGGTTACGTATGCTCTAATTATTTTAAAGTGTTGCCTAGGAATGTGATGTTCACAGTTTTAAATGGGGAAAAAACACTCAAAACTTATTATGCATTCAGTGTTGGCTGTTCACTAAAACAAGAAGGTGTCCCTGCAGATCTCAAACTTTGAGTCAAAACTTTCAGAATGATCTTTGACATGTTATGTAAAACACTCACTGGTACAAAACTAATATCTCAATTTATGGCCCAATTGATCACTGTTTTTATTATGAGACTTCAAGTGTAAATAATTCACTTAAAGGCTAACTACAGGCTATCTTTTTCTTCGTGTTATTGTAAAATTCATGTCTGGCCAAAAAAAACCCAAAAACACAATAACTATGCAAGTAAAATGTCATACTGAGCTACTCCTCCAATGTATACATGGTTCCAAGAGTTAGAAACCAGTTATCTATGCACCAATGCAGCAGTTTATCTTAAGGTATCTTAAATTTAATCTTAAGCCTCTTAAATTTACATACCTTCAAGAAATTCCACATATAAAGCACATCATACTTGCAGAGACTCTGTAAATAACTGCCCACTAGCAAGACATCAATAAGAACAATTTCGCATGTGTTTTCAACTACTTGAGGAACGGCACAATTTTTTCCAAAATTTAGGAATATATATATCTAGTATTTTTAGCTGAGACAATAGGCATTGTCAAGAATTTTTAGGTTTTATTCCTCTCTTTCAAAAATTCTTATCACACTGGGGTTCCTATAGCATCATCATTATCACATAATAGAGACTAAGCATACTCTGCTCCCTTAAAACATTGCTCCATATATTCTTCTGTAAGACAGTGTGAAAGAAGCAGACAAACCGTATTTGTTTAGTTTATCCTCAGCTTTTCTTTCAAAGAGTGTTTCTCTAAAGGTGCCTGATACACAGAAAATAGGTGTGTGGTACCAATCCTGCTATGAACGTGGGCCACTGTGGGAGATACCACCAGAACAGACCAAGACAGCTTTCATCTACCCCGACTGTCGGCCCTCAGAACTGTATCAGACTCAACAAGCACTCACGTACAGAGAGTAAATCTGAAGTAAACTTTAATACCTTCAACTTCTCAATATTAATTCACCTGATTTTAATTCACCAAACCCTGCATGAGCTACCAAAATCCTGGCCATAAAGTTGGCCTGGGACTGGTCAGCTTCGCAGACCCCTTCTGCCCCTGAAACCTGTGCACACTGTCCATCTCAATGTAATATTGGCTAGCTGTACCTCTCTGTTACTTTATCTGCTTTCCTCAACCCCAATATCTTATCTCTACTGTCCAGAAAGAGAGGAAATCTGAAAAAAACAAAACAAAAAACACTTCCTAGATCTTTGAAACACAGGACAAACAGATGGAGATGGAAATCTAGATGTGAGCTGTGATGATAATTGTAGCAAAGTGTTTTCATTATGCAGAATCCCTCACAGAATTTACAAGTCTCTACAGATCAAATGGTTTTATGGGAGCTGTACACATTTCCTCTCACAAAGAAAGAAGTAATCATTCAGTATCTCTTGTTTCCCAGAAAAAGCTTTCCTCCCTCATCTGTGTAGGTATCCTCAAAGCCAACAACACAGGCCAAATAGTACCATGAGGTGCACAGTCACCTCTCACCTGAGGTGGCACCAAATTTATCCAGCAGAACAAAAGTAACTAATAAATTTTCAAGTGAGACTTAGATTATGTACATGTATTGTACATTAACAAGCATTAGTGTGTCCAAAATAAATATTTAACTATCCTATGATGAAAATTACTGCACGGAATCAATGATATACTATAATCCTTTGGAAGAAGCTGGTACTTATTCATGGCCCTATCCAACTTATTAAATCATGCCCCATCAAAACTCCAAAATATTTTTTTCTGATTGAGGCTAGTGGGAATCTGTACGTCATTCAAGCCAAAGTTATACAAAGAATCTATTTCTTTATTCCTCTTCCTTCTTCTAAAAAATATTTAACTATAATGTGATTTACATATTTTACAAAAATTTGCCTAATATGTACTTAACTTTCCTGAATTCTTTTCTAAAAATCATTGTGAAGTAAAAGCCTATGTAAAAAATAACAATTAACAATTTGCCTTCTATAAATAAAACAAAACCCCTATTCTTTTACACATTTGCATGCAGTTATATATAATTATGAAATAACAGGCAATTTTTTCTACTACATATATAAAATGACTGAAAAATCTCATTGAATAATGAGGTAGCTCAGTCTGGATGGTATCACAACAAAAGTAACACAAGTTGCAATATTTATAGGACTAATAATTCCATATAATATTTATAGGAGTTCATAAATATTTTAAGTATTCCCATTGATTTTCAAGTAAACAAGAAGCAATGCAATAATTATTAACTAAGTTACAAGAAAGTTAATTTCATAGATTTTGGTGTCAGTCATAGTAAACAGTAGTTACTCATTAAGATACTAGAAAAACAATATTCAGTCTGTGGCTTGAGATTATAACAGGGTGATCTTTTTCAGAACTAAGATTTCCAAGACATCAGTACAGTAGCTACAATAAGAAAAAAAATTATATGTGTAAAAAATAGGCTCTGTAATTCCAGACTGCTGACAAAACTAGTTTTGGATGCTGCCAACAAACTAACTTTCTTTTTGAAAATTACTTCCATGCTGTATCATACACTGCATAGTAATGGGCTGAGTTCTAGGTGAGAATGCAGAGATGGAAAAACAGCTTGAAGTTCTTTTCCTCAAAGAATTTGTGATTACTACTACTAAGGAAGAAAACAAAGGACTGGCAGAATTCAATATAAAAGGTGTGTTGAACTGTAAAACTGTTTTATGATGTACAAACATTCATATATAGCTATCTACTGTTCAGAATATTTTAAAATACATATACAAAGGGAAAAAATATTTAATAATTTTTAAAATATGCAGCTACTGCCTCAATCATTATTTTGCATCTGTGCTCAGAAAATAAGAGAAAGTTTGACTTGTAATTCTGCATATGATCCATTTTGTCCAAAAGTAGCTTATAGGGAAATGATCAATAGATACCTTTTGAAAAATAGCAAAACTACCTGGGTCTATGATTCCATAACATACAGAAGAGATTCCTGAAACAATGTCTCGGGTTTGTGCTTATGGCCAATATCACTGGTAAAGATGTTCAGCTGTTTTCCTAGCTTCTTCTCTGACACTATAAAACCCACAGTACAGCCATTTCTTCCAGTGACAAAATGTAAGTAACAAAAATTCACCAATGCACTTAAATTTTAATTTTAGCATGATTAATTTAACATTGGGCTTGTGCTGTAATTTATTTAAAATTAGACATCTGTGTTCCCATATGCAGCATTAGACACTGCAGTAAGTTTACTGGAAACTTCATGCCAATGTTGCATTATATCACTTCAGTACCTGCTTCCCAGATATGGAAAGAAACAATGTGAATACTCTAGGTAAAGCAAGACACTGGTCAGCACTGAAATGCATGCTCTAACTAGTCAGCAGAATTTCATTTTCCAGAACTGAAGAAAATTCCATACATTATAGTAAATGCTTTTAAGTTCTCATACTGACTGTCCTGTTCTAATCAGTCAAAACAAGATAGATTTCTCATTTATCTTTCTTTTGCATTTTACCAAAATAATGGCTAAGTATAACTGTTGCATGCTGTACAGTCATTCATATATAGTTATCTAGTGTTAAGAATATTTTAAAATGCATATGCGAAGAGAAAATTAAATTATTTAATCATTTAAAAAAATGCAACTATTGCTTCAGTCATATTATTTTGCGTCTATGCTCAGTAAAAGAGGGAGAAAGTTTGACTTGCAATTCTGCATATGATTAATTTTCTCCAAAACTAGTTTATGGGGAAGTGATCAATTAAATGCAAAAGTGGTACAATCGCAAGTATAATTAGAATAATATTTTAAATGTACTACAATGGTGGACATTACATATTCAAGAAACAAACAAAACCACTGATGCACTTCATAGTTTAAAAAGCAGCATAAGGTTCCAGCAGTTCTGCAAAAAATATTAGAGAATTCTGATGTAGTTAATGTTTTAGAAGTGGTAAAAAATGTACTTCTGTTCTTATTATGATTTACTGCCCTCCTGCTGTCGTCTCCTCTCATATAGTTCTCTCACATCTTCTTTACAACTGTTTCTCTTTTTCTTCCCCCATGGCTTATTTTAAGCTGTTAGAGTGTCTTATTCTTCCTGTATCACCACTGACAGCTCTTCTACAGTCTTCAATTATTGCATTATTTTAAAAAGTCTGAAATACTTTAACAATAATTTAAATTTTCCTGTTTTAATTATTTGTCTGTGATAAATGCAAAAATAATGCAAGACATTACACTTCAGGGTTATAGAAACCTTTTATGCAGTACATTTCTTATTTGGAGTTTATCTTAAAGTAAGATTGTCCTTAAGAAGCCCTTTTTACTTCTACTCAAGTGACTTAAAAGTCACTAGAGATATGACTTCCAAAATCAGCAATGAACGAATGATTGACAAACATATGGAAGTTCAAAACTGGGAGGCCGTTTTGATCTGTTTCAGGCAGCAGCAAGAGGCATCAGCATGCTGGAAGGTGAACACACTTGCTAAGGGAGTTTAAGTATTATCAGATTTCAGTCTTCCTGAAAACAAACCTGTCATTTGGGTATTTAAAAAACCCAACTAAACAAAAAACCCCCAGCAGTTCATGAAAAAACAAGGAAGAAAAAAAATTATACACAAAAATCAACACCTGATGTGCTGGTTTTGGCTGGGGTTGAGTTAATTTTCTTCCCAGTAGCTTGTATGGGATCCTGTCCTGGTATTGTGCTGAACAGTGTTGATACTGCAGAGGTGTTCCTGTTATTTCTGAGCAGAGCTTACACAAAGCCAAAGCCTTTTCTGCCCCTCACACCATCCCACCAGCAGGGAGACTGGGGGAGCACAGGTACTTGGGGGAGGGACACAACCTGGACAGCCGACCACAAATGACACAAGGGACATTCCAGACCACATTGGTGTCATGCTGAGTATGTAAAGCTGGGAAAAAGGAGGAAGGAGGGACATTTGGAGCAATGCTGTCTTGCCAAGTGACTGCTACACGTGACAGGGCCTTGATCCCCTTCAAATGGCCGGACACCTGCCTGCCCATGGGAAATGGTAGCACATGGCTTCTTGCCTACTTGTTAAACTAGCTTTAGAAGTAGGAAAACCTATGGGTTGAGCTACTGTTCTGATTCTCTCCCTCATCCTGCTCGTGCAGGAGCAAGCAAGCAGCTGTGTGGGGTTAAACCACGATACCTGATCAATTGCCTCATTACTTATTAAAGCTCCCAACTGATCTTAGTGCAATATTTACCTTGAGTTGAACAGGGCTGCTTTTCCCCTGAAACTCACATGCAAAATTTAACACATATAAAATTTGAGAATAGGAAATCTAAACCCATTGAATCTAACGAGCTATGACCCCACACCTTTGTAGCTAAGCATTTTTGTACACTTGTAGCTCTGCACAAAAAAGGCCTTTTCTTGCCCAGGGAAATCTCAACTAAAGAAAAGCCCCAACAAACCAATCTAACAAACAAAAAAACAAACAAGTAAGGTACAAATTTGTTGGATAAATCAGAATCATGTAACAGAAAACAACATAATGATAAACGGAATCATTCTTTTTCATAACATGGCGAAAAATACTGTATCCTTATGGGAACCATTCATAAATGTACAATACAAACATAGGAGAGTCTTTCTGCAGTAAAATAATGAAAGATCCTAATATACTTCATCCTTTATCTTAATAAAAATCTTTCTTAACTGTTTTGGGTTGCAAAAACATCAACACATTCAAAAACAAACATCTCTGGACATACATCCAACACATTAGTACATGACAGCCACACAGCATCTTCCATCCAAGACCCTCATTACTGATGCCCACGGGAAACAGACAATTTAGTTATAATCCCATCCCATTAATTGAGATACACAAAATCCAAGATCAGCTGAGTGATGGAGGAGAATCCAGAAACCCTGATCATCAGTTGTGGAAGTCAGTCAAAAGACATTCTTCTCTAAAATCAGTTATTCGTTAAATAGTTTATCACATTCTTTATACATGAAGTAAAAAAAAAAAATCACATAAAAATAAATAATTATTTTAAAAATAAAGCATACGTGGAAAAGAAATATTTACATGTCTGGATTTTAACCCATAAATTTAAGTTTCAAGTATCTTTCCAACTTTTTTCAAACAGAAGCAAAATTAGTTTTTATCTAATTACACCTCAGCCATTCAAAAGAAGAAAAAAAAAACAAAGCCCAGCAAATATAGAAAAATAGATTTTAATTTTGGTTTTATTTAAAAAAAAAAAAATCAACCAAAACTTGTTAGTTTAAATTACTCAAAGATTTAATGTTATATTGGCAGGCTTAATGTCAAATTACAGTGGCAGAAAATCAAAAGTCTAATACACCTTCAGAGTCACTAATTCAAAACAGTTAAGCTGATTTCTTATCATTCCCTTGAAGTTTTTCATCTAATATGTAAAATCCTGCACAGAAACAATGTATAGGATAGGAGGAAGAAAAGGCTGCTCCAGTTTTAGACTGCCAAGCACACATAATAGCACACATTCTTAATTAGAAAACAGATTTTCATATTCTGACATCTGAAAAGGCTCCATCTAAAGAAGAAGAAAAAAAAAGGCAGGACAAAACCTTATTTATACAAAAGGTGAAAACATTTTAAGAATTGTCTTATGAAATGTATCTTACAAAACTTGCTGCAGTCATCCTCAGATCACCACTGAGAGACCGAATATGTCAAAAAAAGTAACCTCATGAAAAAATGTGTGTGTGTCGTTGATAGAGACTACTTGACATGGCCCACCTCATTCCCACACAGTTTAATGTAGGACACACCCTACAGTGTGATATACATCACCTGCAAATGAAAATTTCCACACTAGGGTATTTCTTGAGCAACTTAGATACAATCACTTCTTTTTTCAGCTGGAAGGGGAGTTTCATAAACTGGAAAGCTACTGACTTTTAAGGGGCTTTATGTTCTTCATTAATTTCAGGTTTCCAATTTGTTGAATTTCCATTTAGAAATCTGAGATTTCATCTGAAGTTGCCTGTAGCTGAGAAATGTCTTAAAAAGCTGTCTTATTGTTACAATTACTAATTGTATTTGGAACAATTATGTACCTTATAGATAGCAGATTCATGGCAATAAATGTGATGTAGTGCATGAGTTTTACCATTATATGTCATTACCACATAAATACAGTATAGTAATTGTCCCTTCTTCCTAAAATAATACCATCTTTTTACCGGAAAAGATTATTCCCTTGAACTCTAGAACTATATTATCTACTGTTAAAATTTCACTTTTACAAACAGTCATAGTGGTTACCACATAGCTGTACACATAAATATTCAATTATCCCTCTAGAATGGATAGAATTAAAAGTAAATCCTTTACAGACCTTCCACCCTTCAGCTAAACCTTCCAGGTTTAGAATAGATTTATATACTTCACCTGTTTCTTTTTAAACAGACTTCACTTGAAAACATTTAGGGAAAGTCACACAATGATGACTTGATATGTCTAAACCTTTTCCTCTATTCAGAGAATTCATACTCGACAGCATTAATGAAGCCTCAACAAAAACAAACATACCCTAATCCTTGTGCTGAATCAGTGGCTGTTAGTGGTTGCCAAACCCATTAGAGGACATTATGGTATTTTAATGCAGCAGAGGCTGAAGTAAGCCTTCCCTCAGTTGTTTTCACTCAATGTTGCACTTGACCTTTTGTGTCCTACCATATAAACTTTTTATTTGTATTCCTTCAAATTCTACAGAAATTTTTTCTTGTTATCATTATTAGAATGTTAATAAAATCCTTTTATAGTGAAATTGAGAATATATCCTTTATGCTCATTAAAAATACAGACATCCTTAAAGCACACATCAACATATGCAAGGAGTCATACTTCTGCCTTCTGGAATAGTGATTTAGGAAGTGCCCCCAAGAAATAGAGATTTTTTTTTTAATTTTGCAGAAACTTTCAATGTATATCCAATTAGATACATAATTTCTTTTGAATTGTCATTTCACTATCAAATCTTTATTTTTCAAGAGTGACAAAAACATTTGAAGTTATCATTGTTGGAGTACACCATCTATTCATTAAGCAGGAAAGTTCAGAAAAAACGGGTTCAAATTCCACGTGAACTGGAAGAAACAGCTTTCTGTATAACACCCTCAGAGTTCTGAAAGATCACAACATATGGGATACTGTCATACAATATCAAGAACTGGTAACAAGTTACGTAGTAGCTGGATCTGTGTAGAAGATCCCTATGGTTATTTGTCTGCATCTCTAAGCCACCATAATTCAGTTAATGCCAAGAAATATATATATCCAATATCAAACACCTAAAAAAAATCTACTTTCTAATATTTGCATAACAGATATTTTCATTATTAAAGACATTTTGTAATATATTATGCTCTAAAAACATGATAATCTTGTGAAAAATTTGTTTGAGAAGGAAAAGAGAAGCTACTGAACTATAGAGTTTACATGATTGAGCTTACACTAGTCAAACACTTCTGAACATATTTTAAGTTCAGATACAGAGAGTAGTCAAGTATGACAAGAACAAAAGGTTGTCAGTGATATTTAAGAGAAACAGATTTCCACCACACACAGCTTCATGTACCTATATAGATGTTCTTCACTCCTTTCTCTTTCAATCTATCTGTACATATATATTTGTGCCTTAACTGATGTGAAAAGGAATGCAAAAAATAGTTCTCCTTATTATAAAACAGTTTGAATAGAAGAACAGCTTCCATGACTCCTTCGGACTAACATTGTTTTAGGCACTATACTACAAGCTGACTAATGTCTCCAATGTCTCTAAAAGATTTTCCACATTCTTACCAAGAGATTATACCCCTTTCTTTGAAATCACACAGAAATTATTTTCTTTCCCAATATCAAGTTTATTAGATTCAAATTACTAAACCATTTTCCACCCTCGCCCTTCACTCTTAGGCTATCAGTCTGCTCTGTCTCCAGATAAATACCTGGGTACAGTGAGCTGCAATACCTGGGTTCAGCAAGCCAAAGAACCGTGTGTGCACCGTCACCTAACACCTCTTCTACAGTTGGAGCAGTTTGTGCCAAGCTGCCATTTTGGGTTTTATGTTAGATGGCTGCTTCTTCTGCTGCACTCTAAATATAACACATCTGGTATCAAAACAGAATGAGATGCAGCATTCTAGAAATACATTAAACAGAATAACTTAAAGCACATCATCATTCTCTGACTCATTCTAACACTTAGCCTACTTCACCATCGTAAGAGATGACTGGTGACGTACACATTGCTGCCAATTTTTTCAATAAGTAGGACCAACTTTATCAAAACATTTCTTATATACTGCTGTTCATTGTTTCTTGTTCTCATAAGTAAATATACCATCATTTAGAAACAAAAGAATTATGCATTTATTCAATTATGTAAAGACAAGAAGTACCTTGAAACACAAAATACATAAAAATATTTTTTATATTGATAGGACTCCAAGTGTCAAAAAATTAAGCAGTCTTAGATCAGAGTTTAACACATGCCCAACAAGAACAGTTGTTTCACAATCCAAGCCTCCTTCTCCAGCTACCTCCCTTGATGAATAAGTTGATAAAACTATCCTTAACAACTAAGCATCAGTCTAATGGGAAGCCTACAGAGTTAATGAATGGGCTCCTTGGGTTATCACACCAAACTCATCTAAATTAATTTTTCCATTCTGACAGACCAGTGAAGAGCTGATGATGAGGGGTTTGAGGTACTGCTAAAAAAGTAGACTTCTCATTTAACTGTGGAGAGGGATAGGGCATAATTCCAATTGAGACACTGCAAAAGTTGTACAATCAGTAAAAGAAAACCAAATCCACAAAGAGCACACAAACAAAAAACCACATCTCCTGGTGATTCCTGGATATTCAATGAGCTTCAAAAACTGCATTATGCTTCCAGTACTCCCAGTGTGGAACACCATTACCTTCAAGTAAATGTGAATTTGTTTTCATTAAATTTCTACAATTTTATATGGTATAATGAAACTATGTATGAAAACAACTAAAAATTCCTCCAGAAAATTTCAATAAGTAAAGGAAGCAATTCACTACCTAGAGACAACTATGGATACCAAATACCTCAACATTTCTTTGAGAAACAATATTAACAGGATGTACGCAATTTACTGGGGAATTCCAAAAGAGAGAAACACATGCAACAGAAGTTCTTTTTCACTAGCAGGGGACTGCTAGGGCTTCCAGAACAGTTCTATACAGAAATAGTATTTGATCTTTAATGGGCAAAATAATTTTATACTGGGTCTTCTATTTCCCTGCTTGTAAAGAGACAGGAAGGCGGCCAATGGGGAAAAAGGGTTGGGAGAAGGCAAATCACTCAGAGACAAACAGGTACAAACAGGGATGAAGTTCATGTTTGCTTCCTACCTCTAATTAGATCAACATTTCTTTGAAGACTTTTCTGTCTTCCTACAACAAAACCTTTGGAAAGGGGCATCAATTTTGTGCTGGACTGTTATTACAGGTTTGTGGTCTTATTACCAGCAAAAATTAAACTAAAATCCAACTCCCAGTAATGGCATCTTAATTCTGGAGCTGTTCCCCACCTCACATGGCAAACAAATTCTTGGTTTGCAATTATACAGTGGAGAGTCTTCAATTTCAAAAGATTCACATTCCTGGAAAATAATCTGGGGAAATAATTTAGTTTAATTTCAAACGTGAAAAACTGATAGAATTATCATTTTGTTGCTTTTCTTCCTAGGTATAACAACAAAAAATAGTGGATTCTTCTACCATGATATGGATTGCATTTCTCTCATCTCTTCTTTCATTCTATTGCTGCTGCTTACAATGAAAATAACTATAATGAACTAGTGCCTGGAAACTGAAGGATGCACAAACTGCAATCAGTATTTTGCAAGTCAAGTTTTTTTATAACTTTCCTTTGTTCAAGTTAATGAACTCACTTGCTCTGGAAAATGACATGCGGAGGAATGAACCAAGAAGAAGAGTAAAAATGATGAAATAACTGGAGAAATTAATTTTTTATAGCTTACAACGATGACAGATATGTTTTATCTCAGTAGAGTGCTAGTTTGCTAGTTTCATATCATTGGAAAATACTTCATAACCATTTTGAAAATAGACAATTAACTATATGTAAAATATTATGTCTGTTGCTGCTTAAGAAAAGAAAGATGTTCCATCAGACAGAAATATGACTACTAACAGTAAAGACAAATAGCATCTTTGAGCAGAATGATTAGGCAGGAGATTATTTTTCCATTTTGGCATATGCATTAATATGCTCTTAAAAATATAACAATGAAACAAATAAATGGATTACTTTGTTCTCCAATATGGCACTGGCCAGCTAAGCCACAGAAAACATGTCACAGATACATTAGAAACCAAAGACAGTCTTACAATTAAGCATTAAATTAGCTGTCATTGTAAGAAAGTAGGGATAACAGTGAGAAGGATTCTGACAGATTGTCCTTGAGATGTTTGCTGACAAGCTTCAACAGCAAAAGGGTCTCCTTGGTTCTTGTAAAAATGTTAACTGTATTTGTATACTTCCTGCCTCCAACCCAATTAACCGTACCACCTATGATTCATCTGTACGGGGGTAAACTCAGTCCAAAGGTTTGATTTTCTTTGTTGTGGGGTTCTGTTCTGTTTTTAAAGGGCTTTAAAGGGTTGGGCCTTAAAGGATTTTTGTTTGGAGGAGGAGAGGGTGTTAGGGGTGGTGGTTATCAAATACCATTACCAGCACATTAGTTTTTTTAGTACTTACATATATATTTAAGGACATATACATATTTAATTGCCTATATCTTTTTCCCTCCAATATGCAGAAAATTGCTTCTTCTAGAAGTTCTGCTACTCATCAATGTAAGTTCCACATGGTAAAATAATTCTTAGGTCAAAGTTTAATTCAGTTATGTAAAGCAAATTAAAAAAATAAGAACTGCAGTCTTTCCAAACGAATGAATAACAAGAGCAGAATGGCTTCTGTCATCCAGAGAAAAATATAAAATTCTATTTGCCTTCAAATTTACACATTACATACAAAGAATAATTTATGCAACTTAATAATTTACAGCATGATAATGATTTGTAAAACTGAATCATTGATGAAAGAATGCTAGTCTTTAAAGGAATACTGAATGAGAACATTCGCTCCTGCATGCAGCGGTTTCACCTTATTTACAGAATTAATACTAGAATCAAGCCTCTTCTTTAGAACAGTAATTACCCCAGGAAAAGGCTCTTCTCAATAAATAAAGGGGCTGTAGCTGCCTGTAAAATAATGTCTACTTACACAACAAAATGTATAATACACAATCTTTGTTTTCCTTTCCTACTCCCCTGTGTTTGCCTTCTTCCATTGTTACTATTGATGTTTCTTATTCAGATTTGCTCTTTACACTTCACTCTGTGCATTCAGACAGCCCCAAATGAAAGTATAATATACCCTACTTCAGAAAAATAAAAGTTTTCTTATGGACTTGTGATTCAGTTCTCCACAAGATCATAAGAAGCAGCAGAATATAAAAATTCACTTGGGAGCATGGGCAAAATGCATGTATTGGCATATATGGTCATGGCACTATGAACTTTATCTTTGATAAAGAGACAGATAAAGTAGAAAACATACCTTGTTCTGGAATCACCATCCCAGGGAGCATTCAAAAAGTGTGTGCATATTGGAACTTGGGGATATGGTTTAGTGGTGAACATGACTATGCTGGATTAATGGTTGAACTTAATAACCTGAGAGGTCTTTTCCAACCTTAACAAATCAATAGTTCTATGACTTAAAGCTAATTTACTTGTTTGGGAATTTCTCTTAGTTCTTGCTATGGATTAATTTATATGGATGAGGAAGTGGTAACACAATCATGGGCTGATGCATCTCCTCATACCCAAGGAATGGAATGACGTAAGCAAAACACTTTCAGAATAGGATCACTGAGTTTCCTCAATCCTATCCATTCTGTTTGGTTTTGTTTCTTCATTTGAGAGAAGACTACAAAGGGAAATAATGGCAGTATTCACAGATTTCCCAACATTGTCAAGTCACACACACACACACAAAAATACAGGATGTATCCATGATGATATATGCATATGTAAGCTTTCTTGGTCTCAACTGTCTGGGCTCACAACATGCTTGCAGAAGTACATTAAAGTAAACATGCACAGACCATTTTTCTGGAATTTTTCAGACAAGTATCTATGTGCTAATGAAAAGATAAATGAGGGAGTGCAGTAGAATCTGGTTAAACAACACACAAGTGTAAAACTACATACTGAATCTTGAATGAGGTTGTAGCAGAAAAGGTGTCTGAGGTAAAGGATGTGCTAATTAAGGCATTTAGTTTAAAAATATTCATTAGGTAGATGGAAACAAAGGACATTTTCTTCCCTTCCCACATGGTGCCCAATCATAACAACTGAAAAATAAACCAGATTGCTGAATTCTATTTTATTACACTGAAGATTAATTTTACCCCCTCACTCTTCTTATTGAGCAAATACAATTCATCTAAAGAAAATATATGAAAAAATTATTCTCATGCAAAACTTACATTTATAGTTAACAACAAAAATAATTCTGAAGTGTTTTATATTTATGTAACTCCTCCATTTCTGCTTTTAAATAAATACATTAATTTAATCTTTAATACAGCTGGATGAGGATGTTAGCTCCAAATGACTCCTGATTTAATTTTCTTCTGTCCCAGAGTAAAACTCCTTGGCAACTGGGCCAGTGGAACATAAACTATTGTTCAGCTCCCCAGTAAATTATTTGATTATCCAGAGAATACACAGCATAAACCACTAAAAGTAAGACTGCTTTGAAAACTGACATCAAGCAGGCTCCAAAGGGAAGAAGAAGAATCTTTCAGGAAGCTATCACTTGGAGTGACTTGTCCTTCACCATTTCTATTACCCACATCCAACTTAAGACTGAAGAACCGAGTATGAATGAATCAAAATTAACACTTGAAAGAATAGCTGATATAGTCACTATCTCATTATAAACATCATCCCAAAACTGTCAATGTTAAAACACATCTCCACAAAACTGTACTTTAAAATACATTTTTTGACTAAATATTTTCTCACAAAGGATTCTTCACTGAATCAGTTACAGCCAGCCCTACAAAGGATGAAGCTACAGCATTCCTTTATGCCCTCACAACTGATTTTTCCACTGACACATGCATCCCTGAGTCCATCAAGCCCAGGGAAGCAGCACCACACAGCAGCCTATTATATCATGTAAACACAAGAAAGCTGATGATTAAACAGCGTGCCCTCTAACAATACAATTACATGAAAGAGTGAAGTAAGCATAATATTTTCTCTGCCTGAATGATTTATAATTGCAAGCTAAAGAAAAAGAAACTTCATTTTGTAACCATTATATGGTAGTTTACAGAAATGTCGCACTACACTGGCAAAAGTAATCTGCAATTTTCTATGAAAAGACATCTTTCCAAGTGGTTCTGAGCAAGGTGATAATACACAGAATAATGAGGAACAAATGATTTCATGTACTTCTGGAGGGGCAAGCACTCTTCTCTCCATTCCTAAGTCAGTTTTTACCATTTCAAATATATTCAAACCAAAACAGTATAAACACCCTTTTAGCTGCTGGTTTCATCATGGAGCTGGAGGGTGTACTAGAAGATATCGGTGAATATTAACACATGTATCTGTTGTAGATATATATTTTTTTTAAAGTGTAGTGCTTATGAGAACATACATCGTGACCAACATGTCTCGACTCCACAACACAAATTCAAAAGTAAAAGGAACTAACAGATACTGAATACATTTGCCTATTCCAGAGAATTGTAGAATCATAGAAAGACTCAGGTTGGAAGGGATCTTAAAGATTGTCTTGTTCCAACCCCCCTGCCATGGGAAGGGACACGACCCACTAGATCAGAAAGCTCAGGGTAGCATCTCTGCTGGATGGCATAATTAGGTTTAGAAAGAAAATGAAGACAGAAGAGGTGCAGACACAGCTGACTCCTCCAATGGTGTTGTCTGCTTTAATACATTTACTTAGAATGCAAGTTTAGTAACTAACCATTTACATACAGAAGTAGATTATGGGTATTCTTGGCAAAGATAATAAACTGAAGTTGCACAGAAAACCATTTTGTAAAGCACAGAGTTTACAATCCTTGCATTTTATAACCTATTTGAATACCCTGTTCTTAAAATTAACACATGAAAATCTCCTCAAGCTGACCAATCAGAGAATAAATTAAGAAGCTAAGCATTACAAATTTTAAGACCCGAATCTGACATATTACAACTATTCTATCAATTCAACAGCAACCAGGCTTTTTTAAAGCAATCTTTATAATCTACATGCAATAATGTCTATAATTTTCTTATAATCACTTCCAACATGCAATTGAAAACTCAAAGTCACATGTATTTCCAGATGGCTGGTAATTACACAAAACTGAGAGGTGTGACCAATAGGCCAGAGGTCATGCTGCTATCCTAAAGGACCTGGACACAGTATAGAACTGGGCTGACAGGAACCAAATGAAGTTCAACAGAAAAAAGTTCAACAAGACATTCATCTGGAGAGGAACCCTATACACCAGCAGAAGCTGGGGAACATCGAACTGGAAAGTAGCTCAGCAGAAAGAAGGACCTGAAGATGCTTTTAAACATACAAATTAAACAAGAGCTGGCAATATGTCCTTTTGGCAAAGCAGGCCAGTGGCATCTTCGGCTGTATTAGGAAGAACGCTGTTCCTAGGTTGAGGAAGTCGATGCTTCCCCTCTACTCTGCATTGGTGATACTGCACCTGGAGTACTGCGTCCACTTCACAGAACCATAGAATGTTCTGCATTAGAAAGGACCTCCAGGTTCTCCCTAGTGCAGCAAGGACAAGGGCAAACTGGGAAGAATAAAATTAAGGTTCACAGATGACAAAGGAACTGGAACATCTCACTTACCACAAAGATAAGCTGAATGGACTTCCCAAGGTCTTAACTTCAAGTGTTAGCTGGTATTTAAAGCAAGCAGCAAATATATCCTACAGGACTTTCAATTTCAGAATCACTGTCATGGGAGGAGCAGAAGACTTCTGCTCTGAGACACCAAGAGTAAAATTCTCCAGAACCATCAAAACTGTGAAACACTCCCCAGAGATTTTTTTTTTCCAACACCCTATCTTTTAGTGGCCAGGCAGACTTCTACCTAGTTTATATGGAGTAGCCTCTTCACTCAATAGAAATGTTAGGTGTCTTGATTCTTCATTAGTTACACATGCCCTTACCCCCTCTTCAAAAATTTGGAAGGGGTTAGAACAACATGTAGGGTTTATTCCTAGTAACTTTGCAGATGCAAGACTACTGAAAATCATAATAGTAAATATCTTAATATTTAGGAGTAAAATAAACATTAAATTATAAATGTGTAATAGATGTTCATGCAATTGCAGATATTTACATCTTTATAACACACTCAAAACTTGTATTAAATATCAGTTAATCTTCAAAGGTAGCATAAGGTGCCAAAAAAATGGAAAAAAACACTGGTATTGATTGTGTTTCTCACTAGAAGTGACTTGTTATTTTGCTCAAAATAGCTTGCCTTGTCTAAAAACACATCAGGTATTCCAGATGCAGACAGCAAGACTGAGTTGATACATTTTGAGGATACATTCTTATTACAGTCTTTAATCTTGAGAAAAGGTGCTGTCATTTCACAATCTATGACCAACCAAGAGCAGCAGAAAAAAAGACTCTCCTAGTGCTTCATAGAGAATCATCTAAATCCACTGTTTTTACATTTAATCCTTTTCCTTTAAGATTTGAAATATGAAAAACAATTGATCATAGCATGCAACTTACATAGGTAATTTGACATGTTCTTAATAGATACAATGATGTTCCTGAAGTTGCCTGTTAAACAAAGTCCAGGACTCCTAATTTAGAAGACTTCTTTCCCTAGGAGATTCCTTCACAATTCAGGACACAGGCAAATTTTACTCTGTTCAAAAACCACAAGTTTCAGTAATCCAAAGCTGCACTGAAAATCAGAATTTATGAACACACTTTTATTTCTCCCCTGAGGGGGTAGCCATAGAACTACGGCATTCATGTGTGGTCTTTGATCACAGGATAACAGGAACTGCATACTGTGCTAAGAAAATGCATCAGAAGGGATCAGTGTGCTGTTTTCTCCAGCTCTTTGATCATTTTGATAGATTTCAGAAATTTTTTAAAAAATTGTTTGGAAAAAGTCATTGCTAACTCCAACCACATTTAACTGACTTCATTAGCCAAATAATGACTATTTAAGAAAATACATTAGAAACATGAACAACAACAAGAAAGAAAAATTCTATCAAAAAGAGTTATAAAACCTAAGGAAGACAAAAGAAAATTCCTGTTTGCTTGGTTTTTGGGGTGGTGTTTTTTTTTTTTTTGTTTGTTTGTTTTTTCTGGTTTTTTTTTTTCTTTTTGGTGTTGTTTCATCAGGTTTTTTGCTTGTTTTAGCTTGGACTATAGTTTAATACCTTTATCACCTAAGAGTATTGTAATTCTTTACTTCTGTTCATGGTTTAGTTTAACAAATAAAGAATACTGCTATGCAGGAAGAAACAAGGTTTAACACTACATTAAAATAGTCATCCTTAAGAATTTTTGTTCTTTACAAGTTTTCTTTTATCTACTTCAAATGGAAAGACACACAAAAAGAAATCAAGGCCATGTATGTTCCTTTCTTCAAAGCCAGTATTTCAAGGATCCTATTCTTCACATACCCTATCCTGAAGTACGTCAGGTTCCAATATACAAGGAACTTGTAATTAATGAATCCAAGCAATTGTTTAATTTATTTGTACCTGTACTTTGCAGCAGATTATTTTATCTGCGACATACACACATGCATGCTCACACACAATATCAAAAAGGTCTCACTGCATATATATGCTTTAAAACACAGAAATATACTGCTGCCATTTTTGAAAACAGCAACTTATTTCTAGGTATGTTAACAGTCCACATCTTCATGCAATTCCCTAAATATTTTATCAAAAACTCTTTTGCTATTACGTCTACCTGCCTGAGTGACTCGAGCTTTTTCTTTCTCAGCTTCTTGGTAATGGATGAGCTCAAAGAAACAGACTGCTATTCATGCTCTAGATAAGGTCCAGGTATGGTTCAAATGTTTACAAAATGCACGCAATCTTGTGAAAGTCAGTATTTTCTTTTTTGTAGTATCCTTTACTGTCTCCTAAAGGAAACTTTAGGCTACTTCTTTCTGAGACATAAAATACAGCAGCTACAGCAGCTGTATTTCAAATGCTTGTTGCCCTGGTGTTTTTCGCCTTCTGATGTTGATACATTTTTGTTACACTTTCTCACACTCTTGTAAATAAGAATTGTTTGCATTCCTCTTTGGAGGAAGAGAGGATGGATGGACTTGTGATGTAACCAATGGAGTTAGAGGTCCCTGCATTACTGTCCAATCCATGCTCATTGTTAGATTTCCATAAATAGTCGTGTCATTTAAATAAAGCTCTCTTCCTGTTCATCCAACTTGGAGTCGGATGTGTGTGTCTCCCTTTCTTCCTGTGTACATCACAGCGACCACAGATGCTATTGAAGAAAATCCCTGTTCTAATATTTCCTGTAATCAAATTAATATCTACTGAATTTAAACTATTTATTTGAGATTCATTGGAGCCTTTGTATTGAAGCACTGCGCCTTTAATTTCACTGATCTGAACCAAAGAATCCTAATTCATACATTAGTTAAGAATTTCTTCTTACACAGAGGTCTACCTAAGTAAAAAACAGTTCAGTATGTGTCTTGGAGTGACTTTATGATGCCTGTATTAAAGTTCACAATTCTATTCATATTGACCAAGGTAACTGATTTTCACCAACACTGATATACAATTATTTAGACTTTATACCTTTTCTGCTTGCATCTTGCAACAGGCTTGGGAAATCAATCATATTTATATATAACCTTAGGTGGCATCACATTTTCTTCTGAGTACAGGGCATTTTATTTCCTCTACTCTATGTCACCCCAAAACTACATGTTCAAATACCATAGTCTTTGATTCTTCACTTGCTTTCTAGACACCTTTATAAGGTGTCAGCTGGCATTCCTAGGTTTGGTATTTCTGTTTTCAGCAGCAGGAAAACCTGCTCCCTTGCCTTATCCCAGGAGTGTAAGTGACCTATAAATTTTGGTTTTTGCCTAAGTAAATTTGGTGTTGGATAAAACAGAAATTAACCCAGAGTCCAACAGTAAAATTCTACAGTGTAAACATTTAATTGTTTAATGTTCTGGAGAACTAATCTAGTGTTTCCATACTACTCCTTCTCTTAACTCCCCTAGGAAGATCTCTTTTAATATAAGCATGTTAAACTTCAGTTTTGTTTTAATATCAGTGCCTATAATATTTGCCACCAAATTTAGTACTTACTGATATTTAGATGTTGGAAAAACAAAGAAAAAATGACTGTCTTTTACTAAAGGCTTTATACTTCCCTAATTACATTTATTCAAGTACCGGTAACAAGTGAGAAAATCTCTTAACTAAGAAAAAAAATCTCCAGAACTTCCAGTTACAGAGTTTGTGCTCTGCGGTAGCAAAGACCTAGACTTGTGAATAAGGCATTCTCTGTGACATCATATATCTGAGTACATGTCACATTTCTTTAATAATAAATTACTCCAGCTTGGTAACATATTAAATTAATTCTTTTTAGTCAATTTCACAGCCCATTCTTGCCATCACAGAAATCACGAGACTGGGCTTAAGATGACCCAGACACACAGAAGAGTGGGAGATGAAGAAAATTGAAGTTGAAGGTGGATGAAAACCAAAAAAATAAGATCAGGAAGAGGAGGAAAAAAAAAAAACCAGTGTGGGGGGCATGAAGAAATAAGGCTATGCTCATTTGTGATCTTCATTCTTATACTTTACCTTGTAAACTTTTAGTTACTTATTTTATAAAAAAATACTTAGTTTGGATCTATTTGCCCCATCTATTACATGTTAAGGAATCTGGTGTGAGCTTCAAGTTTGGTTGTTTTGTGGTTTGTTTGTTTGGCTTTTTTTCCTTTTTGGCACAACATGCAGGTTTCAGGGAAAGCTTTGCTATAGTTAACACAAATTCAAGAAGAACAAAGCAGGAAAAATACTTCAGCAAACAGCCGCTCACCAAGTACCCAGGGTATTCACACAGTTGACAGAACTGGTGTTGTCACAAGCCAAAATTAGAACAGGATAGGTGCAAATTAATAATTGTGAGCTAACACACTCCCAGTAATCCAACACTTTATCTTTCCTCCCTGAAAATCACGAAAAGTTGTATCATCCTAATAGTGAACATGATATCTGGAAATTCCCAGAGCTTATGTAAAGTGGGAGAAATATTTTCAGTCTTCAAATGTTTTTATTGCTCAAGATCAACTCAATCAAGTACCCCTAAGAGATGCAAATGAACTTGGAAAGTAAAGCCATAGCTTTATCCCTAGTTGTCTTTGCTGTCATGTCCACTGACATTCACTGTCTTTCTTAGTGAATAGTTTATCAAACACAGAAAAACAAAGCAAAAAAACACCAAAAAAAACAACAAAAACAACACACAAAGAAAAAAAAAACACCTGCTTTCACTGATAGCCATTGACTTTGAGCAGTCTACAGGTTTTGAGGGGTGTAAATGATCATATCATTTAACTTCATTTTTCAGAGTAACAGCAGATTGATAGAATTTTCCAGTTTTGAATTTTAATACTACACTATCAAATTTTTTCTTCATATTAAATACTTTATCTTTTCTGCCATGCTTAATATGTGGGGTGTAGCAAATATGAAACCTTTCCCAATCATCACTGAGAACCCTGGCTCATCTGCTTTTTTTAGTCATAAATAATGAGCCAGTTTGCATGATTAATACAGGAAGAAGACTTTGTACAAGCTGCATAGTTTAATTGAAGCATAAATCATGCAGCTGGTTATAACTTAGAACTATTATAATAATAAATGATCATATTTTCTCTACTTGCTTTGCATGCTTAATATAAAACTAAATTAATGCTTGTCTGGTAGCCACTACATAACGGTGGTTGTAATCAGCTGCCAAGATGCTATTAATCTAACTGACAGGTGTTCAGAAAGTTGAAGTACCTATGCTCTCTAGAAATAATTATTATTGAAAATCCATAGAGAAACCCATGTTCAGTGAATAATTTCAGATCTGAGGTTAATTCTAAACATAAAGGTACTCCTATTGTTTCAGCATTGACCCAGACACAGACCTTACTCCCTCTCTCCATAGGCTTAGAACTGTTATTTAATGATTTGGCAAAAAAATCCCTATGACTCAGACTTGAAATTCAGTCTTTGGAATCCACTATATTCGATTCCAATCAAACTGATCTATTCAAATTGATCTATTCTTGATCCAAAAACTACCACAAGGTATGTTTAAAAAATAGGCCCTGCTTTCTAACAGTCTAGTGGGGCTTTTTTAGCAATTAAAAAAAACCAAAACTAAACCACAAACAAACCCATACCAAATTGTCTGCTCTGGGAATTGCTAAAGGAGAAAATTCTTGAAAATCACCCACTGTAGACCCCAGTGTCTTAGCAACTTTTTTCCTAAATGCAGGCATCTCATACATTTGAAAAATCACTGCCTTTGCAGAATGAAAAGTTTCCTTCCTTGCACAGCTAAGCTTCCATAACCATGCAAAAATCTCGCTTAGAAAAATGTTAAGAACAATTTTTATTTTTTTTAATAATTACATTCAAGTTTCACACTAAAAACCCCAAACCAACAAAATCTTTTCTCCAAAACATTTCAAATTTTCATACATTCATTCATAGTCTGTGCTTGCTGATGCTACCCTATAGGCTCCTGCAGCCAATCTTCCAAGTTACTTTTTGTCTTCAAAGTAACATCAAAGATCTTGGACAGGAAAAACCTGAGAATTTTAGAAGAATTCCCCAAATTTTCCTCTTTCAAGAGGACAGGTAAGTAAAGTAACAACTGTGGTATGTTGACCTTGGCTGGACACCAAATGCCCAACAAGCCACTCTGTCTCTTACTTCCTCAGGAGGATGTCGGGTGGAAGGTGGGAGAAAAGATGGAAAAAAACCTCTTGTGGATCAAGATAAAGACTGTTTACTAAACAAAAGCAATGGTTACAGCAAGAAAAGAAAAAGAAAAATTCTATTTCCCACCAGCAAGGAATGCTCATCCACTTGCCAGGAAGCACGGCTTCAGAATGTGTAGCAGTCGGTCTGGAAGGCAAATATTGTAAGTATTGTATTGCACTTCCTCCTCCTTTTTCTCAATATTTGTATTTGAGCTGACATCATATGCTATGGAATACCCCCTGTGGCCTGGGTCAGCTGACCTGGTTGTGTCCTTTCCCAAGATCTTGTCCACCCCCTGGACTACTCATGAAGAAACAGTGCTGGTGCTGTGCCAGAACTGCTCAGCAGAAACCAAAACAGTGGCATTCATCAAAACATTTCTAGCTATTAACACAGAGGATTGTGAGGGATCCCATATATCAATGTTAGTAACAATACCCAATTGAATTAAAAGTCTGAAGTCCTATTTAAATGGCAAAGGAAGAAATTTGAAATTCTATAACTACTAAAACAAAGAAAAACACTCTACATTGATTTTGAGGACTTGCTCTCCTTTCTTAACATTCAAGTTAGTCTGGACAACAAAGGTTAAGTAAGACCAATTCAAATTTAAACACCATGACTTATTAACTGCATTACAAAACAACCACCAAATAACACCTATCTTAATCAGCTTGGCAATATTTTGCATGATTTCTGCAAAGCTCAATTTTTGTCCCATGCCCATCAAAATAAACTGAGAAAGATTGGGTGGCTACCCCAACTTTCTAGTTTTTTTATTAAGGTACTTCAGACAAAATTTTGCTCTTTTAAAGACAGCACCCTTTTGTTACAAGAAGCCTTAAGAAATGCCAGGAGTTCACCTTCAGATGTCTCGCAAGGATACCACTGCTAGCTAGGACTGAGTTGTCAGATAATGTACTGCATATACCCCTTCTTTCAAGGAAAAGAAGATAAAAATTAAGCCCCCAAAACATTAAAAATTTAAGTATATCTACTTCACCTGATGAATCTTATTAAGTCAAAGATGAAAAAGGTTTTCTTTCAAATATTTTTAGCATCAAACACAAGTTTCGCAGTGACATTTCTCACATTTGTGTCAAGGGTAAGAGCTTCTGTTACTATTCCTTTTACAGGATCACCAAGGGCCACTCACAGGGTAACTGTCCACAAGGAGCAAGCAAACTTTATAACTCTCACTTGGAGACTTTCCTCATAAGCCTAATGCATCTTAAATAAATCTAAGCCTAATAAATCTTAAATAAAACAGATTTCATTGACCTTCTCAAGTCCTTTCTAACTTCATCTCCAGGTTATTATTACACGAGACGTGCTATAGCATAAAAGAACTACCTAACTTCAGCTTAGTGATGCAAGACTACAAAAAATTTCCCAGCAATGAAAACAAAAAAACCCACTAGAGTTATTTTTCGAATCTTCCTATGAGTACAGTTCCTTTTATGAAGGATTCTTTGGTAAACTATAAGGACTTGATTCTACTGATTTTTATTCCTTTTTATCAAAGTTGAATAAAATAGTAACACGAAAATAAACTAAGATTCAAGAATGGGGCAAATAACACTCTACACACAGGTCAAAAATATCTACTATATGATAAGTTTAACACAGCAATTAGAACTAAAATTGCTTTGTTAAAGTCACATCCTTCAGATATCAGGATCATAACATTGCCTACAATTCACTTTCTAATCATCTTTTCTAATCCACTTTTTAAAATATGAGAGACATAAAGGAATATTTAATGAGTGGATTGCAATACCAATAAAAATACCACAGACTTTTTAATGTACCTATAAAACAACCAAAAGGATGATTTTACAAATAAAGTCATAATTATGACTTATTAACTTCTAGAAACACTGAAATTGATGAACGTGAGAAGTTTCCAGGACATATTACTTCCTACAACTACCTTCAGATATAGGGGGAAAAAAAATCTAGGACAATCACTTTCAGTTTGTATCTAATTTTGTCCAAACTTCCTAATGTCATATATCTATTGACTGAATAATATCTAAATTGTAATTACGCATTTTCAGCCTTCAATATCAACTTTTTGACAACATTCACTGGCATAATATCAATCAAATATATTATTTTCTTCAAAAAGCTAAAAGAATCCCTGCAAGTTTTGAAAGTTATCTGCGACTAGAATAAACTTATTTCCAGTTTATGTACATGGAGTTGTTCACAGTGCATAATAAACAATGTCTGATATTCTGAAAACCGAATTTCGGCTATGGATAAAATTTGTTGAACTTGCAAGTGAATGTTGCGTATATAAACCTTCATATGAGAGTTTTCATTTATTGTCACTTAATGCATCCTTCCTAAGCATCATGCACAAGGAATATGGCAACATTTTCAAAGCACCTATCATCTTATCAACTTGCATATATATTACAGGTAAGTAAGATTCATGCAAATTAGTTATTGATCAAGTTGTGATATATCTAGAATATCCCCTCAAAAAGTAATTAATTTGATTTTACTATTTCCAGAGCCACATCATTTACTGTAAGTTGTCCCCATCTTTGACACAGGTATTCCAGATGAACTCCAGGGGCACTGCATGTTATATTGCAACCTACCAAGTGCATTAAACAGAACCAGGCAGAGTTCAACACAGTTCATATTCTAATCATCACAGCAATGTGAAACATGCATTAATTATATCACACATCAAGTTGCACTGATTGTCTAATCACTTAACATTGTAAACCTGTGCCAAATGCATGTTAACAAATTATTGTCAAAAAGGTCAATCTTGTATAGCAAATTAGGTGATAATCCCTATAAATGACACTACTTAACCAAATTCACTTGGATGGATATATATTTAAAGGCTCCTGTATTAGGAAACTAATTGGTCTAATTTTTGTTGAGAGTCCCTAGAAGATGATGACTTGCACAATCAGACGGCTTCTTTAAGCTATTAAACTTGAACTTGGATGTTAACTTTTGGAATGTTACTTTGACATTCATTTGTCACCCTGGTTTGCATGCAATCACCTTGTTGGGCTGACTCAAATGGACAAGACAACAGGTTGTGAGAAGAAATGGAATTTTAGAAACAAACTTTTGAAAAGGTAAAGTCTATCAGTATTCCCAAATCTTTTTCTGAGAATGCCATCATTGGCAACAACCTCTTTCTTCTGGATGACAAAGCCTGAATAATTTTCGGCCAAGTAAGTCTCTTCAAACACTAGATGGTGTTCCTAACCTCCAAGAAGAAAAAGAGGGGATCCAGAATTGCTCAAAAAGTATTTGCAAAATCTTAGCAAGACGCGGTAGAATTTACTAACATTGAAGAGCTGGGGAGGTAGGAGGAAAAAAAAGGTTTCTCTTACACTATAGAGAAAAAGGAAGCAGTAACAAAAGTCAATACAAAATACAATACAAAAAGTTTTCTTTATAAAAATTAATTCAAGCTTCTCTGAAGCATGTTACATACAATAATGTTGATTAATGAAAGCTCTGAAGCTCTAAGGGCATATTTCAAAAACAAACCTACTGGAGGATTAAATCTGCATTCACTGATACAATAGTTTTTATAAAAGTGTCTTCTAAAAGCAAGTGTATTAAAAAAGTAGAAATTATAACAATAATTATACAGTTGGATAATACCTTTGTTCTACTCATTTATATATTCAAAGTCTTGATCAATCCAACATTAACAGAAATATAATTTCAAAGACATTGTCTTTAGGTTAAAAGACAAGGCTGCACCAAAACATTACCACTCCCAAACCCTCTTTTCTTCTGAAAAATGGTGGCAGCAATATGTTGGAAATAAGGATAGTTCAAGGTATCCTGGAAGAGTTTGATAACCTGATTAAAAGTACATTAGATTGTCTTTTTGAAGTGAAGAGATCAATGCTTACTTTTTAAGGAAAGAGCCTATTTCAGCGTAAACCCAAATTTTGTGAAGCAGTAGCTGTAATAGACAATACCATTTTAATGGAATTGTAAACTGTTTATTTCCCAAAATTTATGCAGGTATTTAAATATTTATTATTTGTATAATTAAAAGCACTCTTTGTTTTGTAATAAAAGCTGCAAAAAACCTCACAGTATTAATAAAACAACATAATGCAATAATTGTAACAACATTGCAAAGAAGGGCAAGAACAAATTTTCCCCATAATTTGATTGTGTTAAGGAAATTAACATATAAAATGTACTTGCAGGCAGAACAACTCTATACCAAAGAAACCAAGGTATTTGGCTATTGTTTGGAGCAATTCTCCCATGAAGAAAAGCTAAGAGAAGTGGAAAAGTTCCATTTGGAATGCAGAAGGCCTCAGGGAAACTTTCAGTACCTAAAAGTGGGGTTTATGATAAAGGCACAAACACCTTTTATCAGGGGCTGTAGTGACAGCACAAAAGGCAGCAGCTCTAATCCATTTATATTAAATATGAGGAAGAAAACCTTTTAAGATAAAGATGGTGATAACCCAGGGCAGGCTGCCCAGAGAAACTGTGTCCAAGGCCAGGGTGGATGGGGCTTTGAGCAAACTGGTCTAGCAGAAGGTAGACCCTTGTCCCCTCGCCTGCCCATGGCAGGGAGTTGGAACTTCACAGGTCCATTCTCACTCAAATCATTCAACCATTCTATGACTTCTTGCAGTAAAGAAGGGATTTATTTTATTTTCACAGCTAAAAACTGAAAGAATAAAAAAATGAGCTTTCTTAAACATAGTAACTTAAACAGATAGTCTTTTAATGAGTTCCCTATTAAGGAAGCACCAAGTAAATTTGTAATACAAACAGGGTTACACACAAGACTTCAGAACTTTTAAGATCTTTTTTCCCTTCTTTAGTCTTAAAAGATGACTAATTAAAAAAAGTCACTCATTCTCTAGACATTCTGTGGCAATTGGTATGTGAATCACAGTTCTGTTTTTCCTGTTAATATACATTCTAATTGATTTTTGAAAATTAGAAATGTAATAGGCTATAATCAAGCTAAAAGGTTTTATTTCTATTTATGTCTTTGGTGGATTGACTTTGGCAGACCACCAGGCCCAACCCAACTACACTCTTATTCTTCCACCTCAACAGAAGACGGGAGGAAATAAAACCAAAAATCTTGTGGTTCACAATAAAAACAAAGATCACCATAACACCCAAAACCAAAGAACTTGAGGAAAGTTAATTTAATTTACTGGCAACTAAAAATAAAGTAGGATGCTGAGAAACAAAAACAAAAAAAAAAACAAGAAAAAAAAAATCCCACATTTTCTCCTTCTTCTCCCCCCACAAGGCAGCACAAGGGAATTGGGAAAAACCTGGATAATTTAAGTTGGAAAGGGCCTCCTGAGATCATCTGGTACAGCCCTACTCTGCTCAGACAGGGACCCACAGCTGGGTTGCCCAGGATCATGTCCAGGCAGCATTGAATATGTCCAGTGATCAATGCCACACAACCTCCCCAGGAAACCTGTGCTCAGTCATCCTCACAGTAAAAAGTGCTTCCTATTGTTCAGAGAAAGACTCTTGTGTTGTATATTGTACACAATGCCTCTGGTCACCACAGAAGAGAGAACCAGTCTCTGCTGCCTTTGTAGCAACACTTGAGATATTTTATGTACCTTGATGAGATCTCATGTTTTCTCCTCTTCAGCCTCAACAGTCTCAACTCTCTCAACGTTTCTTTCTAGGCAAGATGCTCCAGTCTTTTTGTCAACCTTGTGACCCTTCCCAATTAGTTCCTGTCCTTGCTACTATCCGGAGCACTGAAGTGAACAAGGAACCCCAGGTGCTGAGTAGAGGGGAAGATCACCTCCTTTAACCCAGGGACAACACTCCTCTTACTTCAACCCACACGTTACACATTCATCATTTAAACTGCATTTGGGAAAAATACAAAGCTAAAGATCAAGCTCCAGGTTTTTAGCAAGCCATATGGATGAAGGTATGTGTGCTTAAGGTAGCATCTTATCCAGAGTAATGACAGAAGAACCATTGGGGCATGAAGGCATGACCTCTAGAGAGTTAATCACAATCATTAATCACTGCACCACATTCCTTTTGTTTTCTGCTTTCCAAGACGGAAGTGCTGACAAACAGATTTCATTGTTTGTTTACTGCATAAATTAAGTTCAAAACACCATCACACCTTGTTAGTGATGGGGGAAGAAAATCTAAATAGTTGATTTTACTTAAAGAGTGAATATTTCACAAATCTGTTGCACAAGAGAAGAGCATCTCAACTCAAGGTTGCTGGTTGACAGCCAGATTAGACCAGCTGGCACCCAAATTTATCATTATTCCACACTTCAAAAGTAAGACTTGTGATGAATATCCAGGTCATAACAGAAAGATGTTCTAGTTGACAAACACATTCTTTAACTTGTTTAGTATTCTTACTATCAGCAGCAGAGGACAAGGAAGAATAAAAATGGAAGTCTTAACATTCCCCTTGACAAGAGTGAACTGGCTGTGCAGAGACAATAAATTGTCATTAATCTTGCTATCCTGTTTTGCAAATAAAAGGAATAAACTGCATGCTATCTTTGAATGGTAAAAAAAAAACAACAAAAAACCCAACCCAAACTTGCAACTTCTCATCTCTGCCAATAACCACCTAAAACAAAAATTTACTTTAAAAAAAAAGAAAATATGCATAATTCTAATTTGCAAGATCTTTGTATTATTAGTTTTAAAAAATAATGTAATATTATCGTGATCATGCAGTTTTAAAAATGCTCCCTTTTAGTTTCAACTATAAAAGTTTCATTTTATGCAGCATGTAGTGGAACTTACAAAACAGGAGAAAGGGAGATTTATTTTCTTTTACGCATAGAAACGACTGTTAATTGCATTCAATGAGTGGTGGCAGTTGCAAGCTTCAGATGTGCTGTGAACTCCTTCAGAAAAGGGGTGTGGGGGTGAGTGCAGAAGGTATGGGGGGTGTTTATCATTGGGTTTGTGGGGTTTTCTTCCTAGACAATGCACAGAGCTAAATAAACATAACCATCTAGATAGATTTTATAAACTAAGAAAATAGGTTTGCATAATGGCTTTGCCTAGAAGCATGCCCTCAGTCCCCCAGTGTGCCTGTGTTTTGAATAAACAAATTAATTTCAGGTCAAGCCTAGGAATCAGCAGCACTGCTTTTTTTAAAGAAGAGAATGAGAAGAATGAGATACTGCAACACCAGTAGGATCACTTTTCTTCCTCTCAAAGTGTCACAAATATTTCACTCCCGAATTCCTCTTGTCTTGATAAAGCCTTCTGTCTCTATGTTCCTGAAGTTACAGCACCGTTTCTTAGTAGAACAACTTGGTCTATTGTTTTTTCACTAAGCAGCATCCTTGAGACAATAGCTGAAGGAGGATTCAAAATAATTTTCCAAGGTGAATTTAAGCATTAGTGCTTCTGTTGACTAGCTAGGAAATAAAAACTCCAGTGTTTAGATGTTTAAAAGTGGACCTAAAGCTTTCACCTTTTATGAAAGGAAACTGCAGACACTCATCACTACTTCTTTAATTTGGTTTAGTAGCTTTATACCACTGGACAGCATTTTTCTCTCAGTACATAACAATCATTCATGAATTGGCTCAAGAGACTGCAAGATTGAGATGACTGCAGCCTTCCTCTTTGTTAGACCTTTCTTAAAGGTCAACTAGAAACAACACAAACTATAAACAGAGGAAGGACAAAACTCTTCTTGGATCTATATTTTCTATGGAGTTCAACCCATCATATAAATCAATAAAGATTTACACTGCTTAGTATCAAAAGTCATGCATTAATTACGGCATCCTCAGTATATTTAGCTTTTTGCAATATTTATATGAAGTCTAAAGAGATTACAATTCTGCAAACATATTACATCTATGGCTAACTTTTCACCAAGTACTTAGGACAAAAATCTAACAATTTCTAACAGATTCCTCCAGTTCCTTAATTATTTACTTTTTTAAAATTTCTTTTTAACTTTAAAAAAAGATTTAACATCCATTCCTCAACACTGAGTTGTACTGCTCCATTTTGATACTGTGTCAGTCAACTGGGAAGTGCAGAAGGGAAGCTATATGGGGGAAAGAAAAGCAAACAAAAAATTCAGATTTCCTGCTACATCACTGAAATCTTAATGTAACTAATGTGTAAAGGATATACAGAGGATAAAAAAGGACTTACATAATTAAAGGCAGATTAATGCAGGCTGTTTGAGATGTCAATTATGCCTGTTTCCAAATCTGAAGGACTTCCACAGAAAGAGGAAATTTGATATTATTTAAGAACATACATTTAAGTTTTCCACATAGAAATGCTTATGGCAGTTGAATATTCTGCTGAGCAACAGGCAAACATGAGCCTAACAGAATTTGCACTTAATTTCAAAATTAAAAGTGATATCTCTGACATCAAAACATCACATAATGTGCAAAAAAAAACCAACCAGAATTCTGCAGTGGGTTTCTAAGTACTTTCCATTGACTGCAAATGTCACAAAGCAGACACCTCAGAAGACAAACATGCAAATTTGCAAAACAAGCTTCAAGTGACAGTTATCAAAATATTGTGATTATTAAGGATGTTCTTGCTCAAGGGGTTGAAAATTGAGTAGGCTTACTGATTCTTTGAAATTATCTTAAACATATACAGTACCGTTGGACATTTGGAAAGGTAGGGCATGGATGTGGGTCCAACACACAATACATCAATAATTTGAGCTCTAACTGCTTTTCCAAACCATTTTCACAACATTTTCCAGGTTGCAGTAACTAGAGACCAGATGAGGACCATGCAAGAGCATGCCATTGCAAAAGAAATATTAAACTGCTGTCTAAGTTTTATATATAAACTTCAGACAATCTGATAAATGTTTATGATTAAACTTGTCTTCAGATTTATCATTAGGAAGAAATACTCTCCCAAAATCTAACAGCATATTTTAAGCATCTTTAGTTTTCATCTGTAACACAAATTTCCTGCAATTATCTAAGATTTTTATCCAAGACACACATATGCTATGTTTGAGCTTTGCTACAAAATACTACAGCTACCTTTTACAGTATCTTCCTTTCGACTTCTAATTTGCTGCAGAGCATTCCAAAGTATTCCATGATCATTCATTGGCTCTGTTAGATTGAACACTTCTTGCATTCTTGCTTGTAGCACCATAGGACAGGGTGAGATAGCAAGATCCATATGACAGCTAAGATGTGATCAGAAACTCCAGAGGACTAGCTCATAACAAAGGAAACAATCCCTCTGAGGATTTCCCAGTTCTCTATCGTCTGTCAGATCTATGCCAAGCTCTAAGTGACAGATTTGAGAAAAAATGAAACACTATCTTGTAATTTTTTATTTTTATATAGTCATTAAGGAAGAAGTGTAAACAAATTATTGTAGAGCTCCTCATCACCAGAACATTATTAATTGATATTCACATCAGTCACTTTCAACCCTCCAGGTACCATCCGTGGGGTTCACAGTGACTTGCTCCGAAAAATGAAACCCCAGCAACTCAATTTTGCAACAAAGAAATTAGTTTCAGCAAATTTGCTGATTAAGCACAAATAGGAAATTTTATTCAGTTTCAGGAAGTTACATAGCATCCATCTTCTGCTTTCCTTAATATGTAGAATAAGAGGAAGTAACTCTACAGCTCTGCAAGTGAAAGCTGAAAAAGCAGGCTATAATGTACAGGTCTACAGCACTTTTCATACCCTCTCCCTTTTATTCTCATCTCCTAGCCATGGTAGTCCCTTTCTGCGCTGTTGCCCTGACACCACAAGTCACCTTTCTATACATGTACATGAAGCATTTTTCAAGTTCTTCCTAGAAATAAAATTTCCACTGTTAACAAGAGAGGTCAAGATTCACAAACATATGGGAGTAGAGAAACAACTATTGCAGCTGGTCTTCTGCAACAATAGAATTCTTTATTTTTTATTTATTCTTTTGTCTTCCAATTTCCTTTTTCCACCTGGGGTTAACTTTCCTCTAACAATTTTCTGCATTTCCAGAATTTTGATATCTCAAGACTTGTCCTTAGGAAAAAAAAAAGCCTAGGGAATGTGTAATCCCAGACTTGTAAAAGCTGCAACTGTTACTTTATGGTGTAGATACAATTTGCTGTACAAAAGTAGTAAAATGCCTTTGAAATGGAAGCAAATAAAACCCATGGAATGAGTCAGGGATCATAAACACAGGGACAGCTGTACTCACCCACCGTGTGCAATTCATTTTGTTGAGAACTGACAACATAACCTGAAAAGAAACCTTTTGTCTTGCAACAATTGCTGTAGAATACCTGTTGCATTCCTAAAATATAAAAATGCTTGGCTATACATTTACAGTAGTTACAGCACAAAGTTGTACTGACAGTTTTAAGCTTTTGCTTCTTTGTGCACAGCTCTTTTGCTTGCTCTTAATTACTTCTGATAGCGCAAGGGTTCACAATCATAAAAAATATCAGGCACGAAACACACAACATCACACTTGTGAATAGGCTGCTGCACTCAAACACATCTTGCAAGTTTTCCTCCATGTGTTGTCATTTTTGGTGGCATAAACACACCTGAGAGGGCAAAGTGCTACAAAGAAAGCCAATTGGGTCTATCGAGGGCATCTGGCACAACTTACATTCTTTGTCACCCTAAGGATTAATACATGGCATCATCCCGTCTTCCTTCTATATGATTATTGATATGGGTTTTTTTGCTGCCTCTTAATGGTCACCTTAAATCTGCCACAACATTCAGGTAAAATTCATGTCTACCTTAACAGCAGAAAAGCCCCATATTTTCTTTCTGAAAACATATATAAACCATCTACTTCAATGAAACATGTTATACAAAGACAAAAGTAGTTATTTTATGGTGTAGTCTCAGCACTTATCTAGACTTTAAAAACTTCTGAAAGACAAAGCAGCTTAATATATTTTTTCTGAGCAAAATACTTTTTCCCCCTTGTAAATTATGTATTTTTTTCCTGTCAAATACTTGATGTCTGCTAATGCTAAAATCCACAAAAGTATCTTTTTAAATTAAAATTTTCCCAAGAAGTCCTTCAAACACCAAAAGACAGTATTTCTCAAATATTCTCATTATTTAGAAGAAAATCTGAATAAAAATTTTGCAAACTACATTAAATAATTCCTTTAAAGCACAAACACGTCTACTCTGACAAAGGACACAATGTTCCCCGTGAGACTCTTCCAACTCAGTATATTCTGTCATTATGTGAATGTAGCTTTGCACATGTCTTCAATTGCCCTCCACCTTCAAGAAAATGGTATGATATAATAATATTGTAAGTACATTGCATTACCTACCTTCTATGAAAACCGAACACATGGGGAACTGAAGAGTAACAGGTATGTTTTTACTATCTACAGAGATATTCAAGGGCTTGTATAATCTAGAAAAGTGTTTTAAGGCTTTGCTAAGCAGAATATTTATCTTCATATCCTAAACCCCAACATTTTGGACTGCTAAGTATTTACATCAGTGCTTGGCACACCTAGACAGTGGTGTCAAACTGACTGAAACCATCAGTTTATTATCCTATGGTAAAAACCTGCTTACCTTCTCTCTATAAGCTTCCCGGGCAGCTCCATGCAACACTGACTCCTTCTGTCCTTCCCTCTTGCTTTTACCTCCTTCTTCTACCTGCATGACCACCTAGCCCTCTTTGTCCCCCACATGACATCCTAACACTGCTTCTCCCTTGCACAGCCACCTGACATTTCCTCCTCACAGCACAACCAGCAAACTCGCTCTTCTCTCTCCTCCTAACTCCTTATACCTTTCTTTCTCACATGCATAACACCTGCATGCCCTTTTACTCTTTTGTGACTGGTCAATACACATCAGCATTCCACCTTCTTCTCTTTCAATGCTGTTCACCTGTCTAAGACAGCTGCACCCCATTAGGGATGAGGCTCGGCCACATCCCCATTCCTAATCTTCCACAATTTCTTCTCCTACAGTTAAATGCGCAGTGTAGACACTTATGTTTATTGTCCTCACACAGAAAAACAGACATGTTTTAAAAAAATCAACATCTGACAAAGATTCTCAGCTACCTGTCAATTTGGAATCCCCACTCAAGCTTCCTTATTTTGAAATGTGTATTTCCTTTGTTGATAGTCTATCTTGTTCCTTTCTTCAGGCTATAAAGTACTGGTACAAGCAGCTGAACAGTATTAAAATATGTGTGAAATTTTTTATCTGATTCAATCATGCTTTTAAAAAAATCCTGGCTGACACAGGGCTGAGATAAAAGCACTATGTCATAAAAAAAGGCATTAAAAAAATCACAGGATCTGGTCTATGAAGACATGAGAGTAACTATTATTTTCTCAAAAAAAATTGTGATTTAGTAGGAAGACAGTGAAGATCATCATGATTAACTTGACTGATCCTCTTGCATAGCATAGAACCAAAAACCCCAAACCAACCAAACAAAAACTCAGAGGACTTCTTTCTGCACACATCGCCCAATATTTACTTAAACTGTAATATTAAATTTCAAAGGTACTCAGTCTTTCTATAAAATTGTCATGTGATGAATAATCCTTCACCATAGAAAAGTGGCTTAATTTTAATTAATAATAATTATTGTTATAGTTTCAGTATCAATGCATGTTTCCATATTTGTATTCTGCATACAACTCAGACAATGTTTGTGCCTAAAGAGTAATGTGACTGTACATGTCATTAATGCTGATACTAGTGACACAATAGTGCAGTTTTGCCTCAAAATCAATGTTAATTTGCAAAATTTTCGATCCTCTCTGATAAAGAGAAATTTTGCGATGCAAACCGGCAAATGTTAAAAGCTTACCATATCAATATTAGTTAAAAAAACAGCATCAACTCAAGATCCCCTAATTCATGTAGCATAACTCAAAAATTATATTATACTCTGATACAGATTAGAATTTAAATACTAGGTCTGCACTATCTTTGAGTTTATACCATATCAGAATAACTCCACTAGTTGAAGGAAATTGTGAGATATTATCTGATGCATGTACAATAGAATATTCCATAAATACAGACAGAAAGTTTTAAGGCCATGTAAAAGAAAAAAAATGAGACTCACTGAGGGAATTTTTCTAAATAACAACTATAGTTCCTTATACTACTTTCCTACCAACTTGCAAAGAAATCCTTTGTTTATCTTCCATAAAGCTTTCTATGCACGCAGTTTGGGATTGTCTTTTGTTGGCTGCCACGTGTATCCCAGACAGGAAAGTAACACCTGCAGGGCAGTGTTACCAAAATACACTGAGATTTAGCTGGAAAGAAAAAAGGAAGTATTCTATGACAACACAAATAAGGGCAAGACTCCAGGCCAGAAGACAATTAAAACAGTGGGCAGCTGTATAAAATAAGACACAATATGGATAAGTAACAACTCCTACACTGACCATGCCCTACTTTCAATTTTGATGGCAGAGCTCTATGTACTCCATCAGCATTTGGAAATAATTCACAAGGTATTTTAAAAAATTGTCATTTGAGTGCTGGGTTATGATATTAAAAACCAGTAGGAAAATTAAATGCTCTTAAGAATAAAGTCCTTCATCATTTGGCTCACAAAAACCTCCTAGACCGCTGACTTTTTGAAATCAGTGATATCTTCAGATAGCAGACATTACATCTGGCCCAAGGTAAGAGATGACACAAGCTCTGAAATTTCAGTTGTTTGTTGGTTTGGGGTATTCTTTCTTTAATTAGGTTTGGGGTTTTTGTCTTTACAATAAAGCAAGAGATTTATCCTCTTTGATTTACCTAAATCATGGTGTTTTCTACAAATTTTGATTCCATATGAAATAAAGCAATTATAGAAAGTTATTCATTTACATGTATACTTGAAGTAACCTACAAAACATACATTTCAATGGCAGCAGAGCTAAAAGATTATGCTTTCTTCTAGAAATCACCTAAATGTCCCACTGTCCCATCACAGATACTTTGTCATTTTTTTTAACAGAATGCGTTATAAGGAATTGTTGAAAAAAAACAATGATAACTTCAGTGAGCCAGAAAAAAATTAGGGATTTTAAGTCTAACATATATTTATAGGTGACTCAATAAAGACAGAGAGTAAAGAGAACTGGAATACATTTTGTGCTCCTTTTAAATGGTTTTATCACCAGTCCATAAATCTCTAGTCAGAGGGAAATATGACAAAACTGTATTTTCCAAATGAAATAATCCTAAATTCCACTGAGAACTAGTCCTAGCTATTTTTTTAAATTATTTTTTTCAGTTTAACATTTGATAAAGAAGAGGGTAGATTTGTACTATGTATGAAAGCTTATGTTCAATATAGGTCATTTTTTTCTTTTTTTTGCAGTCATCACAGTTTAGCTGATGTCACATAGTATTATTAAACAATCATTTGAATAAAATAGAGAAGTTAACTAAATCACATAAATGTGAGTCTTAGGTGCTAGATTTAGGGAGTGAGAAAATAAACAATGTTGTTTTCATTCATATTGCACAATTTAGTAAACTGTGTTTTCACAACAGTTCAAATGGCATCAGTTATGAGTCCATTAATTCATTATCAGCCTTCCTGGATCCTTCCCCCTGAGCCTGGGAATTGCAGGGAAGCTCTTTCTCCAGTACAATGTAACCTTTTTTGTGATCAGTATGATGTATTGCGCTTGAGAGATGGGGCAAAACTAATCTCTGAATGTGAGCCCATGCCATAAAGTCATGGTCATTTCATAAACTGCCCATGATTTTTCTACATTTTTAAAGAGACTGGTGGTCATGGATAGTTACCAAAGTGCTATGGGAATTGCTGGCAACAGGTCTGGAAGCAAAGAGGAATGACAGCTTGTTCAAGGGTTGCTCTGGCCACTGTCAATGGGATGGCAAGATTAAGTAAGGCAAAGGCCAGAGACTCCCTCCATCTGCCAGCAGCTTGGCTGAATTAACTCAGCACAAGTCCGTGAAACATGCGTCAGCTGCACATCTCTCTGAGGCTCTCTTGATGTTGTTTCATTTGGATTTGCACACTGAACAAAGAGCACTCCAATTCTGAAACACTCAGATTAGACAGGTTCCTATTATCCAAAACTGTCCAAGATACAATATAAGCCATCAAGCCAAGGATGCACAACATGGGCTTATTTAGCAAATAGTATTGCCACCTACAACTCTTATGCTACAAGTTTGGTCCTCTAGCACTCCTGCATTCACCACTTCCAGGGTCTGCCCCTACCTCTTCCCCTTTTCTCCTAAACCACTTTTTATCTAAAGTTAACCTTTGCAACTAGCATCTCATCCACCACAAACAGGTCTTGGTTGCAGTTTCTCAGTCAAGTTTCCCTGAGATTTAACTCCCTGGTTCTGCGAAAACCTCACCATTGGCCCCTCCAAAGCTGGCTACTCCTCAGCAAATGCAGCCAGGACCACCAAAATACTCCTCCTACAGCAAACCCAGCAGCAAACTGAGCCCCTCACCCTGGCACCAGGGCAGGTGATACAAACAGCAAGGCACACAGCCACAGCACACGCCTCTAAAGGGAGGGCCCCACAAAAGAGTAGAAAGCAAACAGGTGACTCTCAGGGCTCTCCCCACCTCCTCACAGCCCACCCCTTGCCACTCCCTTCCATCACGGGACAACCCACTGCCACGCTGAGGCACAAGACTGCCCTCCATCACCCTGGCCCCTGCCCAGCTGTACTCCCTGACCCCCACCTGTCCTGTGCACGGCATGAGTAGCTCCTTCCCACACTAGCAGCAATTTTCCAGAAGGTTCTATAGGCATCCCCAGCTTCAGCCTCTGGCCCCAGCCTCCAGTTCCAGCCCTGGCTCTCAGCCATGTCAGGGTGTTACTTGCCCCACAGAGAGCCTTGGCAGGGAGCATGGGAGATAAGTCCATATTTTGCTCTCTGCTTCAGTAGAATGCTGGCCATCAGTTTGTGCATTACTTCCAACACATTTAAGGGAAGTTGTTTTCACTAACTTGAAGCCACCCTAACAGCAGTTTCTTGTATCATTAAACCAATTATGTTATTGATGAACACATCTATCAGAGTCTAGTAGGTTAAAAAGAGATGCTTCTTGTTATTAAGCTGTATTCAAGCACAATCAGTTTCAACTACAGCCTCTCACTACTCTGTAAGAAGAAAATGTTAGAGAGGCTGCTGGATTTGTTGGTTGTTTGGTGGATATTTATCAACAGGGGAACAGATTTCCTCAGCTAGAAGAAAACAGTTCATCCCCTAGTTTGCCCAGAAGGGTGATCACTGTAAATTGCCTTATTGACTGATGGCTCTGCACAGCATCCTGTGCTTCAGTGGTCTGAGTAATCCACATGCTAAATGCAGGTGAGGGGGTCGTTCACAGCAAAATCTTACTGCTGGACAGGCCAGCCCTTTTATCCTGATGCACATTTTGTTTCCATTTCAGTTTTCTTGGTGGATAAATTTTAATTTTTAGAGTCCTGGAGCATTGGGACTTTTCAATTTTTAAACAGAATCTTCTGAAATGTGGATGTTGATATCTACAACTGTAGATAACTATATGCACTTGTGTGATTATTTGTAAACAAATTGTAGCTGTAATTACCATGGAGGTTACATCTTTGCATGTCAAATGCAATTCTCAGGCTAGATAATGCATAAGAAAATAGGCAAATCTTAAATTAAGGCACCTAGAAAACTTAGTTGGATTTGATTAATATTTTTATTCTTGCAATACATTAAGGGGACTATTATCTAGATTATTCGAAAATTACCCTTGAATAATTAATTCTTCAATTGGCAAAATCACCAATGTTCAAAAGAAATTTAAAACAAGTCTTCAGATTTTATTCTTAGTAGTTTTTAATATAAGTCACTACGTTGAGAAACCAATGCTGCATGATAAAAGTGGAGCATAGTTATCCCTACATTATTCCATAGTTCAAATTTAGACCTTGAATGTTTCGTTGGTGGATTTAATCCATACGTTGTAGGGTGAAATAAATCTTGAATCTCTGATGACACAGGTACATTGAATATTATTTCACATTCTGAAACTTTTATGCTATTGCAAAACATTTTCAATAGTGTTTTGGAGCTTCCTGAATTTTATGAATTATATGTAGAGGAATTATATTTACACCTATTCTCTAAAAGCATAATACCTCTAGGACAATTTTCTTCCAGAGAAGAGAATGGGAGAAAGAGGGCAGAAATGTCCATTAATACAAAAGAATAACATGTAGATTTGTCAGAAAATATAACAAGGATTTAAAGGTGACATTATATTTCTTTGGTCCTCATCAAGATTAACAATCCTATTTGTATGGTTTGTGTTAAAGAAATTATTTATTTTTTGAGAAGGAATTTCAAGATCAAACAACAATAAAAATTAAGGCTTTCTTTATGTCTGGCTTTCCATTTCCTAAGCAAGGAACTTTATTGAGATAATTTTTTTATTATTTGTTAAAACTGTACAAAATTGTTAAGAATATACATCTTTTTGTATCTAGTATTGTGAATAGTGCACAGTGTTAGGTACAAGGAACCGCACCTGTATTCATGATGATAAAAAGACAATGCAAACACCTCAGTCTGGTACAAAATCACAAAATTAAATTATTGCTGGCTTCAGTATTTTAAAATATAATGAACTAAGAATAATTAAAAGCTATGGAAATTATTATGACAAAATATAATCTGACATATAGTATATTAGCCAAATTTTTTATGTCACTTTATGCCAGAAAAGTTTTGCTAGCTCAGAGGAATTAACCATCCTGTTTCTTGGAGCACTGGAAGCAAATGATGTTTAGGTGATTTCAAGAGAAGCAGACTGTCCTGTGAGAATTAGGGACTTACTTAAGTAATTTAATCAATGACTTTGATTATTCATGCTACTTTTTGGAGGATAGGGATGAAATTTCCAGCAAACTCTGCATTTTATCTGACATAAGAGTGGTGGATCTAATAATTGATTAAGATCTCAAAAGGAAATTTTGTAGTGACTCAGTTGTGCATACATACACATCTAAAATGAGGGATTTTTAAAAAGTCATGTAAAACAATAGCTCTTTATCTTATTTAGGTTCAAGATAATACTACCAAGACAGCATTACTTGTTAAATGTGTTATAGTTTTGCTTACTGCTGTTTTTTAAAATTTAAATTTCATATTTTAAGTAGAACATTATAGTCTCCCAGTTCATCCACTAGCTATAGTTTTGAACATAGTTGGTTTTTTTTTAATTCCCTGAAGATTATACTTTAACATCCATAAGACTTCACATACTGTATTTCCAGACACATACTATCATTACTAAGAGTAGAGCACATTGTTACATTGAATTTTCCTAGCTGACACACATTGAAAAAGTGCAAAAGTACAGCAAAATCCAGAGTGGTTCGCACATAATCTACTAGAAAAGCATGCTACAGGGTGACCTAATTATATTTAATTTCATACCCAAGTCGATGATTTATTGAAGGGTGTGGAAATTAAACAAATTCATTAATAAAGTAAAGCTTTTTCAAAAGGCAGAACAGCATATTCTGCCCACATTAAATATCTAATCAAAGTGTAGAGCACCTATCACTTTAGTGACTAGTGACTCATCAACTTAAAAACCAATTAAGAAAAAAGAACAAAACCCACAAACATCTCAACAGGGAAGGGAAGGGAAGGGAAGGGAAGGGAAGGGAAGGGAAGGGAAGGGAAGGGAGTAATGTTACACAGCTTTTTGGTCCTGGATACGGGACACTTGCAAAGAAGTTTAAGTTTTAAAATAGGCATCTTCGGCACTGAACAGTTGAAACTTTGCCATCTAAGAGAATGCCAATTCTTGTCAGCACAAGTTCTAGACTTGCAAAATTGTGTAAAATCAATGGCAAAAGTATCAAGGACCCATAACCTCTCCAAATACCAGGCAGGCTGAAATAGTTGATGCTGTCAATGTCAGGTAGATTATTTTTTTTTACTTTCAGACACATACACGTTTACTACATGGAATACTTTCACATACCATACAGCATTTCTCTCTGGATTTTGGCATAAATCTAAAACATCTGCAGCTATCTTATGGAAGTGAAGATGATGAATAGCTATAGAAGTAGGAAAGTAGGAAAGACTGTAATGATATTCCTGAGATATAAATAAATAGTAAGATTGGTCCACGAACCACTGTCTGAAAATGTTCATGGCTAAAATATTATTTGATTCCTCTTGAGAATGTTAATCTATGACAGAGTCAAAGAAAGTATGTGATGGTAAACCAGAATGGAGATTCACAGTATATAATTTAGTTCTTTGTAAATGTCTATAGGCATACTCTTATGCCAAGGTTTATACAAAGTAATGAAAGACACCTCTCCTCAATGAAAGGAATTTAAACTGTTTTGCATGATAAAAGCTTGTGCATGAGTTAATCTTGATGTCCTGTAAATCTTGACATTCATTCCTCCAGCACTCTAGTGTGGATCAACCACATGAAGTGACAGGAGTTCTTTCAGTAGGTCTTCTCCAAAATTTTTAGGCAGGAACACTTAGTTATAAAAATAGGTGAAGAAGTTATCGAGTTTCAGATACATGTATACATATATATAAGCATAAAAAAAAAGAAAGCTAGAAATCTAGATGCCTAAAAGAATTATAGAATCATGAGAGAAAGGATTTTGATTTAGATTGATATGTAATATAATTGGACAGGTTTTATGCTTTTTTTTTCTCTCTGCATAGTATAATTTTGTTTAATTCTTTAAAGTTGTTAAGAAGTTTGATATGTCCCAGGCATGTTGCATTTGCTGCACTTGGGCAAGACATTGAAAAGATGAGCTAGAGTGGGGAGGAGATTGCACCTTGTGTTGGAGGCAGGTGTGTATAATTATTTAGTTGTTCCCCTGGAAAGGAACCCACTAAACTGTGCCATTTTAGAGCACGGTAAAACTCCGGTTTGAACAATTTTCCTAAACAGTACAAAAATTATAATAAGAACTACTAATTGTATATCTGCATAATTTTACTGACACAGTCTTCCTGATCCCATGTATCTGAGAGTTCATCAGGTTAAAGAGCTGTAGGCTTTTTTCCAAGGTCTTAGAGATGTTGTGGCACTCAAACAATATATAGATACAGAGTGCAAAAGAAACATCTTTTCCCAGAGTGCTCTTCCTGATCTTCAGAATAATGTCCGTATGACACATCTGCTTGATCATGCTCCTGGTCAGGCAATTCAGGAATGATTCTCCATTTTTGATGGACACTGTAGAGCTTTCACAGTTTGCTCCAGCTTTGCTGGTGATAAACCACCTCATAACAGCTGTAATCCTGGGCACTGGTATTTGTTTTATTGGCACAAGGTAATAAACTGCATGTACTGATGACATTGCTGTAATTTTGCTAGTTCGAGTCTGTACATATATACTGATGTATGAGAGTGCCTAGAATTAATGGACAAACATCTGAGTCCCTTGAATATCATTCAAGCTCAACTGAAGCTGCCTCAAATTTTCTGTCTCAAAATAGGGCAGGAAACTTGAAAGTATGTTTCCCCATCAGAAGTTACTCATGATTTCATAAGAAGATAGGTTCAAATTCTGGTTCCACACACAGTATTAAGATGGTATAGTCTATTATAAGTTAAATTAAAAAAAAAAAAAGAAAGAAGGGTATGTTTATATTGCTTAATCCAGTTCAATAAAATGCACCACTAGCAGGAATTTTCAGATGAGTTTGTTTTCATTTACACTTGAAAGCTGCAACATTAATTTCAGAACTCTCCTTACACATATCAGTACAGCTGTGATGCATGGAATTAGGAACCATTAATGCATCTTAAGAAGCTGGGAGGAGCAAAACACTACAGTGTATTTCCAGTAGTTTTTAGAAGTTGGTGAAGTCTATGTACCCCTATGAAAAACAGACTTCTAGAGCTGAAATTACAGAATTTAAAGGAATATCATATATTTTTACTTTCTATTACACATAATTTTCATATGCTACAAAATATTTATGCTGCCATTGTTAAGTATTCTGGGTCAAAGAAGACCTTCTATCTTCTGATCATTACATGGTATTAAGAACAAAACTATAGTTTCACCATGTTCAATGAAAATATGTATCATCTACTAATTTTTGACAGTTCATTTTGTTTACCTTAACAGCTTGCCTGAAATTGGATTTGACATGGGTTTGGTATGGGATATTTTTTGGTAGGTTTTTTTTCATATTGTTTTGTTTGTTAGGTTGGTTGGTTGGTTTGTTTTGTTTTTCTGTTTAATATCTGGTAATTGGAGGGAAGGAACAAAACCTTCAGTCATATATCCTAAAGCAGTCATAAAAAGTTCTGAGGGAAAAAAAGGTATATAAATACTCAAGGTGTTACCATAGCTTTGTCATTGCTGTAAGCACATTAATTCTCAGTGTTACAGGTCTGCCAGAGGACAATGAATTGCTTCTCGCTATCAGCTGCTCTGCAGAACTTTGTTCACTCACGTTATACTCCACAGACCAGTGTTAATAGTCACTGATCAGACCAGGATTTATCCATGTCTTTTTCCAGAGCCAAATGTAATCAGTGTTTTGAAAAACAACACTTTTGGCTCACTTCTAAATAGTTTGAAATTCAAGCAAACCCAAAAATTTAAAGAGCTTTTCTCAAAACTGTACTGTGTACTCAGCAAAGCCTTTCTGTTATCACATTAAAGCAGCATTAAAGCAGCATTAAAGCAGATTATGTGGACAAAGTGTCTCCAATATCAGGGAAAATAGTGTTTTGTTAGGATCCCGGCATCTGATGATCTGCATTTCTTGGTGAAACTTGTCTTATAACTTGTACCCTCCAGTGGCTTCACAACTAACAGACCCTTTTCTTTTATGGTACTCAGAGAATATGTTTGGATTCTAAATGGCTGTATTCCTAAAAAGTGCAAATTTTCTTTAACAAGGATATATACTTCCATGTGGAATACAGACAGTAAAGGATAAGATTAAATACAGGTACATGCACACATATATGCACATATATAATAGACTCATACCATAGAATGGCTTGGGTTGGAAGCGACCCTAAATATCATCTAGTTGCAACACCCCTGCCATGGGCAGGAATGCCACCATCTATATATATATATATACATACATATAAATAAATAATTAAATAAATATATATAGGATTATATACAAGTTTGAGGAAGCTGCAGGTGCTGTTTCAATGCAATTTAATTTGCTTTGTCATTTTCTTCCAGTTTAAAAAAAAAATAGAAAACAAGCAAAAGATTCTGCTTTTCATTGTATTGTGATGTGTATTGTTGATTACATTGTAATTGCTTCTCTTTTAAATATTTTAAAGCTTTTACAAACTTCTCTACTTCTAAAATCTAGTCATTTGAATTATTCCCTTCATATATTAAAGAAAACATGAAATAAGGAAAAAATTAAGTATTTCTTTTTTGACTACATGTCTGAAGATCTGGCTTTTTTTCTGTTTTTAAACATTCATCAGAGATTAATTATTTGTTCATGCTTAATAAAGCACCCTAGATTCTTGCAGCTGTCATTTGCTGAAGTGACTTCTGTCAACTTTGAGTGGCTTCTGTCAAATTTGAGTGACTTCTGTTTGCCACAATAGTACTTTACATTTACACAACAGTTTTCATTCAAAATATTTCAAAGTGCTTTGCATAGTGTGTTTATATAAGGGATAAATTAACCAACCAGTAAATTAGAGTTACCTCTGGAGTGAAGCTCTGCAGAAACTTTGTGCAGTCTTACATGGTTAAGTGTAAGATTTATCTTTTGCGTACAATTTCATTGATTTCAAGGAAGCAAAGCATACAATTAAATTTAACTGTGTTTTATGGAGAAAAGAGTCTTGCTGCTAGGGCACTTGACTCCAACCAAGAAGTGGTCTCTGCTCCTTGCTTCTGCTATATACTTCCTGTCATTCTTCCAGCAATTTGCTTGGTCTGATTTGAACCTTAAAGTCATATGACTATAGAATATCCTGAGTTGGAAGAGAGCCATAAAGATCATTTAAGTCCAAATCCTGGCCCTGCAAAGGACAACCTAAGAATCACACCGTGTGCCTGAGAGCATTGTCCAAATGCTTCTTGAGCTCTGTCAGGTTGATGCTGTGACCATGTCCCCGGGGAGGTGTTCAAGTGCCCAGCCACCCTCTGGGTGAAGAACCTTCCCTAATATCCAAGCTAAACCTCTCCTGAGAAGGCTTCATTTCATTCTCTCAGGCCCTGTCCCTGGTCAGCACAGAGCAGAGATCAGTGTCTGCCCCTCCTCTTCCCCTCATGAGGAAGCTGTGACTGCAATGAGCTCTCCCCTCAGTCTCCTCCAGGCTGAACAGACCAAGTGACCTCAGCTGCTCCTTGTATGCCTTCCCTACCCATTCATCTTCCACCATCTTTGTGGCCCTCATTTGGATGCTCCCTAATGGCTTTATACTATCTATTTTATATATTATAAAATTATTAGAATATATAAATTATATATTATACTATTTATTTTTTTATATTATGGTAACCAAAACTACACACAAGACTCCAGGTAAGACTGCACCAGTGCAGAATAGAGGGGAACAATCACCTTCTTTGACTCCCTGGCAATGCCGTGCCTGATGAATTACTACTAATAATGACATCTCAGCTTTGGTGACTATTCATGTGTACATAATTAATTACTTGAAATGCAAGCAAATCATAGTTAACTTTAGCCACATTTTAGTAATGAATAAGCCCTCTTTTATTAACAGAAAAATAATTTATATGATGCTGAATGTCCAATGTGATAATAATATATCTAATGAAGATCATCTTTGAGTTTGAAGAATCAGTTATCTATCTCAGAAATAATACTTGATTTATTCAATATTTTTAACAATTTCAATATATTGTATGAACTCCTGTCTACGCAGAGCAATCAACAAAGCATCTTGAGGCCCTTGTTGGAATTTCTAGTTGCTGTTGAGCAGTACAAAGTTCTTCATTGGTATGTCATCAGATAGTAGTTATAGGAGGATGCAAAAATAGAGAGATTATTCAGGTGTGTAATAAAACCAAGAAATAATATATTTTTTATCTTGTTGTTTTTTGTTTTTTTTTTAAAGTCCAACTTGGCTAGATTATACTCCTTCATTGTGAATTTCAAGCATCACAAAGTGTGTCAGTCCTTTGCATTTTCTTTTTTTTTTTCTCGAATGGAGTTTGTAGTATTGGAATCTCTCCAAGTTAATCAATATAAAATAGCAAGTTGGTTCAGGGTGGGTAAAATAATTTACCAGCTTGGGATTTTGTTTTCTTTCAAGGGTAGCAGGAATAAGAAAATTCTTCAAAACTGGAACAGGGGGACAATTATTTTGCTTGTCTTTTGACACTCATGTTTCTCCTGGCCTCACCTCAGCATGATATTGCAATATTTGCAGCTACCTTGCTGTGCTTTGCAACAAATTAAATTATTTTTCTTAGCCTGCATTAGACTATTCTATTGTTCTTTCCAAGGAATCCCTCAAGTAATTGTACAAAGTTTACAACCCCACAAGAAATAGTACAAACTTTACAATGGATTTCAGGACCTGTGGTGCAATGAATTTGCAGAAACTAAAGGGTAATAGGCAAAACAAAGATGTTGGAATTTGGCCCACGGTAACTTTAGGGTAGCTGCTCATAGGAGTAAATGTTTTCAGAATTGAAACTTTCTCATTTTGTAAAATAAAATGTGATCCAAAAACCCTGGTCACATACTTAGCCCTTCTGAGAGCAAGCTGTGTAAGGGAAGATCACTTCTAGATACTCTAGGTTCTTTTCAGTCCAATATAATGGTACTCAACAGAATTTTGTTTTGTTTTGTTTTGCTTTTTTTTTGTTTTTTTGTTTTTTGTTTTTTTAATGTTAGTCACACCATTATTTGCAGTTATTGGAATAAATATACTTTAATTTCTTGGACATAAATCATGGTTCATATTCAGGTTGTTAATTAGATTTAGTAATCCCAGGGATTACTTCCAAAGTTTTGCTAAACATGTTCCCTGCTTCTCCTTTATGGGACATAAAGTAACTTCTAGACATAACCCTTAATTGACAGTAAAAGTTTTCAATTATGTGCCATAAAAATATCCAAAACAAACAGAACCCTCTTCAACATTAAAATGAAAAATAGAGAGATTGTTAGCTGCTCTGTATTATTAAAATGGTCTACACCCAAAATAAATTAATTCAAGAAGAATTTTTTTGGTAGCAAGTCTAGAGCTAAATGTATCTTTGTATTGCTGCTTGCTGTGTGATATCATAGGAGGAAAGAGCCCCCTAATGGCTTTAAGTTAGCTAGGAAAATAAAAATAAATTTCACATTCTGTGACTTCAAGCTGGAAAGGAATGCAACATTAATTTCAAAAAGGTCAAATTATTCTTTTGAGGAAAAGGTGACATAACTGAATTTGTTTAAAGTGTTGCAAAAAGTCCAAGTTAACCTAAGAAAATGCACAACCTGAAATAAAATGCACAGTTTGTAATATGTAAACTCTTAGCTCTTTCCCATTTGTGTTTTTCTTCATGTATTTTTTTTTCTGGATCTGACAAAAGAAGATGCTTATAATATTTAATGTGGAAATGAGTAACATATCTTCTGAGTAGAAAAATATGAGTCTAAGCTTAACTAATTGCTTGGGTTTCTGATTCTCTTTTGTGCTTTAAAAAAATAAATTTAAGATTCAAATTAAATATTCCTATTGCAAAAATAAACACTTTTTAGTGTTATTTGGAGTTTCATGGCTTAGATGTAACCTGACTAGTAACAGACACTAATCTGGAGGAAAAAAATATTGCTGTCTTTGAAATCACAGAATTACCTCGGGTTTTTTTTCTAATCAGAAAATTATAAGGTATATTTAAAGAGCACAGGTGCAGTGAACAAGTTTTTTCAGAGAGAAAAGAGAGATGTTAATAAGAGCTGTAGAAAAGGTTTTGAGCATAAATAAAGGACTTTTTTTGCTAGTCAAACTGCACATGAGATATACTGAGGCAGGCCTTAAGCTTTGTAAGAATAAAAAGTGAATTAGACATTCAATTATCTTAGCTCCTTATAAGATACTGTCTATGCTTGGTAAATCTAACTCTCAATACCTATGTCTTTGCCTTAGTGTTAAAATTTTCAGTCAGGTAATTAAAATGCAAAGGGATTCTTTCCATTATTTATGGTCACATTCTGCACTCTGGCTCCATAGTCAATGTATGCAGTACTCACCTTTGGCAGTATTTTACAGAGTAAAATACCACTCAATAAAGATATGGTGGCAAAATGTGCCCCCAAGGGAATTTCTGGCTACCTGGAAAGAGTTTCAGAAGGAAACATCAAAACTGCTGAAATTTGTGTCTATAAGAAGTATCATAAACACTATTCATAGAGAAGTTACGAGGCATTAAAATAGCACAGATGCTATACTTTAAGTAAGCCTTTAGTTTGAGGCTATCAGTCTAGTTTCTTTTTTGCCAGTGTTTACTTATATGATACTTTATAGAAGTCAAACCTTTCTCTTAAGCATTGCATATTTTATCCATGTGGTCACTTAGATACCCCCTTCAATCTATTGTTAGTTTGTAAAAAAATCTCTGTATACCCAAGGTCCTCAATTTTTATGTTTTTTAAAAATAATAAATAATAATTTTGACAACTCCACTTCTCTTTTGCATTTTTGAGAAGTCATTAATTTTTTAAGTATGATGCTTTATGAAAATTTCTTAAAAATGTCTTGATAAAGGAAGTGAAGGAACTGCTTTGCTGTAGCTGTGATTCTTTCGTCATTGGATAAATTGGATTACAAGTAGGTCCATCTCCTAGCAGCATGACCTTGCTATAGGCAGTTTCTTAACTGGCCAAGGCATTGGAACACTGTACTTGGCTGGGTCAAAGTCTACTTAAATTCTTGCATTAATAGATTGATATCTCTACTTCACCCAGAAGGAATAATCACAATATCTGGCATATGACAAACTCTGCAGTGTGGAACAAGGAGCAGAGTGCACAAACTGATGAGGAAGGTGGTGCATGTTGTCACAGCTGGAAGGAATGTGCTGCTAATAAAAGAGCTGTCTTAGCATTATGCTCTCATGACCTGTAAACCCCTAGTCAATCAACTTCCTGACTTATTTCAAATCCAAAAGCTGGGTTATTTCAGATATAGTCTATCACCTTCAAAATCACAGCAATCTATCAGAACCTATGACCTATGACAGCAAAACCACAAAACGCAGTCGAAGGAAATGCATAGAAACTTTATGTAGAGCTCTGCATTTAGGCGACAGTAGACTCAATGTCATATCAAAACAGGCAATCAGTCCATGGGATGGCTGCTTCCAACATACAGCACAGTGTAACAGAACATCCTAGGTTTCATCTTTCAAGTCATAAGCCTTGATCTTTGCTTTGCAGGCAGAATGCTAGCAATAATTACTATATCTATAAAAAATGGCAGTCTAACGATAAATTATTTAAGGCTGACCATATTTGCTCAGCAGTGGCAAGCTTGCAGTCGAAAGACAGATACTATTTCAAACTAGTGACAAGCACTGAGAGATCCTTCAGGTAAATATTCTCTCTACCTGGCTTCACAATGTACACACTAATGGATTAATAATATGAGTGAGCTTGTGTGCCATTATTACTCCAGACTGTTTAGCATGTGTGGGACAAGTTACATTAAAACATCATCCAAGTAGTTGGCAATAATCTTTTCTGTTCATTTCATTCCATTCACCTAAAGGGTTAAGCATGATAAATGCAATGCACAAACCATGTCCTGTCAATTGTCTTGAGGTGTACATAATAATTGATACATATAATCTGTGAGAGCAAGAAATACAAGTGCAAAAAATGCATTCTGAGAATAAAAGCCAAAGCTTGTATTTAACATGCAAGATACAAAAAGAATAATTCCTTTTTTAGCTGTTCAGAAAAGCAAATGATAATCTCCTTACCTGGCAAATCAAACTCTGTATATCATCAATAATATGTGAGGTAAGGGGAGAATGAATTTTTGTCTTCCGTAGTAAGCCTTTCTTCGGAGAAGCAGAACATGAGAGATGTAATTGTAAGTGAAACGAACTATTCCAAGATCCAGTCTGTCATCAGTTGCACTGGCTTAGAGCTGGCATCCTCTTGCAAATGAAAAAAGGGTAGCTCAGCAAGTTCTCCACTGAAGGAGCTCAATATCAGTGTTATCAGGCACCAGCTGTCACACACTGATGCTACAGTGGGTACAGTCTCCCTCTATTGCGCGCTTTCCCTCGCTTGCTCAGCCTCTCTCTCACCCTGACGCTCACTCAGCTCTGAATCTGAGCTCCTTCTGCTGCTGTATAATCAATCTAGCCTGTCTCAATCTAATAGGCCTCTCTTTAACCAGCCAATCAATAGCACAGATTCCACTGCTGCTCCCCAGGGTCTTTACCAGGAGTGGTACAAACAGTAAGAGTTTGGCCAGCAGTTTAACTAAGTATTTTACATTATTTTATCTCTGTTAAAGAAAAATTGTTTAGGAGAGCCCAGGTTCAAAGCTATCTTTCTGTGTGTTTTTTGTGATAGTTATATAAACATGCACATTGTACTGCAGTAGTATTCTGTATAATTTTTAACCATTTTGATTGTTTTAGAATGCATATTCAGAAAGAAAGGAAATAAACACACGCACTCCCCCCATGGCCCAGTCTAGAAATGAACCTGCTTGCCAAGACTCAGGTTTTGTGATCTGAAAAATCCAGTAGTGTGTTTTGTAACTGCAATTTTTTTTATGGCAATTGTGGAAATTTAACATAGACCAAGAATCAGGAGAATTGGGCTTCACAGACTGTGCTCTTAACCCCCGTCAGCTTGAACTAACTTCTTTCCTACACTATCTGTGTTTTACCTTGCGTGTCTTGTGGGAGGTTAGTGGGTTTTTTCTTTGTTTGTTTGGGACTTTTGTTTATTTCTTTACTTGCTTGGAGGTTTGTTACTGTTTGGGGTCTTTTTTATTAGGAATTTGTATGAAAACATCATAGATTCTGATATAAGAGGTGAAGATACAATATCTATTCAGCATATTCACATGGGGCAGCTAGAATAGTGGTCAGATTTAACTGATAGCAGAAAATATCTGCAGAATGCTACAAGCATGCCTTATCTCACTCTGCATTTCACTCCTCACATATGCAAGAAATAGACTGTCCTTTACTAGGCAAAAATAAAATTTCAGGAAGCATATTGTGCAGAGTAAGTATTTTTACTGCAACAGACTGGCACTCTTTTTTCTATTTTTTTAAAAATTGAATTTTATTTTATAATTCAGGGACACTAAATCATAAGGACATTGATTCAAGGCCTGTTCATTCTGGTTGCAGGCGAAAATTATGAACCAAATTTCATGCTTAAGCAAACTGTGGGAAAGTACCTACCATCCTCCTAAGTCCAGAAGGTAGGTTGCATCAGTCACAGGTGTTTTGACATGGCAGGATATTGGCACTATTGTATTTCTGTTCTTGACTCAAAACAGCAACTAACTGAAAAACATGAGTTCAATGCATTCGGTGGTTTTCTAAAGAACATACTGTCCCGTCTTTGCCCATATATGATTCTTGCACAAATTCATCTGAATCTGGAAACAAAATGATGGCTTTGATTTTCTACCTCTTCAGTGTTTGGACAAGCCGTCAGTCTAAGGATCTCTCAATAGTTTTATTGCATTAAGACCTTGTGACTGAGGTCCTGTCCTGAGAACAGAAACTTGTGATCCAGCTGTTTCTTCCATGGCTAAAATTGCCTCCTTAGAGAGATAGCATAGGACAAACCTTTTACCAAAGTATGAGCACTGTAGTCTAACATCAGAGTCTGGAATAAGCATAAGCAAGTAAATGTACTGATAAGTAAATGAGATTATCTTGTGACAACCTGGTTGATAAGGATTTCTACTTGGCTCATGGGATTTTTTGTGTAATCTCTTAGGAGTGGTTAAAAAGGTCCTTTCCAGACCTTATATCAAAAAATCTCCCACTAAACACATTTACAGATTCATATCAGATAGTTTGTGCCTTATATAACCTACCTAGCAGACTGTCCAGACTTCTTGGATAAACAAAAGCTGGTGCTACTAAGTCATCAATTTTATGTAAGTGTCTTGAATTACTGTCCTGAAAATTCTAGTCAAAGTCTGAAGGGGAAAAACAGCAGGAAGAAAGAGACCAGCTATTAAACTGGACTTTGCAATACAAGGAGGAAATATACGGTGTTCATAAACAATAAGAGGTACCTCTAAGCCCATTCAGAGAAACAGAGCTATCAGGAAAAAAAGGTGTTTACTTGGAGTGTTTACACAAGAGTATGTGTAAGGTCATGTGATGGCAGAAAATAACAACATGTTTGTGCACTTGAATGTCTTTAATGTACATACAAAAAAAAAAGGAAATAATCAATGAAGTCATATTATTCACAGCAAGTTCAACTCATTCATTCTTCATGTGAAATATCACAGTATCAACTAACAATCTCTGATTTCCCAGATGCATATGGAATACCTCATTAATTGCAGCCTACAAAATGCATTTAACAGATGTCTGAAGTGTTTTGAGTGCTCTGGATCAGCTAAGTGATTTTCATGGATAGAGATAAAGATTAACATGAGAAAATAAAACTGAAGATCAATAGAATTACGGTCAAACTATTGTATGAATGTAGATGTGGTGCTCAAAGTGTGAGAGTTTCTACAGGCCTAAAGGATGGAGACAACTAGGGTATTCTGCCCTTGAGGGGACAGTGGGAGCAGGGATGTGTAGGATAGGGCAAAGTTTTTCAGGAGTCTCGGAGAAAAAGGCTCAATAACACATGATGTAATGAAACACCTGTTTAAATAGGAGATTATAAAGAGGAATATAGACAGACAGTACACTTTGCATCCCTTGTATCCTGACAACAAGGATGTTGCAAAATTTAACACAGCACAAACCAAGCGTTGCACCCTATGCAGATCCCATCCATGGAGAGGTCCTTTTCTCCCTCCCATGCTGTTGTACCCTTTATTTTTCATAACGAAGAGAACCACATACCATCTCCAGACATTTTGTAATGTTATCTGTCATAACACCCAGCAGCACAGCACAGACTGATGAGGGACATGCCAATAGGGGGCATTCCCTTAAAGCAGCTGCTCACACTAACATTGGGGCTGCTCAAGCCCTAAGCCTGGGGCCCAACAGAGCAGGCATGGATCACCCAGAGCCACTGTGTAGAATACAGAGTTATCCACAGATGGCAGGAGCACTGTTGCATATATCGGAGTAGGAGCTCACTTTCCAAGTACACCTCTGATATTTTTCCTCCTGACTGCTTTCTGCATCTAATCTAATCTACCACATGCAAACCAAACAGTAGTTATATGTGAGGTACTATCACAAAATTGTGCATTATGCAGTTTGATGTTTTAGCGTCTGGTTTTTGTTTTCAGGCAAAGGCAGGATTGTCAGGGTCACATTTTTAGAGGATGACTGTAGTTCGCAGCAAATGGACTTTTATATAAACATTAAGTTAACGATTTAAAAAACATCTACTGAAATATTAATTATATTTTAAGAATACAAATGTTATCACAGAGTTGTCTAAAGGTAGCTTTAGATTCTATATATGGTCCATGGAATGTTGATTTGTATTGAACGTATGTGGGAAAATCTCTTTGGCCTTCATGTCTGTAGTGAAGTATGATAAATTGTTTCAAAAATGTATTGATACAACACATCACAGCATGATGATTTAGAACTGCACTTATTTATTTTCAATGGATAAAATAAATGGTTGTTGTCTAGTTAAATATATGTTTAATACTGAAGGGATTAATGTTGAGACCAGTGTTTGGACTTGTAATATTGAGCTAAACAATGTCAAAGGAGCCCAGAAAAAAAGGCACAATTTATAAACTCTGTAAACAAGCTCTGGACATCCATCTGGTTTTCATTTTATTTTGCTTGCTTTGGGGAAAATTAAGAAGCATTTATGTCATAGATCAATTCTCTTTGCAAGCCCCATGTTTTTATATGTTACCAAGTTTAATTCTGCATGAGAAATTGTTTTTTCACTATTTCAGATTTAATTCACAAAGAGGAAATATATGTGGTTCCTACATCATGATTCCAAAAATAATCAAGGTAGTTCTTCTGCATCCAATGATCAAAGGAAAGTCAGAATGTGGAATATGCAGCTCCATGAGACTACATCTTGTGAACATCTAATAATGAATAGCAGATTTGCCTATTCATAGAGGTGCCTTTGATAGATTGCCTCAAAGAAAATAAGAAGTCAGGATTCAACATTTTACACCTTTCCCAGGAAAGAATTAATTAAATGGGCTTTCTACATTGCACCTAAACATTGATTCTGTTAATTTTACTACTGCTGAGTGCATCATTCAGGTTTCAAGTTCTGGTAAGTCTTAACACATTCTTAAAACGCTCAGGCTACTCACAGGCTTGAAATTAAGAACTGCATGATCAACTATTCAATGTAGAAACCTAAAATATTATTTATTTTTACTGATGCTTAAGAAAAATCTTTTTTGACAGATGAGGGGAAAAAACTATGTATAAAACTTATTTTAAATTCTTAAATGTAAATACAAGAATACTGAGGATAGATTTTGTCAATTTCATTTCATGTTTCCTTAGAAAAATTCCCTTTCAGATCTGAAAGGGAATGTTAGGAAAGAAGCCAAGATATAACTCTGAGAGATAAATAAGATAGTGATATTTGATTTCTTGTGTTCTATATAGTATTTGTCATTATTCCCCAGTGATACTAAGCAACAGGATAAGGGACAATGGGCAGAAACTTATGAACAGGAAGTTGCACCTGAACATGAGGAAAAACTTCTTTATTGTGAGGGTGATGGAGCACTGAAACAGATTGTCCAGAGAGGTTGCAGAGTCTCTCTAAGTGGAGATATTCAAGAACTCTCTGGGCATAATGCTGTCCTACCTGCTCTAGCATGACCCTGCCTGAGCAGGGAGGTTTGATCAGATGCCCAGTGTGGTCCCTTTCTTCATAGAATAAGAAACTATGTTACAATTTAATTAGATTCTTTTTTCTATTTCAAGATATAGAAGATAGTATTTAAGTTTTGGAGATACTCAGTTTTGTTAAACATGCTGGAGAATAAGAGAAGGTAAATATCCATCTATTAAAGACTTTGACTTTAGCCATGAAAGATATATATATGAACATGATATAATGAAATACATGTCCATAAATCACAAAATACCTTATTTTCTATCTGAATGCTTTAGTGAACTTCAGGATGAACACTGTTATAAAAGTGTAAACCAATTTAAATGAAATTATTTATTGTCATCACTGTTAATATTTATAATATCATTGCTTTCTTGGTAAGACAAATAATTCACTAGGAAATTATGCAAAACTAAATACGTAGCATTTCTAGACTATATTGGTCTTCTCTGTGCAAATCCACTCCAAATTCATAAACATTTCTCTGGGAATTTACCAGATCTACTTTAAATTTATATCTCTCTATGATCTACTTAAGACAACAGGAATTGGTCTTTTTCACAGAATTTCGGACCTTCAAAGTGCCACACTGATGTTAGTGAATGAAACGGGCTGTGCTATTCTCAAAGTCAGAAATGAAAAAGCTCATAACCAAACATCTGGACGTTTGTCTTCCTCAGTGAACATCTAAATATTTTTCTTCCTCTGAATATCATGGCCACATCTAATCTACTTCTTGGAATGTTTGTAATAGCTTCTGAATGATGTATAAGCATTGTTTGGTAGAGTTAGCCTAGGTCAAGACTTTCTTAGACTTTCTAGACATTTAAAAATACAGGCCATTATTGAATTCACCTGTGTAAAAATTCCCGAGTCCCAGCACAACAGAATTACATTTCTCTGAGTTTTTCAGTAAAACACAGAAAAACTAATGACTGTATTTAAAAATAAAAGGATCTTCATGAAAATTCACAGTTACTGTAGGGCCTGTAACTTCAGAAATTAAATATTTGCATGGAGACCCAATTCTCATGGGAAGTACTTTCTATTCCCTAAAAATTTATGATAGTGAAGTCTGAAAGTGACTTATATATAGACAGAGTAACCTATATACATTACTAAGATAGATTTAATCCACCAGTACGACCTTCAGCCACTGACTGAAGTTCCCTGCATAACTGATTTTTGTTTGGCACTTTTTTTTCAAGTTCAGAATGTTGTTAAAGGGAAAGAATTAAATGCTCTCTCTTCCTGTCAGTCTTTGCCCCATCTCTTTTTATCCCATGCCTGTATTTTGGAGCCTTCTAGGTGTCCACTTTTCTAGGCTCCCTTGAGCTATCTTACATCATCCTGGCATAATGTTAGGTCAAAAATACCTAAGTCTAAACAAAATAACTATTTGAGGCTACTGTGCCTGTAAAACCAAGCTTGCCCTTATAAAAGGTGAGTCAAAGAAATTAGCTGGGGAAAAAAAAATCTGCAGTAGTTAACCTACTTAAAATAAATCTGAAGTGCAGAGTCACACAAACCTCAGTTCTGAGGAGCTGCAGTTTGATATAAAATCTGACACCTGCCTCTAGCAATAGCCACAGTATATGATGGGACTGCCAATTACAGAATTTATCTCACAACCCATATTCTGTAGTTTTATTGTTCTTGATACTGAAGTCTTGCAAAATATAGGTAAATTAAACGTGCTGTTATTGTATTACATACCAGCTCCCCAGTGCAAGAAACACACAGTGAAAAAACTTCTTTTAACACAAAGCATAGTGTAGCAGCCTCAAAAAATTGTAAACTTCTGGAGGGGAGTAAAGTGTATTTACATTAAGGTCTAAAGATGGAGGGTCTTCAGTGGCATTATGCTAAGTAACATTGTCCTGAAAAGCTTAGAAGCCTTGTGAAAAAACTGTGAACAACTTTGAAATGAGAAATGCAATAGTACAAATGTTAAATTTGGTGGGAATTTTGAAAGTTGCTTTTCCTGCAGTAGCATTATCTAGTAGTATTCACTACTAGACTGTGTCCTACATCATCTTGAGCCATTGATGATGTTTGCCTGCACACACTCAATTCTTCCCTATTATGGATTTTGTCCTAAAAAGATTATGTATTTTGATTAAATTCTTGTTATTTGGAGCTTGATAAGAACTACTAATTTGTTTTGAGTAGTGTATTATATATATTTTCATACCTTTTCACAACAAATTCTTAATAACAATGTATTTGTAGACTACATGACTGTCAGTGCTTATTTTTTTCTGGTTTTAAAATGTATGTCATGGTTTCTTCTGGATAATGTATGAATATTAAATTTCAGAAGAAAATCTATATGGAGGAAAATGTTGTTTTAAATGTATTTATCTTTTACTATTATTTGTGGCACTGCAGTAGTGGTAGTTGAGATGCTATGCACAGTGCAATGCTTCCTTCTGATATGCAATACAGTCTAAATGATGATTTTAAGTTGAAAATGTGCTTACTGCACAATGAAGAGCAAAATGTAACTAGTGTTATAGCACAAATACTATCCCTCCCTATGCTTCTGTGAAATTTTATTCCAATTTGTCATTGAACTAGGCCTGCAGAATTTTGGCTATGTGCATTGAAAAAACAGATATCCTAAAAGTTTTTTTGTTGTGGATTCAAATTCTGGCAAACAGACCTATTGAAAAGATTTAGCTTTAGCCTGTGAGATTCCTGCCATCCAATATTTAAACTCACAATATCCAAATATTTATCTACTGAACAATGGAGACAATAGAAAATGCTCCAGGCACAAAAAGCAAGAGAAGATGATAAAACACAGCTAATACTCAGAATTGAGCTCTGTATTATGTGATCAATTTGAATAAAATGTATGATTTTTCTGGTGTTTGCCCAAAAAACCTTAGAGGACCTAAATAGAAACTATAAACCAATGTAATTCTTTGAAACAGATTTTGAGTTTATTTCTCTATCTTTCACAGAGAGAGCCAAGGGAAACACTACCCTGGATTGCTAATGGATGGCAGAGTTACATTACTGTTGAAGACAGGGTTTAACATGTGTGGGTTTAAAATGCACACTTGTAGTGAAGCAAAAAGATAATGTGCACAGAGTCCCGGTGTATTTCCTACCACAGGAAATTATGTGTCCTGTGTAGCAGAGAAGGCTGTAACCAAATGACACAGTAGAAACTCATCCTTAGCCATGCTTCATTGCAAGTACTCACTGGCTTCTTTACTTCTTGGAGTCATATTCATAATCTTTATGATTTAAGGCAGTTTAAGTTTTCCTTGGAAGTTCACTGGCAGAAAACCCCCAAAACTAAAATAAATAAAAAACCACCACCAAACCAAACCAAATCCAACAAACAGAAAAAATGCTCCAAAGAAATGTAACATGCCAGTCATCTTTTAAATAGAACCACCTGCCAAATAGAGTAGAAATTACCTAGAAAACAGGACAGATGATAATATATTTCAATATATTTGCAAATACACCTTTTAAATGCACTTAATACTGAGAAACTTAGAAATGTAAGGTTGCAAATATACACCTGAACCGCATCCAGTGAGAATAAGGTTAACAGGATTTTGATTAGTAGACTAATTTTCAATCTTAATTAGTCATCATGTATATTTATTGTCAAAAATACCTGTTTTACATAATCAGGAATATTCAGCACAAGATTAATAACTGCCCATCAAGAAAACTGAAGTTTGGTAGAGTTTCTGGGCTGCCTAGGAGTCTCTCCAGGATCCAAACCCTACTCAGTTATGATGGATTTAGGTTTTGATGTAATCAGAAACAAAAATGTTTCATCTTATGCATTGAAGGGCAGACTAGTAATTAACCCAGATGAGTAATAGAGAATAAATAAAAACGTAAGAGCAGTGTGAAACGTATGAACTTCTCTATTTCTTCCTTGGAGACAAAGAAAATAGCTAAATTTGCTTTTATTTGATTTTGAGTCTGTCTCACCAAATCCTGCTCAGCTGTCTACATTTTGCCCTCAGAAGGTTGGGATATGTTTTCTAGGAGAGTTCTTTCCTTGACTGAAGAATCATTATCTTAATGGGAATTCTTATGTTACATGTGAGGACCTGGAGTTCACTTCCCTCTTTCTAGGAATGTAGCTGACTACCAGGTTGTCAAGTAGGAAGAGCTGCTGTGAAGAGCTGGAGGAAGCCTCAGCAGATGTTGCCTTCCACCACCTTTGCTCGGGACCTGCCTGCAAGACCTCCTGAAAGCTGCACTGTGCCTGCTCTGGCACTTCAGATGCTTTTATACCTTCCTGATCCTATCCTGTAGACTTGACTCACTTTTCAATCTTGACTTTATGTTCTTACTGTGATCTTACTGAGTGATTGCTGACCTTGCATGTTGTCTCAGAACCCAACCCTTCTCCTTTCTCGGGCACTGTGGACTGTGTCCATGTTGGTGAGGTCACTGCCCTGCTGACTGCGAGGGGGTTCTCTGTGCCTGGCTCTCCTTGCTTTGCAGATCAGCCCCTTCTTATTGCTCTGTGACAGATAGTTCAGGTGGGAGACAGCAACAAAGACATCAGCTTAAAAACAGTGCCTAAAAAAGCAGAGCTGAGGCCCCGTTGAGGTTTGTTCTGGCTTTTTGCAAAAACTTTAATCAGCAAGCTGACCCTGAGTCCAGCGAGGTAATCTTGTAGAAGAGGAAAGTGTACTTCTGGACCTGGCAGTATGTGTTACCTCATCATTTCACTGGAGACAATATCAAACAAATAATTTTTTTGCCAAGATTCTTTTTAAGTTTATTAATTTTTTTCCAAAATTTTTGTTGTTGTTGTTATTTTCAGCTGTCCTTACAGTTACAAAGGGCATGTTGTTTTGTTGTTTGCAGTCTGATTTTTTTATTTCTTTTTATTCGTGGAGATTGGTAAAAGGTTTCTTCTGCTCTCCTAGTCAAGATCACCCTAAAAGTATTAAGGTGCCATCCTTGGTGTTTTGGGTTTTTTTGTTTGGTTGTTTGTTTGTTTGGTTGGTTGGTTTTTTTGGTGAATGTTTGTTACTTTGGTTTGTTTGGTTTGGGTTTTAAGTTTTACTTCCAAAATGAGAAAAACAGAAAAACAGGAAATAAAAATACTGTGACAGCCTTATCATCTCCTTATTTCCTTCTCCCTCCCCAGCCATCCAAGTCTCATCCTGTGCAGGCAGAACAGTCCCATCCTTTATTAATTTTTATGGTCCCTTACCAGACACACTCCAGTGTGTCCATGTGTTTTTTCATACTGCAAAGTCCAGGAATGGAACCAGAACTCTAGGTGTGACCTCACCAGTGAAGTGGAATGGTCACCTCCCCTTGACCAGCTGACAGTACTCCTGTAGTACTGTTCCAAGTGTTGCTGACCTTCCTGCTACTGGAAACATCACTGGAATATGTTAAATTTGTAGTCTTCCAGGATCCTGATGCCATTTTCTTCAAGGGTGGTTTCCAGCCTATTGTCCTTCAGCATATACTGCTGCAAGGTCTGAATTGCACTTCTGAGTGGCAGCACAATCAGGGTGTATGAATAGCTCCCTAAAGTTTTGAATCATCATTTGACCATCACCCAAGTCATGAATAAAGATCTTATACGGTATTGTCCCCTTTATTAGTCCCTGAGCCACACTGGGACTCTTCTAACCTAATCCCTGCAAGCTTTGGCAATGTCTTTATATTTATCCTAACTCACATCCCTGCTTCATCGCTGGTATGCTTTACTTTTACATATGTGTTTTGTTGAGAGCCCCTTATTTATCCATATATGCATATAGTTTACATAATTGTTGTGAAGGTAAAATCTTGGCCTGCCAAATGTGTCTTGTGTTTATTTTTCATGTCTCTTCTGGTGGAGATGGTACTGGTAGGAAAGGGGCATTTGACAGTGCTGAAATGCATTTTATCCTAGGGTGAAGCAGTTGATCCCTGGGCAAGAGGCAATGTAGTCATTTGGAATTCATTGAGAAGGATATAGTGCAAAACATGAATTTACTACTTTGCCTGGAGTTTGGAGATAAAAAGTAAGTGCCTTAACACTAAAAGTCTTAGCAAGCTTCAGGGAGGGTGGGGGAAAGAGTGCTTGAGGTTCACTTGCAAGAGCATCTCCTTTTGCTAAATTCTGATTCTGCAGGACCTCATGAAAAAGGGCTGTTAAGTCACTCTGACTGATAACCTGGTCTGTTAGGGAGGGAAAGGGCATGTCTTTGTCTGATATATGCTCAATCTCACAGACTAGTCCCTTTTCTTTATTGCCAATGGTAACTTAATGATTTCCCTTTTTCTTGCCTCACTGTAAAAAACCAACAACACATTTCTTGCCCTTCTCCCAGCTCTTTACTTAGATTTTAAGATGATACACAAAAGCAGGGTTAAATGTCTCCTATTAGAGGTCCATGACAATACATTTTTGTTTCAAAAGGGACGTTTTTCTTCACAGTGTTTCAATAAAATATGAAGAGTTGCTAAAAGAAAGTAAATAAGACACTTCAAAACTAGTTTCTTCTTTTAGCCAAAGCAGTAATACTCTGCAGTGACTAATATAGTTTAATGTAGATACAGTTGTGAAGCACAAAAATTGGCAGTAGGTCTGCACTGTTGAAGAATTATCAGTCACAGTATGCCTGATGGCTACACTGCACTGTTCTCTAATTGTGTCCTGGAGTTCCTTGGAGTTCCCTGCCACACATTTCCCTATGTTATATCAGGTCTTATAATACTGAACCTAAACATTAGAGAGCACTTTAGTTTAGAGACAAATTTAGGAGAAGACACTCTGGAACAAGTTGTCTCCTCTAAAAGAGTTCCAGTAATCCCCTTCCACCAACAGGAAATGAACACTGATGGATGAAAGTGGAAGAAAAAACCAACAGTTTATTAACAAACAGAACATCCACAAGGCAAGTGGAAAAAAAGTAAATAAATGCTAGATAATAACCTGTCAGATATTAAACCTTACCCCCCCATGCACACCGGAACAAAACCCCAAAATTCCAGGGAAAAAATGCCATCTTATGCCACACGGCAGAAGATGGCACCAGTGTCTATCTCAAGGGGAAAAGAACCAGACAGGAGCTTCATGAAGCAGTTCAGGCAGCAGATGAAAGTCCAGTGAGTTTCTGGCATTGACCTCCTCTCCACAGGAGATGAAGCAGCTGGGCTGGAGTCTCTGGGAGTGCTTTCTCTCCCTGGCTCAGCTTTCCTGAGGTGTGGGGCTGGAATAGAGTGGCTCCTCTCCTGCTGATCCTGACCAACTCCTCTCCCATAGGTCCCATTTTCTCTGGTCTTGGACTAACAAACTGTCACCTCAAAAAGTTGCAGAATTTCTGCTGCATCTTCTCTACGGAGAGGAAAGGGGAAAACTTCTTGCCTGGGCTAACAAAACCAAGCCAGCCAAGCAAAACCCAAACTGCATCACACCCCTGATGCCTCGGGAGTGAGGTTTTGGGAAAGCAGCCAAAGAGCCTAAATTGCCCCCTCTCTCCCAGCCACACCGTAAAGATGCAGCAACGATTTTGGAGCATAAAGCAGAGGATCAGAGCGTAGACTAAACATCATAAATCACCCCAAGACAAACACCTAGACGAAGTTGCTATCCACAAGTTTATAGGGCTTGAGGGGATGCATCCAAGACTGCAGAGAAAGCTGGTGGACATCACAGATGAGTGACAGTGGTGGTGCAATGTCACCAGCCAGCTTCCTCAGCGCTCGTAGCTGCACCCCATCAGGGCACATGGACTTACATATGTGAAATTTGCCTAAATATTCCCTGACATGATCTTCCACCAAGGCTACATTTTGGCATTTGGGTGACAAAGATGTATGATTTTCACCTTTTCTATATTTAATTAATTCTGACATCTGGGTTGTTTTTGTATGGATATACTTTAGATAAAGAAATTCTACATGCAGCTTCTTGTCTGAGTATTGGATGCAATATGCACACGTTCTAACTTTCAAAAATACTTCCAGAATTCTAAGAATTATTGAAAAAATGGCAATATTTTGATCTCTTAAGAAAAATGCCAATTTACTTGAGAACCTGTGAAGACCAGGGCTGAAAACTTCAATATTATAAAATATACACCACCGTTTCTCTTGGGTGTATCTCTTGAAAGAGAGCTGCATCTTCCAAGACAATTTGTTGAAGTATTTCCACTACTTAAATTTATTGAAAAAAGATTGTTAGAGAAAGGATTCTGTTCCTATTTACCATAAATGAAGAGGTAGCAAGAGTTTTTACTGTATTATTCACAATTTATGCTACTATCACTCTATACATTTGACAAAAATAGCATCACAGTACTATTAAAAATCTTTCTCTGGCTTTCATGCTCCAGTGTTCAAACAACTATTTTTATGCCAGTGTCATTAGATCAGCTCTTTCTCAGCTCAGCTTAGGCTAGTCAAAACTTGTCTTCCTTATTTGTCCTTTGCTGCAGTAATTGCTTTCGCCTTTGGGTCATTTACTTTAGAGTCATGTCATATTGCTGATGACATAAAGCATGCATACAACAACATCCCAAGTGTTGTTTCTTTCTTTATTTATTATATTGCATTCATTAACATTACTCTGCCCTACCATTGTGTTGTAATTACTGAACAGTATATTTTAAAGAATAAACAGGAGGCTTTTTCACAGGTTCTCTCCATGCATTGCCATTGCCATTGCCATTTGCATTTTGTAAACATATTCAAACACTTCATATGAGAAGATTTATATTCTCCAGTCTACAGTATAAAAAAAAACTATTTCTGAAATCGAAGCAACAAAAGTTTAAAGTGTCCAAACATATTAGAAGAGATGAGAAAAAACTGTGATTTCATTTTCGCTTAGAAAAATCCAGAATACTTTGTCTTCGAACACTGTCTTTCAAGAATTATTGAAAATATCAAAACTTGTTAGAAATAAAGGTTAGAATTTTTTTTTTCTTAATCTAAAATAACCTTTACACATTAGAAAGATACCAGTTCTTAAATGGAACAAGAGACTAAGTGAGGAAGAGGGAGGGAGAGAGCAGTTAATTTTAGAGCAATAAAATAATTTTCTGCCTTCAACTTTTACAATGAAGAGGAAAAATAAACAGAAAGAAAGTTAAAGTTCCTGCTATTGAGATGATGAGAAATTTGCACAGTATTACACTAATCATAGTTTACAATAATTTGAATATGGTTAGGCAGATGGTGCTTCAAGTGTGAAAGAAGCACATGTTGTTCAGGTTGGGAAGGATAGAAATAATAACATACTTGTAAGGATATTTGAACTATTTCTGTGACTGTGTATCTTTGGAATTACTTATTATATCCTGTATTCTTAGGGGAAAAAAAAAATCTGTAGAGAGTTCATCTTAAAATTGGATGAGAATAGCAGCCTTAGAATTGAGGCCTGTTAAATGTTTGCCAAGTGCTTTTACTCATAAGGCAATAATATTATGCCAGTTTTCAGAGGAGACAGAGATGAGACAGCAGCAATGCACAAATTCACACTGCAGAATTCTGTTCTTATAGAAAAAGGTTAATGCATTTCAATGTGTTTCTCTGGCAAATATCACAATAGTAGTAATAGAAATCTATCTTTTTTTTTTTTCCTGAAAAATGTCTGACATGGCAACATCGACAAGAACTCCTGAAAATATTGTGTCTATATGAGTGATATGAGGAAAGAAGAAAAGGTGGAAAAGCACAGAACGGAAAGATACTCTGAAAATGAAAATTATTTTGCAGACTCTCCCTAAGGTGTGGTTGGGATAGTGAGACTTAGTAAGGTTTTTTAAGTTTCTTGAGGAGTTATTGGATGAGCATAGTTCATATATTTATCAGCCAAATTTTTGCACCACCTACTACAGGAAGAGGGAATAGCAGAGACCCTGTAATGAAAAGACCTTGAGGATTCTCTCTGACAATAATAGACATAGAAGGCAGAGTGCTGCTGACATTCTTCACAAGAGTAAATTATCAAAGGATCAGGCACTGTAGAAATTGTACATATCCTCAAAGGTAACAGTAATGTCAGGATCCTCAACTGGAGGGTTAGAAATGTTCACAGCTTTTTGAAAACAAGAACATGAATGGTTTTTGTTCTGGTTGTTGTTCAAGAAAAACTTCAGCATGCTGAAGTTTTCCTAATGGCTTCTCTGAGAGAATGATGAACACTAGAGTAGTGCTGATGTACTCCAGCTTGAAAAGGAAGCTTGATATTTGAAAAGAGCATTCTTCTGATTCTTCAGAATTTACCTATTCTGGAGCATATTAGCCTTTCAGTTCCTGAACTAGCATATCTTTATTAAAATGAGTTTTTATTGCCCAGATTTTCCTGGCCAACACATTAAAAACTGACTGTTAGAAACAAAACACACTTTCATGACCTATCTCCTAAGCATCCTCTCATACATAGTACCCCTCCAGGTAACTGAATCGTGGAGATCATGGACTCCAAAAATTCAAGAGTTATTACTTCATGATGTTCTTTTCAGTAAGCAAAAAGTAATGCAGTTATAGAACTGAGTTTGTTACAGATTGTGCAGCAAAGCCCATTCAATAAAAATCTGACTTACATATTTGATTAACACTGTGCAACCTGTTCTGGCGGTAATATTAAACGTAGGCTTATGTAAACTATGCAGTATATATTGCTTTAATGTGGCAGTAGAACTTACCATCTCTCTCTGAATTACAGTTGCAGTTGAACATTTTTACTTTTGAATTAATTATTTTACTGACTGTGAACACAGGAAGCATCTTTCACTTCATACTCTCTCAGAGAACTTGCTTCAGGAGCTTAGAAAAGCAGAGGGATTTTCAAAGGTTTTTAAATATATTGTGTAGTTTCTAGATAGTCTATCATTTTCTTGGCTCACTTCAATTAAATTAGACTTCTCACAGCATGCCTTCTCAAAGTTCTTTGATGGGACAGTACTGACAGAGGAATTTACTCATAAATATTTTGATGTAATTGATATAACAGTGGAGAGAGAAGCAGCAACTTATTTTCATAAACAGACACTGAAACAGTTTCTCACATTCTTTGTTCAAGGTCTTGCAGAAAAGGTATATGAAGTAGAAAATGGGATGGCAGAAGTTTTGAGTATTCATAACATATTTGTCCTCGAAAGGAGCCAGGCAGAGGTTCTGCAGCATAAGGCTGACTGAACCCCAGGGTACAACTGCTGCACTGCAGAGAGGAGTGCAGCAACAGCAGAGCCTGTAAAAATAAACACATGTGAAGCCTAAAGTGATGAGTGCTCTAAAGATGACAGCAAGTTTTATGTGGCAGATATAACCTTTGCCAAGAAGCTGTTCAAAAAAGGAATGTCTAACAACATCACATGCCTTTGCAAGCAATTTGGAAGGCCTGAGATGCAAATACAGATAGTAATTTAGATAAATTCTTTCCTAGCTCAAATGAATGGTGGCAAAAAGCATAATTAGTACATCCTCCTGAGACAAAATATGATCAGAACCCATTGAGACAACTAAAAGCTCTTTTCCTGTCAAATGAAGAACACTGACTTTGATTATAAGTGTTATTTTCATATTTATGTACTAAGTCATTAGTACTATTTAGCATTTTTTACTATTTGCTTTTGTCTCAATTCCCAAACACTGGAATGAAATAATGGCCCTGGAATCCCTTTTTCCTGATAAAGCCACTGAGTCTCTTCATCTGTTGTGTGATACAAATTTATGATAGAACAGTGGAAAGACACATGCTTTCAAGACAATTTAAATTAAAAAGACACACTTTGGTTTATTTTCTCAAATAATTTTTTTTTTTATATTACCTTATAGCATTCATGTAGATTTAGTTTGCTATTTATCAGATTTTGAAAGACCAGAATGAAAAGGTAGAAAATTAAAATTTCTGTAGGTCAAGAGTACTTTAATTTTTTACTACTTACCTCTCTAGCTACCTGGATTTCAAATTACTATACCCCACAAGTCAGAGTAGTATGCACTTTAAAGAAAATTTATTTGAAACAGCAATTAATTTGTACATCAGTATGCATTCTAAAAGACTAATTTACACATACAAATAGATTTTAAAGGGGGTTTTATGTCATTGTTTTCTGAGGGTTTTATAGAACAGTGAAACAATTTTAAAATTAGTCATAATTCTTCATTTTAATCAGAAAAAATTGCAGGAATTTGGCATCTCTGTGACCACATATAGCCAGAGAACTTAGTCTTTAAAGACTTTTAGGAATAAGAGCAGAAGTATTTAGTCGCATGGATCAAAATCCTGATCATTCTTTCCATCTTCTCAAGGAACAGAGTTTAAATATTGTTGATAATCTATTTGCTAATATGGTATGACTGCAAAAGACACGGCTTTAAGAGGAAAAGGCACAAAAGAAGTAGTCACTTACATTTATTGTAAGGAACTTACGAGGGGGTTGTTACAAAATATGGATCAAAGCAGAAACAAGTCAAATGCAAATAGTCTTTTAAGTTTACAACTTGAAAAATCTGAGTTTAATATTTTCTATAGTGATCCAAATCTAAACAAATTATTTACTTTTCTTTGACTTTCAGTTCAGGCTAGAATCCTTCACTACTCTTAATATTTTTCTCAGTGGGAAATTTTTCTGCTTAACAGTGAACATGTGTTTGAAGGATAACATAAATTCAGTGTGACTTTCTCTCTGTGTTTCTGTTTCTGGTGATTGAATTAACATTTTGTGCATTTTAATGAACATCAGAATATCAACACAATAACCAGAGTGATTAATAAAAACAGTTTTTAAGTAGGTTTTAAAGAACTCACCAAGTTTAAGAGTACCTCCAATTTATGACTATCGAATATAGGAGGTCCTATCTGGAAAAAAATATTAACAAATATAAACCTTTTTTTTTTACTTATTCTTTATCAGAGAAGATGAGCATCATAGGATTGGAAATAAGTTATGTTTTCAACTGAGAGAAAAAAATACCAATCATCATCCATTTTCTAGTTACAATCCAAAACTCTAGTAATTTTTTAGACAGAGGCAAACACCCTAAAAAGTTAAAAATATGCTTTCAGATTTGAGGACTATATTTTGAAATTTCAGGCAGTCATTTTTGGTCAGCAGCCTTTTCTACAAAAATTGCAATGGATTAAATTACCATTTAAATTTAAAAGAAGAGAGAGATGGGCAAGACCATCTCATCCATTTGTGAACAGTGTTTATAAGACATCAATTTCACCAACAATAGATTAAAAATCTGGTCATCTAGTGTAGCAGCATACTTTGGGTTCAAGTTCACAGTTATTTCATTGTAGATAAATTAGATTTTTTTTGTTGTTGTTATCAATCATCATCATGGGAAAAAAAGTCTTGAACACACGATTATTACAAAACTCAGGCTATCTACTTGCAGATAAACTAAGAAATTTTTGTCCCTACATTGAAGGCAGCCAGGAGTGTGCTGAGCAGCCTCTAGGAGAGTATCTGCCAGGCTGGTGCTGCAACCACTTCCCTGGGAAGCATGTTCCAGTTCCCAGCCACTCTGGGTGAAAAAATTTTCCTGTCATCTGACCTAAACCTCTCCTGACACAACTTCAGCCCGTTCCCTTCAGTCCTGTCACTAGTCACCACAGAAAAGAGATCAGTACCTGCCTTTCCTCTTCCCCTCATGAGAAAGTTGTAACTGCAGTGAGGGCTCCCCTCAGTCTCCTCCAGGCTGAACAGACTAAGTGACCTCAGACATTCCTCAATATGACTTCTCCTCAAGGCCCTTCACCATCCTCATTGCCTTCCTTTACCTACTCTCTAATAGTTTAATGTCTTTTTTGCATTGCAGCACCCAAACCTGCCCCCAGCACTGGAGGTGAGGCTGCCCCAGCTCAGAGCAGAGCAGGACAATCCCCTCCCTTGCCTGGCTGGTGATGCTGTGACTGATGCCCCCAGGACAGCGTTGGCCCTCCTGGCTGCCAGGGCACTGCTGGCTCATGGTCAACTTGCCATGGACCAGGACCCCCAGGTCTCTTTCTGCAGAGCTGATTTCCCCACCCTTTCATTCCCCAGACTGTGCATATATCCAGAGCTGCACCATCCCAGCTGCAGAATCCAGCACTTGTTTTTATTAAACTTCCTATAGCTGGTGATTGCCCAGACCTCCAGTTTGTCCAGGTCTCTCTGCACAGCCTGTCCACCTTCAAGGGAATTAATAGCTCCTCTCAATTTAGTATCACCAGCAAATTTAGTATAAAACTTACTATAATTACTTACTATATAAATATTGTTTTTCTTTTCTAGTTTCTCTTCCTCTTGGACTGCAGTTAGTCTACTCTTAATAAAGCAGAATAATGACTAAAACATGCTAACAAGTTCCATTAAATGTTGTTCATACTTTCCCATGGTTTGTTTTGGAGGATATGTCCAAGTGTTCTTTTTTTTCAGCTCCTTTTTTATGCCTATTTTAGAAGTCACATTTCTGTTCATGGCTTAAAATACCTTTTCTTTAGCTGCACACCTCATTAAATTTATTTCCTTCTTCTCTCCACAGATCTTTTTCTCTCTACCTACTATTCAGTTTCTCATGGGTAAAAACCAATTACCTTACTGAGTATTGGCAAGATAAAAACTGTTTTAATACCCTCTGATTCTTTGTCTTTTGTACTGACTTTTGAGTTCCAGAACACACGGTCTTTTTTCATGTTTTAAGAGTGTCAACTGAAATCCTTACTGCATTAAAATCTATGTCACATCCCCCTACAATTTAAAAGATGGCAAGATTTCTCCAGTATGTTGCAAAAGTATATGTCTTGTGAAATGCCACTGCATTATCCTTTATTGTCCTGACCATTACTCATGACTCCATCTGTTCCCAAAGAGTCCTGCAATCTCTTAGATTCTACTCCCAAGTAAAATTCCTATAGTAAGAGATACGGTGTGCTACTGGATTTTAAATGAATGTTTATGGTATTTAATAATCTTATTTCCAGTCAAAATAAAGTATTGAAGAATAATGGTTTACACAATGCTTTAGACATATTCCTCGTTTTATTGGACCTTTTCAGATTATTTGTACCCTAAAATACTCAGATGATATTAACGTTTTCAGCAGCAAGAAAATATAGGGGAAAAATTTCAATTACACCACTCATTATTGAGGTAAACAAATATAGGAGAACCTGCAAGTTTGCAGTCCTGGAAAACAGCGGCTTTACAGTTGTCCTTGAGTCACTGAAGGGAGGACCATTCAGCCTCAAAATTCTATGATATTTTCAGTATCTTTTTTTTATATGGAAACGTTATACAGAAAAAAATTTAAAAGTTAAGCAATCAAAAGAAATTGATTCTGCGGTTACTCTTGGGTACTCACTTGTGACTGCAGCCTGATAAAGTACATGTTAAATGTCAACTATTAAAATGAAAGGCTGTGTGTTTTTGTTTGGTGCAATGCTTAAATAAATAAATAAAAAGTTTACATTCAGCTGTGCTTTTTGGGGCAACTGTTTTATATTCTGTGATGATATGTTGAAATATCATGAACACAGAAAACTTAATAAAATACCAAAGTAAAATTAAAAGCAAAAGAAACACTGATAAGATTTAAAAGAAAAGGGAAACGCATTCTAAATAATATCAAGTGGTACTAATTTTCTCACAGATATACAGTGCAAGGAGGGATTTATGTTTTTTTTTCCTTTTTTTTTCACTTGCCCTCCAAGTGGAGTCAAGAACAAAGGACAAAAAATGAACAGTTGACATCACTTTTCTGCTCTGTACCTTTTGATATTTAAGCATCATATATTTAATTACATGTACAGGTTTTCCTTGCTGCTAATGTAAAAATACATATTTTCTGTAGGACTAATGAAAGATGCATATAAGCATTAAATACCGAGCATGTCTCTCAAACCAAATATGAAATATGAGGAAATATGTGTGTGGAAGACACATTTGAGAGCTAGTTCCCATCAGACTATATTTGCAGGTGTCATTGAAACAACTGATTATCTACTAGATGGGAAATCATTAATGTCTCATTTTCTAATTCATTTCCTGATTTGGATAATTTCTTCAATTTTCATCCACCTCCTGTTTATCTTCCTTGTACTCAAAATGTTAATTTCTGTTTCAAATCAACTTCTGTTGAAGTCAGCACATTCCTAAATAAATATAATTCCTTTTACAATTGTGTTCCCTCTAGAATCAATTCTGATTTTCCTGAAATGTTAAGACAGTAAATTCCTTCATCTATGTATTTTCTAATGCATTTTTCATTTAAGACTTTTGCTTCAATATATCAGAAGTATATTAGGGTCATTGCTATCCAAAAACAAGAGAAAATTTTATCTGCTGACACATATTTTTGCCTTTATATTTCAAAGTTGTTCAAGAGAATCTAAACTAGAATGATGTTTTAATTTTTATTTTGTGTTTATTTTTCTTTGTAAAAAGATTGCTAACAAAATACTAATTTCTTTTTGCTAACCCAAAAGTCATAATTCAAACTCTCTTTGTAATGAAGACAGAAAATGTGCCTACATTAACTTTTATTGATACAACTTTTTTTTTCATTAAACTGCTAAAAGATATTCTTAACTCCATTTAGGATCCCAAAAGTATGTGAACATGTCTTTCTTAATGGTATTAGTCAGCAAAATTTTATTTATGGCAAGCTTAGATTTTGATAAACATAAATTACATTTAGTGTATGTTTCAGATTCCAGGATTGATTCTTATTTATTTCTTCTTTTTCTTTTTCTCATCATTACTAATGACATCTGAAATTAAGCCTCATGAAAAGCTTAATTTGAAATATGTCTGGATGTTTTTCCCTGTTTGCTTTTTGGTGCTTATTTAAAATGCTCATCACACTGCAGAGAAGTTTCAAAAGGAAGTGCTTGTTCCTCAAAGCTTTATGCTTTGCTAAAAAGAAAAATGAATCCATATTTTTTTCAGCATTCTGATAGTGTCATTATAGAAGGAAAACCATGCAAATCCAGATTTTAAAATTAATCCCTATAGGTTCACAGTGTTGGAACAACATACCCTGTTGTCTTACTCCCTAAAATTAGACGGCTGGCTCTCAGTAAATTCAGATCTGTGCTTTGCCATTTTTGACATTCTGGCATATAACATGTGAATTAATTAAACCTTCCAAAATAAATCTTGCATATACGTAAATCTTGTATTTTTCTTCAGCTGCCAATACCTATTGCTCCTCAAATTTACCCTCATCATTTTTGGCATATTGTTAATTTTGTAGTCTTTAAGATGATCATTGTACTGTGTTACTTTGAGAATTTCAATGCCTCTATTTGTACATATCTCAAGTAGGTTTTTATTTGCCAGGTGTTTCAACTTCTATAAATGATAAATGAACATCCACACATTGTGTTCTTCTTAAGACAGACAGCTGCCATTTTCAAAATCTTTTAATGCTACTTTCTCACAGTCTTTGTTTTTACTTTGTGCATTGTGGCTTTTGTCTGGAGTGTCTTGCAATATTTCACAGGGCAAATATAAGCCAACTGAAATAGCTGAAAAGCATATACATTTGTAGATTATGCTTGTTTTTCCTGATAAAAACGTAATCAGTTTTTGGTTTTTGTTTTGTTTTGTTTTAAATTAGACATTCTTTATTTTCTTTGTTTCTCTGTAGCAAGACAATATGTCCTTTATTCCTTGTGGCCTTCGTGGTCTTCCTCCTCAGTCTTCATATAATATAAAAAAGCAGTCATAATTATATTTAGGATGTATCTAACACGTTTTAAATTGATAAAAAGAAAACTGAACTACGTACATATTATTCCTTTTTCACATTTCCAGAATACATGTCAGCTTTACCATAAGAAATTTAATTTGTATTAAAACCATTCCCCAAAGTTTTCTTGATTCAAACAATTTTTTTTCCCTTGTTTTGGTCAACATAGGTATTCAGTAAGTCCAAGTCAAATTCCTGAGAAAGTATTGAAACAACAGCAATGGGTGAAGATAAACTATGGGGTTTTGTTCATGGTCAAGGAAAATGGAGAGAAAAAAACAGAAATTAAAAAAAAACCCTAGTAGAAGGGTATACAGAGAAGATTGTTCTCCATATGTGAAATCAGACATAGGCCTGAACTGCATTGCTTGCATCCAGACTGGAATTGTATAAAAAAGTGTTAAAGGTTAGCTCTGCACTTGTACATGAGTTTCTAGTTTTATCATGCATTTTGCTTAGACACATTATCTTGAGATTTTTAGCATTTGAATTATTTGAACAGCAAATATTTGAAATATTTTAAAAGTAAGTATTTCAGAGAATAGATATATTTTCTCTAGTTTAATAAAGATTTTTTTTTTAAAGAGAACTGCTTACAAGATATCTAATTCCACTTCCTCTGGTTGAATCTTTTAGAGAAAAAAAATAGCATGACACATAATTCAGCTTTGCACACTCACAGCATATAGTGCCTAATGCTAAAGACATTTAGCAGAAGACAGTTTCAGGCTTTTCTCCTGAACCCACAGAGCTGTCAAAGCCAATTGTGAACATAGTAGGACTCCTCTGAAGTATTTCAAGGCACTACTACTTTCTCCTGGTAACCTGACATTCATTTTAAGACACATGCTATTATTTTATTACTTAAAGCAGTAGCAGTAATGGGTTACCAACCAAGGCATTGCTAGTTTAAGCACAAGAATCCTTACTGGGGTGGGTTTTTGTAGTTGCTTTTCGCTTGTTTGTTTGTTTTGATTTAATTTATTTGTTTTTTGTTGTTGTTGTAGTTGTTGGTAGTTTTTTGTTTTTGTTTGTTTTTGTTGGAGATTGCTGTTGTTTTTACTTTTTTTTCATTTTCTTTTTTTTTTTCTTCCCTTCAAAGAATAAAAGTTGTCTAGGGACCTAAATATACTTCAGATCTGATTAGCACCTTCATGTCCTCCATAACCACAAGACAATTAACACCATTGATTTGAGTGCTCACTGCAAACTCACAGTGTGTATTTGCTTGGTATTAACAAGCCTGGTGGTGGAGTCTTTAAAAATTAATCTTTTGGCTGCTAAGAAGAAAAGGAATATTTTTCAAACCTGGCTGAGAAAGTAATGGAAGTGAACAAGGCCTTAAATCTGCTCAATTAACAATGAACATTTGTAATCATACATCATAAATTTCTATTTTAAAAGTAGGTCTGCCATAAAGTACAGGACAATATCTAGCTCAGACAGTATGCAAAACTAGGGAAAATATATCTAAGCATGCCTGAGCTGAAAGTTACCCAAATCATAGGAATTAGTATCAAAAGGAGGCTAAAGCCATTAATGCTGTGATTTTGAGGACAGAAGAGATGAGCCCTTAAAAAGAAACCCAACAAAATGTGGTGGGCAACTACGTTTTCTATGCTGTTTACTGTTACTAAACCACAAAAGTAACCACCATTAGCAGCTAGTAATTAGTGGTGGTTAGGCAGAGCTGGTAGTGGAGTACAAGTGTCTATTCCTCCTGCAGCATGGCAATGTTTTGCTGCTGGGCAAGACCCAGGACAGAGCACAGCACTATTTCATTTTTTTTTTTTTTAAATTCTCAGTAACTTTTGCTGTTGCGCATTATGGAATGAGTAATTACGTATTGGTATGTTCATTTCCCTTTTGATATTTTTCTTTTCTTCAGTAAAGTTCTGATTTAAGCATGTCTGCAAAGACCAGTCTTTGTGATTTATGAGTTGAATTAGTAATGTGCTAGATAGCATTACTGTATGCAATAGTGTACTGTGGAGTTTCTGTGATGACTACACTACACCTTTTTTGTTAGCTCTTTTGACCAGCTCTGTTCCTGGAACTTAAAGCCTACAGATAGCACAAGCATGTCAAGGTTGATATGGAGTCTCTCTTAAATTTACCTGCAACCACTGATTTCTCACATCAAGTGGCCAACACTTAATATTTGTCTGCAACATGAAGGAATTCCTGCTGTTTGATCCAGTAAGTCACTTAATTGGAGTCACAACTCAAGGCCTCTAGGCAAAAGCAAGCAGCATGAGGTACAAATAAAAGAAGTTAAGAGATGTGCACACACCTACAGGGCTATGATCTTATTGGCATTACAGAGACATGTTTGGGTGGCTCCTGTTACTGGAGTCTTGGAATGGAAGAACACCAGCTTTTCAGGAAGGACAGGCAGGGAAGATGAGGAGGTAGTGTTACCCTCTCTGTCAATGACCAGCTGGAATGCATGGAGCTCCACTTGGATGTAAACAAGGAGCCGGCCTACATCTTATGTGTCAGGATCAAAGCAAGAGCAGGCACAGATGACATTGTGGTGGGGAAGCACTACATGCTGTCAGGATGGCTAAATGGATGATGCCCTCTATAGAGCGATAGGAGTAGCCCTGTATTCATATGGTCCCCCTATACCACATGGGGGACGGACACTACCCAAATTATCTGTTGGAGGCAAATACCACCTGGCATAAGAAATCTGGGAGGTTCCTGGAATGCATTGAGGATAAATTGCTTCTCCAGATGATTAAAAAAAAATGAGGAAAGGTGCTAGAACACAAGGAGAGACTGGTGGGGAATGCAAAGCTCAAGGGCAGTGACCATGGAACGGTGCTAAGATCCTTAGGGCAGCAAGGAGGCTTCACAGTAAGCTCATTATGCTGGACTTAGGAGCGTAGACTGTGGCCTCTTCAAGACTCTGCTTGCTAGAGAACCATGGGATAGAACCCTGGAGGGAAGAAGAGCACAAGGTCTTTAATATCTAAGGACCACCTCCTCCAAGCTCATGATGAAGTCAAGCAAAGCCACCAATAGGCCTGCATGGATATGTAAAGAGCTCCTAGGAAAACTCATAAAAGGAAAGCCTGCAGGGTGGAATCAAGGGCAGATAGGATGGAAGGAATATGAACAGCTGGGATCTGGTTAGGAAAGCTGAAGTCCCGCTAGAATTAAATCTGTCCACAGATATCAAGGACAACATGAAAACATCTATAGATACCTTGGTGGCAATAGGAAGACCAGGGAAATGTATCCCCTCTCCTGATGGAAGTAGAAAACTTGATTACCTTAGAGATGAAGAAGTCTAAGGTAATCAAGTGCTTTTTTGTCTGTCCTTCTTGGCAAGTGCTGCAGCCAAGTCCCAGAAAGCAAAGGTAGGGACTGAGAGAATGAAGAACTGCCTGCTGTAGGAGATCAGTTTCAGGACCATCTAAGGAAACAGAAGGTGCACAGGTCCAGGGAACCTCATGAGATGTACCCACAGGTCATGAGGGAACTAGTAGAGAAAGTGGCTAAGCTACTATTCATAATATTTGAGAAGTTGTGGCAGTTGAGTGAAATTCTCACCTTGTGGAAAAGGAAAACCGCAGTTTTTAAAAAGAGAAAGGAGAAAGACTCATGGAACTACAGGTCTGCAAGTCTCATCTCTGTTCCTGTCAAGACAATGGAACAGATCCTCCCATAAATTATGCTCAGACATATATAAAATAACCAACTGTGTCCTGAGCTGCTCAAAAGAAGTGCGACCAGGAGGTCAAGGGAGGTGATTCTCCCTCTCTACTATTCTCTTATGAGATCCCACCTGGAATATGCCATTGAGGTCTGGTGGTCCCAACAAAGGAGGGACATGGACTTTTTGGAGTGCATGCAGAGGAGGGCCACAAAGATGATCAAAGGGCTGAAGCACCTCTCTTATGAAGACAGGCTGAGAGAGTTGGGGTTTTTCAGCCTGGAGAAGAGAAGGCTTCAAGGTGACCTTATAGCAGCTTTAAATTTCCTGAAGGGGGCATACAAGAAAGCTGGAGATGTATTTACAAGAGCATGTGGCCACATGACAAGGGGAAGTGGCTTTAAAGTGAAGGAAGGTCAGTTTAGATTAGATGTTAGGAAGAAATTCTTCACTGTGAGGGTAATGAGTCACTGGAAAGAGTTGCCCAGAGAAGCTGTGGATACCCTACCATGGAAGTTTTCGAGGCTGGTTGGATGGCCTCTGAGCAAGTTGGTGTAGTGAAAGGTGTCCCTGTCCAGGTGCTGGAAGTATATAATCTTTTAAGTCCCTTCCAATTCAAGCCATTTTGTGATTCTATCAACTTTTGATTTGGCCTAGGTATAGAGGAGTTGATCCACAGCAAATTTAACTGGTTTTGCAATGAGAATTTCTGCCCTAGATAATATTGTTTTTCTGCTTGTAACTCATGGAGAGTTCTTTCAAATAACAATCTTGTGTGTCAGCAGCTACAAAGGGAGAAAGCTGCCACACATGTGCAACAAATTGTTTAGTTTTCAATTCACTTTGATCAAAAGCTCTGAGATATACTTTTCTTAGTTAAGTATAAAGTTTCCATCTGCTTAATAAGAATTGGAGTAAATGACAGGCACAGAAGAAGTCACTATCTACTGAGTGTGTCATCATCATCCCAATTATTTAATGTACAATAGATTCATTTTAACTCTACCAGAGTTGTACTCAGCACTTCTTTGTATTTAGTTTTACAGAAATCTGGGCCTGAATGCAGAGTTCTAAGTTAAAGAAGAGTTTCCAGGAGAATAATATTTTGGCTTCATCATATTTTCCTTAACAGTCTTCTAACAAATGTTAAATTAGATTTGATACCTATTTATGGCCAACTGAAATTTAAGTTGACATCTGAAGTGTTGGGATTCTTCTGTTTTTTTCCATTCATAAAATTCCATTTCATATTATGTCTACTCATTATGGTATTATGTATAAGGGCTGTAACCTGAAGCTTGAGGTGGCAGTGGCATTAGAGGTACAGTACTTAATATCTGAAATTCAGTCTGTTGTGGCTGAACATGAGCAACCTGCATTAAAAAGATAACATATTTTAAAACTATGCCTAATCTGATTCATATGCTTAAATTCTAGTTAAGAAATATGGGAGTCATGTATACATGATTAACAGAGTGGTAGTTTTCACTGGACAGCTAGGAATACCTCTATGTGGTTTCATGTTAAAAAAAATAACAAATTAAAAAAAACTTCAAAACTATGATATTTCTCAAAAAGCACTGTTATGCAGCACTTCCTGGAGATTTTGCCATGGATAGAAATGTTCTCAATATATTTGCTGAACTATTTGGACAAAGATTTAGAGCAATGAGTTTTCAGAGGCAGTATAGTATATCTCAAGCATATCTCAGCACAAACTGGCAACATGACAACATTTATCACTTAATTTTTTCTAAAAAAATAAAAAAATACTGTACTGTCCCAGTGATCTCTCAGAGACAAATATCTGTGCAGGCATCCTTTGTTTTCTTGCTCTATGTTTTCAGATCTCGTGGTTATGTTTGAGAATGATTGACATAATAACTAATGCACAATGAGGTATATATAACCTTTCACATCACATCTGTTCCACATGTCAGTTCCCAGCACTTCCAGTTCAAACACCACACTTATCTGTTGATCTTCGTGGATTTGTGTGTCATAGGTCTCAACAAAACAAAATCCATTATTACATAGAAAGAAAATATAGACAGAATGATACAGTTAATAATTTAAATGTCTTGAACCTATGTATTCTATCAGCTGTAGTGGAGACTTACCAGCATGCACCAATAGCTGGTTTATACAAACATAAATAGTGTTTGTTTGTGGATATTTTTATTATTATTATTTTGGATTTGCTAAGAAATAGAAGAAAAAGTGTAGAAAAAAATACATTGCAGTCATGAGCAGAGGAAAGAAACAAAACATAACTATCAGGAGCAAGCACTGTATCAAGATTTATCAATAAGATTTAAGCTGAAGGCTTATTTCTTGAACTTGATATACAATGAATCACTATCTTGAAAATAGTTACTTACATGGCCTCAAATCTTGTTAAAATACATGCCACATATTGCCAGTGACATAACAGCTAAACCCAGAGAATAATACAAAGCCTTCTGAATTCATGATGTTTGGCTGTACCGTGAAGCTAAAATACCACAGGAGAAAGGTATGAAGAGAAGACTTAATGCAGGCTGGCAAGCGCATTCCTCAGCCCATGAAGGATTCTAGTATTAGCCTTTCAGAACCTTTCCAAGGGCCTTGCCTGCATTATGTACAAAAAAACTTCCACTAAACCCAAATAATCTCCATAGCATTCTGCTAATTTAGTAATAAATAAAGAGATGACAGATTTCTTTCTAGATTACCTTTACTATGTTTCAGGTAATTACATCACAGTTTTCTTTATGTTAACTGCTTTGGGAATTAACTATTTAATCATGGAATCATAGAATGGTTTGATTTGGAAGGGACCTTAAAGATCATCCAGTTGCAGCTGCCTTGTCATTGACAGGGATACTTTTCACAAGACCAGGTTGTTTAGAGCTCCATCCAGCCTGGCCTCAGATACTTAGGGATGGAGCATCCACAGCTTCTCTGTGTCATGTTCCTGTGCCTCATCACCCTCACAGTAAATAATTCCTTCCTAATAACCAATATAAACCTACCATCTTTCAGTTTAAAGACATTACCCCTTGTTCTATCACTACATGCCCTTTCAAATAGTTCCTCTCTATCTTTCTTGTAAGCCCCATTCAGGAACTGAAAGGCTGCTATAATATCTCCCCAGAGCACTCTGTTCTCCAGGCTAAAATACTACGATTCTCTCAGCTTTTCCTCATAGGAAAGGTCCTCCAACACTCTGATCATCCTCATGGCCCTCCTCTGAACTCCCTCCAGCAGGTTCCTGCACTTATGTTGAGGGCTCCAGTCATGGCTACAGCACTCCATCTGGAACCTCATTAAAGCAGAGGGGCAGAATCACCTCCCACACCTTTTGGTCACACTTCTTTTGAGGCAGTTCAAGATACAATTAGCTTTCTGGGATGCAGCCACACATCGATTGCCCATGTCCAAGGCAAGATAATATTAATTATATTACATTTAGTAAGTTTCTAGTTCATGGATGCAACAGATCTATGCATTGTCTACAATTTACACACACTATGTCTGTCCTCTGTTCCAAACGCACTAATTATTTTTCTAAAACTCTCATCAGCATAGATTTTTCTATAATGCTTCTCTTTAAAGACTTTTCTAATGATCCTAGTAATAGCATGTTTTTCCTCTGCAAAATCCAGCTTTTATATCTCTATATATATTTCATGGTTTTATGTTTTAATTGCAGTTACTCTCAAAAGTAGCAGTGACTCCAGTACCTAGCATTTCAGTGTTATGATTTCACTAAGGCTCTGAGTGCCAATTATCAGTTATTTAATTTTTTTTTTTAAATTTACAGGTAATCTTCATAATTATTCTATGAACTTCAGCAGGTAGTTAATTTTACTGTCATAAACTATTTGTGATAATTCAAGATATCATCTTACACTCCTAAGAATCAAAAGCATTAGACCAATCCCCAGCTTTCTTACAATAACTCAGACTCCAGTCATCACAGAATTCAATTCCCCAAGGGAATCAGACCTGGCTCACAGACTTGGAGATCATAATGCTGCAGTTCCCTGGTGCTGTTCTATACAATTTTTGTCAAACTTTTTGTTAATACATAGTTTTTAAACCAGTGAAAATGCTGGTTACAGTTTGATGGATTAGGCTTTGAGGCCATATTCATTAAATGACAGCTAAGCGCTAATTAAAGTCTAACTAAGGTTTTTTCCGATAACGCTAGGGATTCGTTGATTTTTTCCACCTCTCTTGTATATGAATAATTTTTAAAGCAAATAGGTTTATCCCACTGGTGTTTGAAGAGTATCTTACTGAATACTAAGTGGTAATTCTGGTATATAGCTAAAATATTTCTTAAAAACTCCAGCAGCAGAGAATATTTCTGAACATCTGGCTTCCTCTCAACTGGCAAATAATTTACTACTAAGACCCCAAGCGTCCTCCAGTAGAAGAAACTACAAGTCAAATTTATTTTCAAATGCTTGGTATTTCAAAGATATTTTGCAACAAATTGCTTTCAGAACGAATATTTACTTTAACCAGCTTAACTGAAAATTACAGATGTTCAATTCTGCCTTTTCTGAATCTATATAAATGAAAGCCTCGCTAGGAAAGTAAAAATTATATTTCACTTCATATATATTTTGCTATAAATATTTAGCAATAAAATTAGCATGATGACAAAATATACTTTGAAGGATGAAATTTAATGGAAAATTTCCCCTCTTCATAACATACACAGGTATAAGCAGAGAAATAAATATTAATTATTTTTTGTAGTGACATAAAATATCCCAAATCAAATTAAATTCTCCCTGTTTCAGATGCATATAATTAGGATAAAGGAAAGTCTCTGGCCAGAAACAGATTTTCATTATAAATATGTAAGAGAGAGCTTTTCATAGATCTCAGAAGGAAGGAAGGAAGACACTGTTTTCTGATAAATTACATAGGCGATTATATACATTTTTAACTTTGTATAGGGGAATACTGCAGGCAATAATTTCAGTTGAACATACCAGATCAGAAGCATTTCACTATCTTGGGACTGATGAGGACATAGCATTTGTCTAAGTTCACACAGTAACAAATCAATGAATGAGCACAGATCTCCTGAACATTTCATAATTTAAATAACTTTTCTCTAAATATGTAACTTTAGCCTAACTCTATACTATAGATACAAGTTCTGAAATCAAATTCCTTTTGGTGCAAATCAAGCAGACATTGTTTTCTTTTTTTCTTCAGCATCTTAGAAATATGCGCAATGCCTTAGACAGTATCCACACAAAAATGAAAGCCTTGTTCTCTTACAGACAAGTTCCATGAACGTGAAATACAAAACTTTTAAGAAGTATGTTTTACATGTAATATTTTACACCTTTGCTATTGGTTCCTTGTGTAGTATAGGAAGATGTTCGCTGTTGCTAAGATTGATTCTTACTCCTCTCATGTGATAATGACTCAACAATACTCAATGGATTATAGGGGAGTTAAGTGATTTAATCTAGGATTCTTTGTGGGATGATCCTTTTCTTACAGGTTTTTCTTCAGTCAGCTCAATGGCTTCCTAGTTTCCATCTAAACCTGTAGAACCTTCTCTGGTGCCTAGGAAGAATGTTAGCCAAGCCTGGCCATCTGCTGCCCACAGAAGGCTGTGCCTGCAGAAGAGTGTGCTTGTATGGAAACTCTCAGACCTCCTGAGACTTTCGTCTTTTTACCGCATATCGGACCAAGTGCCTTCAACTGAACTTGAGACATATGACTCCCTTCCTTTAATTGCCAGTCCCTGGGACTCCTAGAAATTTCTCTGCTTGGAACAAATTTCAAAGCAGGGAATGATGTGTTTTCCTCTCCTTTCAGGGATACCACGTGACACAGCACTTTCTTAACAGGAATGACCATTTATGACATACACAGTTGAGGAAAAAAATACCTAAAGATATTTTGTTTATTAAGTAGATGATTTCTTGACTAAGAAGTGAAAGAACTGGGTTTATTTATCTTCTGAAAGGCAGTATGTAAAGTGTTGTCATTTCAAAGTTAAATTTAAATCTACACAGTACAAAAGGTGGCAGACTGTGAAGCAATACTACACATGCTTCTTTTGCCTTCAGATAAGAAATGCATTTTCTGTTTTGAGGTTTAAGTGAACTGCCTGGTAGAGATAGTATAGACAGCATCAATTTCATGTTTGTTCCTTTTTTTATTTTGGTGAAGATATTTCTAGTATCATTATGAAAAGCAATTGTTTGAACCCAAATATTTTGGGTTTTTTTGTTTGGTTGTTTGTTTGTTTTTTTGTTGGTTTTTTTTTTGTTGTTTTTTTGGGGGGGGTTGTTTGTTTGTTTGTTTTAGTGGTTTTTTGGTAGTTGTTCCTGTGTGGATAATTCCAAGAAAGATTTTACAATGTTCTGAGTTATCTCATAGTAATGCAACTTTTGAGGGAATCAAACTGCTTGTGGAAGATGAGTAGGCCCTTAGACTTCCCCAAAATGATTCTGATCACTATGGGTTACTGAAGGGCTCTGCAAATCTTAGGGTAAATCCAGTTTTCAGAGGTCAAAATTTTTGTGGGAAAAATAATGTATTGATGGTACTGTACAGAAAGAAACCTCAAGAATCTCTGGCTAATACCATCTAAGATGTGCAATCTGGTTCTAAATATACTAATTTGGGTGTAAGAATCAGTACAGCTTAATTGGTTCCTAAATTAAATTTGTTCTTTCAAGAAACAAGAGAAGAAGGTACTTTCTAAGCACAAGAGAGGAAGGTTGCCTATCTCTTGGCCATTAATTCGTCATGAGACTAGACTCTGTTATGATCATAGATTAACCGCTTAAATACAGGCTTTGCCTTTGATCTTTTCCTATTACACTTGTGCAATCTGATTTTGAGGTTGTGAGAAATATAGTTAGTTGGGAGCCTTGGAGCCTTATGACATTGGATTTCCTAATGTCATCAGGTATGTCTCCATATACCTGTTGTGAAACAGGTCTCAAAGTATTTTCAGTGACCCACATTATATAATTATATAGCTGCTAGCAAGTTTTGAGGAGCACGGAGATCTTCAACAACTTTTCAGAAGGTAATAGGCTTGGGTAGTCATGTAGATTCTGCAAGTACTGTGTCTAGTAACATTATTTTAGTTGGAATTTGGCTGCAGGCTTGATGTAGAAGATTTGGATTTGGCTGCAGGCTTGATGTATTCTGGCTAGTATATAAATTTATTTTTCCCTAAAGATATACCAGTATAAGTAATACAATTGCTTTTCAACACTTTGCAGTGTCTATTTTTTGTTTTGTTTTGTTTTCACTTGGTTTCTGTTTTGTTGAATCAGTCCAAGTAGACCAACAACTTCTGCAAGATGTTAAAGAGTTATGCTCTCGCAAACATACTTCTGTAATCCTGTTATTAACTGATGTTTGTTTTATTTAGGGCTGAAAAAGACATTTTTAGCAGTTTACTTCTATAATGGTTGATATTTCTCAAATTTTCAAAACTAAGAAAGAGATTTATAGGTCTGTGATCCAGTCCTGATTCCTTGGCAGGCCTGAAAACAGTAGATACCATGAATTTTCATAAAACATTTAGATTGAAACCTGATATCCAATTACCTCCCATATTTTTTGCTAATGAAAAGGCTTCCATTTGCAGTGTCCCAAGTTCTTGAAAATTAGATGCTTAAATCTGGTAAATTTCCAGTATAGTATATAACCTGCCTATTTTTTTCTCTGAAAGAATCATCATTCCATAGATTTACCTATTTATTTACATTAACATTCTTTAGTTACATAAGTAGGCCTGTAGAAAAAGAAATTGCCATGTCATATAGAGTTTACAAAGTTCTTTGATGCCATTTGGCTGTTAAGTAAGTTCTGCCTACTTGTTATCATGAAATCCTGGTCTAGTTGTGTTGGGTGCCTTGAATTCCTGTGAATTCCCTAATACATGGAGTCAACAGCATTCATGCAAGATTAAACACAGTATGCTTTACACAGTCCAGTTTTGCTCATACAGAAGCCATGACATTGCTGAAGAAATGCCTTGATAATCAGAAAAACACACCAAATATTATTCTTCCCAAATTATGCAATTATGTTCAAATTCTTTTCATCCGCTTTACTAAAACACTACATTTTTCTATGGGATATTCTGAAGATATGCTTCTGTTGACCACAAGTATGTTGTAAGAAGTTCCTAGTTTGAACTAGATATTTGATTTCAAATTTACAACTTTAAATATAATTTGAAAGCAGCAGGTTAATTTAAAGTGGACATCCCAATTTCAAGTTGTTAACATAGCTAATATCATAATTTTTGTTTGCAAATGTGTAGATTCACTTTTCTCCTCTGGTATAAATGACAATATTTGTCTTTCAGTCCTGAATAATGGTCAAAACAGATGTTGAAATACCTGAATATTTAGGTAATATATAGGTAATTTCCTGAAGTTTTTCACACAGTATTTTGATGGACACATACAAGGAAAACAAGCATTACCCAAACAAAATGAACGACCAGGTCAAACCTGATTTCAATTATATCAATGAAGGAGCTGAGCATTTCCCATTATGTAAGGGGAAACATCTGTTCTGAAACATCTACAGCCTAGTTATAATGAGTAGGTGTGTGAATTGACACATTCAGGTAGCCATTCATGACACCCACCAAGCCACAGCTGAAATGCAAAGAGCGGATTTATTTCATTACCTTGCTAACAACACTGAGCGTCAGAGACACATGGGGTTACAGGCTCCATAGGTTTAATTCATCCTAAAGGCTGGGGCAGGCAAGTCCACTGCCTGCCCCAACGTAACAAAGTGCATCTGCAGCTAAACACAAGGCTGTGCTTTTGTGATTTCTCTCTCCCATCAGAAGACTCACACATGTCTGTGAGAGTGTGTTGTCTCTATACAGGAATACTACCTCTCAAAATAGGCAAAGATGAACAAAATCGGGCACAATAAATGGCATTTTCCCACACCAATATTATTAACATTGCCAGCTACAAGGTCATTGTGAGTAAAACTATTCTCCCCCTTCACCAAATCTTCTGGTTTTAACCCTTTCCTCCCAGCAGCAGAGAAACAGAGAAAACTGTAGGTTACCTTGCAAAGCGGCGATGAACTGTGGAGGCATCATAGAGGGACAGATGTAATGAAGAAGACTAAATGAACTAGAAAATAAGAACTATCCCTTGTAAGTGGGTGAGAGTCTGTAGATGAAGTTTGTTGTTGTTGTTGTTTTGTTTGTTTGTTTGTTTTTTTAATAAGTGGTCATAGCTGAAACCCAAAGGGAAAGCTGCACCTATATTTTTCTGCCTTGCCTTTTCCTGCAGAAATACGAATCAGAGCTCTTCATAGAAGAGTTTAAGCGCACATTAACCTACACAGTGCAAATGCTTCCTAATAGCATACAATCTTCTAAACCTGGAGCTTTACTTAAGCTCTTTTGTGTACAAAGTAGGAGACCTAAACTGACAACAATGGCAAAAAATGAGCAGGGATGATGGACTATCAAGCCTGAACAAAGTGAGTACTCTCTGATACCATTATAAACTGAAACAAATCCTTTGTAGGTGTTTGTGTCTTCCAATGCCTAGGGACTGCAGGGCAAACATAGGTCAAAGAAGCAGTCCACTTCTTTTCAAAGCACTTTACATTGAAAACTGTTTTATCTGCACTAGAAAGTGAAACTGAAGACAATTGACAGGGGTAGTGTTTCTACAGAGAATACATGTCAACTATAAAATGCACCACTGGTTTAAAATGAAAGCCTATATTGTTCTATATCAATAAATTGATATGTTTATCAGGGACTCCAGTCATCACAGATGGGGCAAAAATTATAAAGTGTCTGTCAAACTGTTAAAACTCAGGGCTAGAACAAAAGCAAACACAAAAGGTAATGGCAGAAGATGTGTGAAAAATAGAAATTCAGAAAAGAAGAATTAAAGTGACTCAGACAGTAGAAAAAAAAAGGCCCAGTTACTAAAGCTCCTGGAAGGTAAAAAGAGAAAGTTAGTGTATACCAATTAATGATTAAATCATGTGAAATCAGGACACTGTAAGAAAACAATAGGAGTAATTTCTTTGAGCAATAGTAACCCTACTTAGTTTTGATAATACTATGTAAAAGAAAGTCAGAAGTGCAAAGGGTATAAAGTTGATGTAGCCTGAAGAAGAAGATATATTCCTGTCTTTATTAATCAAACTCATAAATTCAACTGCTTTACATTCACTGTAAATCTGGTAGTTTTCATAAGTTTTAGGGAAGTTTTCTTTAGTTTTAACAGATAAAATTATATATATATGTATGAAAAATGATTGCATCATTATAATTTAGTCAAAGAGAAAATTGAAAGTTAATTAAAAGATTTCCAAAATATGTGTTTTGACAAAAAAGAGAAATAATTCTCTTCTGTGTAGAAATAAAAAGAGCTTAAAATGTGGAACAATGCAGTACATAGAACACATACTAAGAATCTGAAATATCCAGATTTGATCAAGAATTTTGAAACAAGGAACATAACTTTCCTGCACGCACACAATTTAACCATCAGAACAATGACTGTGAAGGAAAAAAGGCCTCACTCATTCTCTTTTTCAGTAGAAAGTAAGCTGCAAAGCTCCTAAGTTGAAGTACAACCTATGTCATGCTTAAAAATTTACTTTGACTAGAAAGCAGTAATTAGCTGATACAGTCCATGCATCAAAGAATGAAAACATGTGTTTCACTTTAATAGATCTTTATATGTTTAAAAAAAATAGCAAGAATGTTAGACTCATGTTCGCTTCTAAAAGCAATAATACATTCTGTCATGTGTTCTCTCTATTCAGGCAAAATGAAAAGCTAAAAATTGTAAGCAGTTCATTCATGCCTCTGGGGAAATAAAAGAAACTAATGTAAATAGGGGTTTTAAATGAGTTTATGTCCTGCTTGACCTTTGCAAAAAACTCTTACTTAATAATACCAACAGAGATGATTATCAAATAAATTAGATTTGTCCAAACACAGTTGCACAGTTTTGAGTTCCATGTAATTATAAATATAAGATTCGTTGTTACTAGTGACTGGTAGTAGTAATGCTTAGTCTAAATCAAATCCTCTACCTTAGGCAAATATGCACCTTATCAAGAGAGCATTTTTGCCTTGAACTGTTTACAGTCGAAGACCTACATCCCAGAAACACTTATGTGGGAGATTAGCTGCATAAGTCTGTGTGGTCCCATTGTTCTTCTGATTTTGCACTTGGTGTCATCGTAATCAGATATACTTAAGCTTACAGATATGGGTTCACATAGACAAGACAGATAAAGAGCAAGGGGAATAAATGTATTTTCCTCCTTATGTAAAGAAGTAGCTGAGAAATCACTCAAGGCATTAGGTTATGGTTTGGCTGTAATCATATTTCCAGTAAATTCTTGGAAATCATAACTGGAAGCCAAATGAAATTAGTGCATGTAACAGCCTGCATCTGTTTTGTGTATTCAGGTTTCCTTTTTAAGCCTGAAGCAAAAAAAAAATAGCTCTGTCGTGTCTGTTACAGAGAGGGGACCAAGCACCTGGATTCCAGGGCACTCAGGAAACTTCTGTGTATGGTAATTCAAATATTTTCCTCTAGTAGCTGAGGAAAGAATATGAGTCACAGCCTATCTAAAATGTCCCTCTTTATTTTGTTTTCTGGTGTTTAGACCCTGGGAATCCAGAAACTGGATTTGATTATGGAATTCTACAAACACTAAAATATACACAGTATAGTAAATATTTTCTGCAATGTTTTGGGTTTGGTTAGTGGGGTTTTATAGTTTTTTAGGGGTTATTTTGTTTTGTTTTATTTTTTCTTTCTTTCTGTTTTTTTTTTTTTTTTACTCTTTACAAATGTTGCACAAAATGAAGTACCAACTTAATAAACTCTGGAGCTAAGAGGAATGTGAGGGATCCAATTCAGCTAGTGGAAATCAAATGCTGAAAGCTTTGGAAAAGAATGGAATTTTTGCCTAAGACAAACTTTCTTCTTAGATATGATTAAATATACATTCCATCCTCTCACAGACAAGGAGGAATAGGATGAAAAAAAAAAGTAATCTTTATGTCTGTTTTAATTATCTCTAGTAAAAGTAGAAGACAGACTGTGCTGCATGTTGGAGGGAGTTTGGCCTTGAAAAAGCCCTCCTCTGAAAGCATGCTTTAGGGTAGGAGCTTTGCTTCTGGTGGGCTCAGGCTTCTTGAAATTGCTTCATAGGAACCGTGGGTGCAATGATGTTAACATAGCTTTGAGGGAAATCAAATAGAAATCAAATCTCTAAGCAGAAGTGCACTGAGGTCCAGATTCCACTCCAGCTGCAGTGCCCTTCTATTGACTTGCTTCAGACTTCTAGAAACACTAAACCAGTAGAAGACTGCTGGAAAAATCCCCAGGTGGAAATTAGGCCACCTGAGTCTGCACCACAGACTGCAGATGACTGCGTCACGTCTGGTGATTAATTCACTGTCAAAACCCAGCAGCAAACAGACAAAAAGCAAGAGCTTACTGGTGAAGGAGAAAGTGAATGTAAAGAGTACAAAAGATTAAATATTTTCTTTTATCTTATGTATATAAGGCATATCGCTTGCTGAGGAAATATTATTTGGACCATTATTTAAGGGCATTATGTCCAAAATGAACTTTTTTATTCTTTCCATCATCACAGATAAATATTTGGCCCTTTTGTCTCCATCTCATAAAGTACACAGTCAGTGAGTAGAAGAAAGAAAGAGAAATATTTTTGCCTTTCTTCTTGGCTGTTTGATATTTCTGTGGTGCACTCACTATGAGATCTGAGGAACTCCAGGAAAAGAAATTGTGAAAAATTTAATTCTAAGAACTAAAACATGCAGTTTTAACTCATTCATATCATTTGCCCATAATCAAACCTGAGTATTATCTTTAGCTTTTCAATTTTCATTCCTTTTCCAGCATTGTTCTTAAGTTTTTGGAAGAATGTGAGTCACTTTTGAAATATTCTAAAACAGAAGTATGAAATCATAGCTCACATAATGAAAGAGTTTGGAGGTTTGGAAAATGTTTCCAGAGGTCATCTGTTGTGATTAAAGCTGCACCATATATAGAAGTTTTGTCAGCGCCAGCTGAGCTTGTTTTACTTTTTTTTTTTCTTTTCCCCCAGAATACCACTACATGTATTGCCTTCTGTCAGAGAGTTTATGGTCCAAGTATGCAAGAAGAAATGTTAGCTGGATATTAATATCAGGAAAAAAGTGGCAGACTGGCTCACCCAAATGGAATACAAAGCTGTGCATCATCAATATACAAAGAATTATTACAATTCATATCTGTGTTTCTGAGGCTTGAACAGAGTCTCTGTCCTTTCTGAGATGAAACGTGGGAGCGTGAGAATGGAATACAATAAAGTTTAAACTAACAATAAAACTTGCTAGATTAAACCAGTAATTTTCTTGTAATTACAGGATATATTCTTTCTTCTTTCTATTTTTGTGCTTTAAATTAAGGAATTATTTATAATATACTGGGGAAAGGGGTATGAAGAAACAATTTTGTTTCACTTTTAGTCACACCACTGACTTGTAGACTTTTAAAAATCCTTAGTGCTGTGGAATATTAAAATCAGATGCCTACTTCTTCAGGTGAATTGAAACCTTCAACATGAGGTATGTTTGAATGCAGCAATACCATGGCTTTTGCTGGCTGTCTGACATGCACATGGAAAAAGAACAGTTTCAAAAGTAAAATATTTTTAGAGAACATCTGCATTTTGAATGGAAGGTAGCAAGGCATGTCACTGCTAAAATACTGGGCATCTTGCTACCCATGTATTTCAATTTCAGCATCAAGCAGGATATAACAGAGAAGCTATCACATTTGCTAGAGAGGAGTATCAAGTAATATGTGTAAGGGTATTAGGAAGGAGCTGAATGAATAAGCTGAAAAGACTATCTTCAGGCTGATCCCTTTAATGTAAATTATGACAACATCCAGGTTTCTTGTGATTCTAGTGAGTTATCATAGCAGCTGAGAGATAATAAGATACTGTACAAGTTTTATGTCCCCTATTTCTCACAGTAGAATAAGCAATATTTCCTAATCTGCCATAGTCCATGGGCAATCATATTGGAAAGGTATCATAATGGGTGCAATACAGTATTTTGGTCCCCATTTTGCTTTGATTTCTTTCTTGTTACCCTTTTTTGTCTCTTGAGTCTAACTTGTTGTTTACAGTCTTTGAGACAGGGATCACTTTGATCTGGAAATTACTCTTTTTCTCTACAGTTTCAGCTAGATTTTGAGATTGGTATCTGCACTCAGCTATGTCTGCTGAAGGGCAATTATGAAGTAGTGGTGGAGTGCTAAATTGAAGACTACAAGCAAGCACTGGTGACAAAAAAATCTACCAGATAATAAACTGTCTCTACATTCTTTAAAAACAAAAGACAAAACAAAAAAATAACAAAAAAATAATGGTGGAAAGACAAATATATCTGACGAGAAATTAAGGTTTGTTCTCAGCTTCCATACGAATTTGTCCTTGTTCCCTGCTTGGGGTCACCTCTTTGCACTGATCTCTGAAAAAACTGCAAGGGACTGTATACTGATTATTTATCAATACGCTGGTATATTCTCTATCTGTAAAATGTAGGATGGATAGTTGTGCAACAACTGTAGGCTGTTACACAAATATTTATCAATAATTTACAAACACATTTTAAGGAATACCTTGAATGGTTGCACTTTATTCTCTGGAGGTAAATTATTTATTTTAAAAGACTTTTCAGCTGGAGAAACAAGATTAACTGTTCACCAACCTACGGTAATAATTTAGATTTCTCAAACACCACAAATTGTTATGGGATCTAATTAAGCTACCATTACCCTACAGAAATCTTCTAAGGAGTGTCATGGTTTTACCCTGGTTGGATGTCATGTGCCTAAATTCCACAGGGGAGAGAAAATATAATGAAAAGCTCAGTGGTTGAGATAAGGACACGGTGAGATCACTCAGCAATTACTGTCATGGGCAAAATAAACTCGAGGAAATTAATGTAGCTTATTATCAAGCAAATCAAAGAAGAGCAATAAAGAGTAAAATCAAATCTCAAAACACTTTCCTCCCATCCTTCCCTTCTTCCTGGGCTCAACTTCACTCCTGACTTCTCTACAGTTGTCCCCCAAGTGGCACATGTACATGGTAAATCGAGTTTGTGGTCAGTTTATTATATGCTGTCTAATCCACTCCTTCTTCCTCATATTCTTCCCATGCTCCATCACAAAGTCTGTCTTGTGGGAGACATTTCTACCTGAGCTTCTCTAATGGGGGTCCTCCCCACTGGCTGCAGTTATTCACAAACTGATGCATTGCGGGCTCCTCACAGGATCACAAGTCCTGACAGAAAACTTGCTCCAGTGTGAGATCCCATCACTACCAGCCCACAGGTCCTGTCAGGAATCTGCTCCATCATGGATTTCCCATGGCTTCCTTCATTCATCCAGCAGCTCCAAAATGGGGTCCTCCATGGGCTGCAGTTGGATACCTGCTCCACTGTTAGCCCCCATGGGCTGCACCACATGCTGTCTTTTGTGTTTGGCAGTTTTGTAAATGCTTTTTTTAGTTGCAGCAGCTTCTTAATTAAGTCAAGCCATCAAATGCGTCTTTAAATACCCGTGTTTTCTGAGAAGCTAGAGCTATTTTACAGATGTAAAATGAATGAAAGACAAATAAAAGTCTAGTATTGGCCTTAGTTTGAAAAAAAAAGTGATGACTAATCTTGTACTCATCTATTTAACTTATTGTGAATTCAGTTGTAAAAAGAATTTGGAAGTGTTTGTGCTTATGCAATATGGTCAGAACAGAAAAGTCTTGCTAAAGTGTTTTGAAACACTAAGAAAAATCAAGCTAGATATTTCCCACCATTTTGAGGAAGGACTGGGAATTTCACATGGAAATTTTAAAATAAGAATAGAAAAATCTAATTATGATGAAAATGTATGTAGTGGAAGAAGCAGATTTTTTTTTTATATTCCTGCAAATGACACTACAGTCTATTTCAATATTTCATATTTGGAATCCTTAATAAAGCTTTTTTCAGTTTTATTGTACCTGATTATATGCTCATCACTAACAGACTGCCAAGGTAGCTTACCGTGCTTTGCTTTCCAATAGAGGAGACATTCTAATTACTTTAGAATTATCGTATTAGTTCCAAAGAGTGTGTATCCCATAGATCCCTTGTGTTCTTCTCCTTTAAGTTTTTTAATTCATGCTAATATTTCAGCTTTTGAAATGGCAATTTGTAAGTTCTTTCTGTACATACAGGAGTTTTGAGACATTTATGCTCAGAATTATTTCCATGTTATGCTTAGCTTAGAAGAATGGAATTGCCCTTTCATTAAAAATATATTTTTATGGAACAACAATTATTAGTAGCTTATATGAGATAGTTAAAGCACTTTTCCTCAATTTTTCAGACAAAATTTCTTCTAAAGATAGTTGACTTTTGAGCAAAGGTAGGAACACTCATTGCTCCGATTTGCTCGCAGACAAAACAAATGAGTGTAAAACATTAAATGCGTTAGGACTTTTAGCTAACTGTAGAAGAACTCTACTGTAATGATATTTTATTATGAGGGGACTTTTTCTACACTTATATGAAGCTAACTAAAATCACTAAACTGTGGCAACAGTTGGTAAAATTCTATTATTCCTGAGCTGCCTGTTAGGTTCACCCATCTAACACAAATAAAGTTAAGAAGGATGTGTTTAAGTACTTTTTCTCAGAAAAAAAACGTAGAGACATGGAAGTTAAAAGATCGTCGAATCCTGTGGGATAGGTATGTCCAGGTGAGGCCTCAAGGAGGTTGATGCTGATTTGAGCCAGTAAGAGACATTTTGGCTGGTGTGGCTGGGGCAAGGCCAAAGACACTCCTTGCAATAGCATTCAAAGACAAAGTTTAAGTGTCATCTATCTCTGTCTTAGAGACACAAATTTAGTGATTTAGTCTTATAGCTAGGAGGAATAAGAGTTCCTTGTACTTGTTCTACGCAAACTTTCAGAAATTGCGGTGGGATACTATGCCTCATACAGTCTTAAAAATACTGAAGTAGAATCACTTTAATATACTTCCATGTATACCTCTTATAAGGCAAAACCCTGCATACACCAGATGTACACATTAGTCACATTTAAGCCCAGTTCAAATTCAAGGAAAGCGGTTTTGGAATGTTACCTGTTGCACTTAATTCCATATATAGAATGACAAGAGAAAGAGAATAACAAACTTAAATGGTAATTATAGAGCAGAGAAGCTTTAAAGAATGTGGTGGTCACTGCAGTCTGTGATTTGGTCCTTTCAAAGACCTACAACTTTCCATCTGAATAGCTGAGGTTCATATGCATTATTTTTTTTCTTGAAACTGGACTACAAGAAAGCACAAATTGTGATTTTCCTAGAAGCAGATCCAGGTTTTCTAATTTGTAGCCCTGCAGGCATCTGTCATAGAGAGCCCCATAAAGAATTCAAAACAACATCACCTCAGGGAGGTTTCATCTTGAGTAATTTGCCTGAATTGGAACTACTTGGCTGCTCTTACTGGCTCCATCTGCACTTTTCCTGTTTTCACTCAAATTGTATAATACCCGAAGTAGAAGCTAAACACCTGTGTGCTTCCATGTTAAATATAAACCAGATGAGAAACCCCACAAACTGGCTAGCCTTACAAAACCAGTAAATAGATTAAAACTACTGAAAGTTAGATTAACATGTAGAATTAGTGGAAGAAGGTAAACTACTTTCACCATGTATAACATAGTTGGTAGAATTTTAAATTTCTAGGAGATTCTTCAGTTCAATGAAGGCACTGAAAATACTGAAAATTAATTGCTTGTGTGTATTATGTTCAATACATGTGCAAAAGCACTTCCATAATTTCTACTAAGGTAAAGATCTTTTATGTATAGTATGTAAGTTTCCCAGCCTTGGGGCAAAGGAAAAAATTGCAAACTAAAATAAGAGGTTCAGAATCATTATATAATCCAAGGTGGCCCAAACTGCCATTCAGACTTAACAGCCAAGTGCTAAGCATTCCTTAGAGCTACAGTTCAGCTCTGTGAAGTAAACAGTCATAAAAATATTGACATTCATTTTGACTGCCTGGTGTTAAAATCTCTGGAAGTCAAAATGTATATTTGCCTAAAAAAATGTAAATAATAATGTGCTTTTTTTATTAAGGATTTTTTTTTTTCTGTTTCAAACTTTCATTTTAAATATAACTATTCCCCTTTTATAGTTTAATTGAACTTTGCTTATTCCTACATATTCCCAAATGAGAGTTTTTCATTTGTTGCCATTGAATTGGTGCCATAGCTCTTAGAGCATTACTGACTTGAGACCTTAAGCTTTACATGGAGCAAACAATACACTTTATTTCCAGAAGTGTAGTCATTGCTAAATTGATAAAATAGAATATATGGTGCTGAAAACATTTCAGAGTAATATGAATCCTGGTTCATATTCATGGTATCAAAATAAAATACCCATGTGATGACCTGATGGAGCATAATATATTGTAATAATAAGGATGGAAAACTTCATTCTTTAGAGGTCATGCTATTTCAAAGTAAGCTAAATGTTAGTGCTACATAGTTAGAATTCTAAACCAGTTTTCTCTTTGGAAGGAATGGAACAATGCTTTGTAAATACTCCTAAACACAAAATAACGCACTTGACTAGTGCACCTGGGAAATGGTGCTCAACTACTAGTCAGTGAATATGCTGAGATGAATGCCTTTTTATAAACTACCTGTGAATGAATTATGATACTTTATCTGGGTCCATATATTGTATAATTCTAGAGAAAATATAAACATCCTATAAAGAATTGAGAATTGAAAATAACTCTCATGCTTGTATTTGTAATCTGGTCTTTTAACTGCCTTAATTGTTTTGAGCATCACATGACATCTTTGCTTCCTGTCTCAGAACCTAAGTCATATGTCTGATACCCCACCTATGTCTGCATTGTTAAAATTTTCTTTATCTAAAGGTACTTGTTGCATCTCCTTGATCTTCAGAGTGATTTAAGCAAATACTGGGAAATTAATAACAAGTATGAGCTTAAATGAAATTGTCAAGCAGGGTCAACACAAGAAAGACTTGGACCTGTTGGAACAAGTCCAGAGGAGGGCCACTAAGTTGATCCTAGGGCTGCAACACCTCTCCTATAAAGATGGGCTGAAAGTGTTGCAGTTGTTCAAGAAAATAGAAGGTTTCAGAGTGACTTTATAGCGGCCTTCCTGTACCTGAAGGGGGCCTACAAGAAATTACAGAATTTTTCACACGGGCATGTAGCCATAGAACAGGGGGCAATGACTTGAAGATGAAGGAGAATGGGTTGAGATTAGATATTATGAATTAAGTTTTCACTGTAAGGGTGGTAATGCACTGAAACAGATTGCCCAGAGCGGTTGTGGACTCCTCATCGCTGGAGGCATTCAAGACCAAGGTAGATAGTGTTCTGATTAACATGGTCTAGTGGAAGGCTTTCTGTCTTTGGAACTAGATTATTTTCAAGGTCCCTTCCAACGCAGGCCATTCTATGATCTATGACTCTATGATTCTATGATTCTATGATTCTATGATTCTATGATATATAATTAAGGTTCACATTTAGCCTGTTAGAAGACAGAAGAATATTGAAGGCTTCTCCAGATTTTTGTATAAGAACTAAATTACTTAAAAAAGAAATTTAAAATTTACAGCATGTTGAGAAGGGTTGGACATGGAGAAGTAGCTTATTTCTGAAATGCTATTAAAACTTCTTGTTTAATTTTCAATTATGCGTTAATATCTATCATCTGAAAAAGCTTGGTTTCGTTGCTTCCAACAGTTTGAATTTATTAGACAGGAAGACTGACATTCAGAAAGAACACAAGTTATCTTAATACAGACTAATTATGGCTTAAACAGGTTTAAATGCATTCAGCTCTATTTTGATCACACAGTGCTTTATTATCTCATGTGTATACTATTCTTGTGTAGAAACCATTTCACCATGGCATCTCTTTTAACTGTTTTATCTTAATGTAGAAATCAGTCTGCTTCCTGCTCACCTGGGAATCATTACCAGCAAACTGGTAGCTGCTTTAGAGATATAAGTATTCTCCTAATGAATTGTCGTGCTTTAAACAAGTGAAGAAATTTCCCAATTTGCCTTTCTTAAACATATTCAGCTTTCTCTGAATCTTTTCATTTTCTCTATAGGTTATTCATTTTTGCTAAAGAACCTGACATAATTGTCAGTGATCTTCCTATGCTTAAACAGCAGATGTTTGTCATATTTTTTTGTTTCCTCCTGAAGAAGGGCCTCTATCATAGAATCATTAAAAGGTTTGGGTTCAAAGTGACTTTAAAGATTGCCTAGTTTCAACACCCTTCTGTGGCCAAGGGCTCCTTCCTCTAGCAGCTCAAAGCTCCATCTAACCTGTCCTTAAATGCTTCCATGGATGGGGCATCCACAGCTTCTCTGGGCAACTTCTTCTAGTGCTTCACCATGTGAAGCACTAATGTGAATCTACTCTCTTTCAGTTTGAAGCCATTCTCCTTTGTCCTATCACTACATGCCTTTGTAAAGCTGCTCTCCATCTGTCTTGTAATCTCTCTTCAGTTTACTGGAAGGTGATATAAGATTTCCCCAGAACCTTCTATCCTCCAGGCTGAATAACCCAAATTCTCTCAGCCTGTCTTCAAAGGAGAGGTGCTCCACCCTGTTGATCATCTTTGTCACCCTCTTCTGAACTCAGTCAAACAGGTCCATGTCCCTCCTATGTTGGGGACCCCAGAGCTGGATGCAGCACTCCGGGTGATGTCTCACAACTGCAGAGTAGAGGGGCCATTCCTGCCCTTGCCCTGTGGGTCACACTGCTTTTGATGCAGCCCAGGATGCAGCCGGCTCTCTGCGCTACAAGTGTGAATTTCTGTGTCCTGTTGAGCTTCTCATCCATGAATGTCCCGAAGTCCTTCTCCTCAGGGCTGCTCCCCATCCACTTTCTGCCCAGCCTGGATTTTTTGCTTGGGATTGTCCTGATCCAGGACCGTAGTCTTACACTTGGCCTTGTTGAACTGTGTGAGATTTTCACAGGCCTACCTCTCAAGCCTGTCAAGGTGCCTCTGGATTTTAATCCCTTACTTCCACCATGTGGACTGCACCCCACAGCTTCATGTCATCAGCAAATTTACTGAGAATGCACTCGATCCCACTGTACATCCCACTGACAAAGATGTTAAACAGTGCTGATCCTAATATCAATTAAGAATACCACTTATTGTTGGTCTCTACTTGGATATCAAGCCTTGCATTGACCACAAATCTTTGAGGATGACCATGCAGTCAATTTCTTATCTACTGTGCATCCCATCTGTCAAATCCACATGTTTTCCATTTTAGGGACAAGGACGGCAAGCAGGACAACATCAAATGCTTTGAACAAAGCCAGACAAATGAGGTCAATTTCTCTTTTCTCATCCACCAAATTTGTCAGTCATTACTTTTCTTTCGTGAAGCCACACTGACCGTCCCCAATTACTTCCTTATTTTCCATGTGCCTTCATTTTCTGCTGTAATATGTACAAAGCAGTGACAAATCTTCCAAAATGCCCGTTAACTAACTCTCTATCTTAAACTTTTTTGAACTGGAGGCACTGCAGAACTCAGCAGAACTTGTCAATACAATAGAACTGCAGAGACTTTGGAAATATAGAGTTCTGTCACTGGAAACCCATTCCCTTTGGTATTTTCAATTAATAGTGAGTGACCTAATTAAGTTTTTGGACACTCTATGCTTGCTACAAATCTACTCTGATTTAGTAGCACTGACATGAAAGCTAATTTTCAACTTCATATCACAGAGGAAGAGTTATGTTTGCAACATATTTAATGGGGAAACAGTGGCAGTATACTTTATCACAGCAGTATTACAGATATTTTTTCCCCTTTGGGTCTGACAGAATGTTGGTTTTAATCATGGTCTTATCAAAGTGAATAAGGAAGGATTTCTCATATATTTCAACAAAATTGCATTTGGGTTCTTTTTCTGTCTTTCCTGTGCTGCTATATCTAGGAGAGATTTCATCTCAGCTATATCAACATTGAGAATTTTTTAGAAGTCTTGATGGGCTGAAAGTGTGAACTTTGCAGTCAATACAATTTGATATCCCATTTTGACATATTTTTCCAATATAAATGAATTTTCCTTAAGGCAAATTATTTTAACTATCTGGGGAGAAGGATAAGAATTTCTCTTTCCAGGCTCTGATATGACATGCTAAACAGTTTAGCTCTTATTTTCTTTCTTGTGTGTTGATGAGGTAATTGTTATCATTCACTGAAAAACATTCCTAGGCAAATTATGATACTTTTCATTCTCTTCCAGTGATGAAATAACCATAATTTAATTCCAATATCAGGTATTTTCATGTACTTTATGAGTACTTTCCTAATTTGCTTGACTGAAATCTATTACTATATGCTTTTTAACTAAAATCTCTAGTTTGCTGAGCTAACTGAGTCACTCTCATTGCACGGCTTCTCTGTGTCATCAGCAAATTATGATTATAGATGTGTGGATGTCTGTTGACTCTCTTGTTTTCTCAATACAACTGTATGAACAATTCTCAGCCTGGAAAGACAGCAGACACATTTCAACACAATAAAGTAGAGACAAATGGGAAAATAGTACAGTACTTACTATAAAACAGTAAATTGGAGTAATTTTGGATAACCCTGTTAATCTAAGTGAAAAGCAGTAGAATATGTGACCTAAGAAATGCTGTGTTGGTACTTGATAAAGTTTATTCACCAAAGTACACACCAGTATATTAACAGAACTAGGGACAAAACTGCAGGTAGAGGGTTGAAACAACAAAAAAAGAGCCCTACCCCGTCTTCATTTTCTGTTGTAATATGTACAGTGCAATCAGCGACAAACCTTTCAAAATGCCCACTAAGGAACCAACAACATATCAATAGTTAAGAAGGAGCTGGATTAAATCCACAGTATTATGGGATGAAGAATTACATTTCAGTCAGAATAATATTCAGAGCAGCTTCTTGGGAATGAAAGTGTTGACTAACTGCTGCAAAACATGCGCACACTTTCTGTTTCTTCTGCTGGTACACCTCACCAGAACAGGCTTCCCCAGATCTGTTGAGGTTCTGCTGGAATGTCATTAAACTGCAGTAAGTTCCAAACCTGGCAACACTGCTTTGGCATGTTTTTGGCAAACAGGCTTTCATGCCCTGTTTGCTGCTGGGTTACTCTTCTATTCTATTGTTCTCAGCTTTAAAGATCAATTTTTGTCAAATACAGCCTAATTTATATAGTTGCTTAAGACTGCTTCTATACGTTTTATTTCAAAACTTTTTTCATTAAGCTTCTTGGAATCTATAAATATTTTGTTAGTGTTGTTCATATCTGAATATAGGTTGCATATTTAGTCATTCCATGTCTTCTGTTTACATTCAATACCATGCACTGAAGCTCTATTCAGCATAACTGAAAATATTTGTATTCCTAATAAATATCAGATTTGTGAATTTATGCCGTAGAATGGAGAATTGACAATTTTGAATTTTTCTCTGAATGGCCCTGAGGCTGTTTTGGAGTTGTCACAAATGGGAATAAGTGGTCTTAAGGAAATGGTCAATGAGTGATGCAGAAGGTAAACAAAAAAACAAGCAAATAAAAAACAAATACCATCACCGACAAAATAGAACTAGTTGCATGTATAAGATTTTTCCTTCTCTTTCAAAGTGCCCATTTCTCTGAAAAAAATATAGGAGATGTGCTGAAAGTGAATCACAGTAACTCTTCTTGAAGTATTGTAATACTAAATCTGGAGATTTTTGTAACACTACCACCACTCCAAAGATGCACTCTATTTTCTTTGAAGGTCTAGGTTTTGGACTCCTTTAAGTACAGGTAAGTATTACCTTTTCTGAGCAAAAATACAATTTAAAAAATCTTTTTGCTAGCAGGCAGAGTCATGACCCAAAGCCTTTGATGCAATGGCAACCTGGTATTCCAGAGTTTCTGTAAAAGTTTCTGCTAAGAGAACAAATGTTCAGACGGAAAACCTTTATGACTGCACATTAAATAAATTTGAATTAGTGAATTTTTAAAAAAATGTGGATCAAATCTTCATCCAGAGGTGAAATGTGGTTCCTGGGAGTGAATAAGCAGGATTAATGCTTTGATTTGTCAAAGTATTTCTGACAGCAATCCAAAACCAGCTATTCTAACAATCCTGTTTTTGTGGTACTCTGGCACTGAATGAAAACCTCAGACAGTTTCCTGTGGATATTAGTAGAGTTAGTATGGAGCAAGGATAATTAACTCAGTTTGTTGTATGTAATTTCATTAGTCAGAAGATGAATGGAGCCTGAAGAATGTCATATTTATTCAGGTAACAAATACATCGAAGTAATGAATGCGTTACATAGAGACATTCTTCTGAAACATATTTTAGTCTTCCTCTGTTTATCTGCAGAGACTTATTTAATTAGCTTGTGGAATTAGCTTCTTTTTGATGTGTTTAGTGACAGTCTGTGTATCCTCTCTTTCTTTAAGAGATCAGTAGGTTATTGCTTCTTGTTTAACAAGCAGCCATTTGTGAATCCTAAGAAGACTCTGAAGGATCATCTTATAGCATGAAAAAATAACAAAAACATTAAATATGTTGTGTATTAAAAAAGCCATACCAGTTCTGGGTACAAAGATCAAAATTAAAGTAATTAGGTGTCCTTTAATGACTTCTCTCTTGGTTCAGTATGCTTTTGTACACAAATTGTTAGGGGTTTTTCTCAGAATAATCCATGAAGACATCACATATTCTAAGAGAATCCTCATTTTACTACTTATTGATAACTGCTGTAAGATACAGATCTTTAGTTTTGGCCAATCACTCTGCCTGCATGGTTTTTCCTGGATAATACACCACTGTCATTTTACTGACCTAAAAGTTATTACCACTTCCTAATAAAGCAATTGTCCTGACTGTACTAAAAGAAATATCTTTTAATCTGCCAGAAAGTAACAGTAAGCATGGAAAAATAATGCCCATTTAATAGCTAAACAATGAAGAATAGGGTAGGCATGAACAAAGGGTAGGGGGCGGAGGTTCTATATGCCAGTATGCAGAGCAAGTTCATCATCACCTGCTCTGACAGTGCAGAGAGAGTGAAATAAGGAGAAGCATGGAAGAAAGAACATATATAACAATGTCCTGTTCCACATTATCACTTTGAGAAATAACAGAGGCATGGAACTTGTCACATTCCCTTATACAGCAAGCTATAATTATTTTACTGTTCTGAAACTACCTTATATTTTAGCAACATGATCTACTTATAAGTATCTTGGCTAACACTGCCACTTTTGACACTGACACTAAACCTCAGAAGGACTTAAAGTTAAATGTGGCAATAATTGCCTGCTGAGGCCACAGAGAGGTGTTTTTGTCAGAGCTGGTATGCATAATTTAGAATTTAGTGGTTGCATTAAAAATGTTCATTTTCACATAAAAGCTTTGATTAGGGAAACCTGGACCATTTCCATGAAATAGACTGGTCTTCAGAAATAACAGAGAATTTTATCAATTTTACTAGCTTGACATTGGATCAAATACAGTCATTCAAACTACATTTCATGGATAATTTTGCCATATGAGAAGGTTTGGTACTTTTCAGTTAAGAATCTTGTAAAGAAACTGTATGGTGTGGGCTTTTATTACCAGGTGATATTAGATCTAGAAGTAGAATCACATCATGTGATCTGCTGCTCTGCACTGAAATTGCCTTCTGGCTAGTGTGAAGCCCAAGAGCATCAGAATTTGAAAGAAACTTCACTGTAATACAACATTTAGATAACAGTAGCTGTAGGCATTTTACAGTGAATTGTAGTCACAATAGAGGCAGTAATTTTTAAAAGAAAAAAAAATCCCCAAATATTTTTAGCAATGGAATGTATTGCTTCTGTTGAAACTGGCAATGCATTTGAAGTCTGTCTGTCCCCAAGTGTAAAATAATTTTCTTCTCTTGTATGTCTCTTTTCATATGGGTATCATTCAGTGGAGCAGAACCTGGTGTCTATATGTCAGTTATATATCTATATATGAGTCAAGGGGAAGTAAAAAAAGAAACCAACACCAAAACCAAGATCTCTTTTACCAATGGGCAGTAGATTGGGAAAACAAATTTTTCATTGTTTGCTTGTTTAATCTGTGATTGTGTTTTTTATAAGATCTTTCTGAGGCATAGAATTCTTATTTTCCTATAGCTCCATGGAGGATGTAAATGCTTGATAAGGTCATTCAAGTCTTGGGAGGCAAGACATGTTCTAATGATCAGAGTGAACTGTGCATGTGTAACAGATAGTTCCTTTCTTTATGGAATCTTTTTATCTTGGTTTTGCTTTGTTTCTGGGGTTTATGTTTTCTGATTTTTTTTCTTTGTTTTATTTTTATTTCTGGGGTTTATGTTTTCTCTTTTTTTTTTTCTTTGTTTTACTTTTATGATGGGGTTAAAGGGAAAAAAGAAATGCAGGTTGGGGGGGCATTTAAATGCCATGGTGAAAACTGGGGAAAAGGAAATCCTATTCATCAGGCTTTTTTTGGTTTTGTTCTATTTTTGCTTACATTGATTTTGTTTTTCTGAAACACTGAAGGAAAGGAAGTAAATTCTTCTTAAAAAATGTGTCAGACAAGGCCAAAACACAGATGTATTTAATGAAGTTGTATAGTGCTTCTGACTGCATTGGAGCTCATTTTCTTCGGAGTGGCTGATATGAGGCTATATTTTGGATTTGTGCTGGGAATAGTATTGATAATTCAGGGATGCTTTAGATACTGCTTAACAGTGCTTGCACAACAGCAAGTCCTTTTTTCTTTCCCATGCTGCCGCACTGGTGAGGAGTCTGGGGTTGTATGGAAACGTGGGAGGAGACCCCTAGAGTAGTGTATGGAGTTCTGAGCTCCAGCATTTCAAGCAGATGTAACGGTCTGGAAGAGGGCAGCAAAGGTGGTGAAAGGGCTGGAAGAAATCTCCTGTGGGGAGCAGTTGAGGAGTTTGGATTGACTCAGTTTGGAGAAAAGGAGTTTGAGGGTTGGCCTTATTGCTGTCTACATCTTATTGAGAATGGGATGTGGAGATGGATGTGTTGATCCACATCATATCCAGTGACATGTGGAAATGGTTCAAAGGTGCACCAGGCAAGGTTTTGACTGAACTTCGGAAAGCATTTTTTTACTAAGAGGGTGGTCAAACACTGAAGAGGTGGTCAATGCCCCAAGCATGTCAGTGTTAAACCTGAATTTGGATAATGCCCTTCATAACATGCTCTAGCTTTTGGTCAGCCCTGAAATGGTCAGGAAATTGGACTAAATGATCATTTTAGGTCCCTTCCAAATGAAGTTTATTCTATTCTATTCTATTCTATTCTATTCTATTCTATTCTATTCTATTCTATTCTATTCTATTCTATTCTATTCTATTCTATTCTATTCCATTCCATTCCATTCCATTCCATTCCATTCCATTCCATTCCATTCCATTCCACTCCACTCCACTCCACTCCACTCCACTCCACTCCATGTTATTCTCTTCTACAGGACTGGAAACAAGTATTGCTTCTTTTATGCTTTTATGTAATTTTCTAGAAATTTTTGGGGAGAAAAAATTGTAGAATTTCAGTCATAAATATTTACTTTTCACCTTAGTACAGTTTTCTGCATTAATGTGACTTGTTAAAAAAAACTGAATGCAAACCCTGTCCTAGGAAACAACATTAAACAACTTTTTCTTGGATTGAAAATGAAGGGAGCTTTTATTAAATGGTATCCAGGGGAAAACTCAGTGTAGCTAGGAATGCAAACTGATTGACCTCAAAATCAAACTGAAGAGATAATGGTCAGTTATGAGAATAAAATATTTTCAAATAAATATACAGTAGTTGAAATAAAAATGGTTCTGAAAAGCAATACACCAACTATGAAAATTCAGTATATAATTTTTTCTTTCTTCATAGGAGATAAAAAATGGTGAGACAAATCCTCATAAAATGGCACAAGAATCCATATTTACTGGCTAGCGAAACTATTTATTGCTAAATCTCTTCTTTTTTTTCCATGGGTATGAACCAAAAGATTGCACAGGAGAAAAAAACTATATAGCTATTGAAGTTAGCTACTGTGAAGCCAGAGTAGCTCCTCTGATTTTTTCAAACATCTGATTTTTCAAACAAGATAGGAGCATGTGTTTTTAATTCTTTCTTTTGTTCCAGACATAATCTTATCCCATTTTCACTGCTATAACCTCTGAGTGGTTTTATACAGTGCATTAAATGGTAAGACTAAAGATCTCTGATATTTGGTTTGATCTTCTCTTATGGTGTGTTTATTTCATATGTTCCACTTTTGTCACATGATGATATCCTTCTCAAATTTTTCAGCATTCTATTTCTCCAGACTCCATAGAAATATAGTAGTTTTTAAGTTAATTCCATATGGCTATTTTGGATGAGAATGTGACTTCCTTTCTATCTCTCTAAAAACATAATTTAAGAAATATAGAAATATGCCTTTATTTTAATACTATTGTGTAAATAGTTTCAGAAACTAGCCACTAAAAAAAATTGGGTTTGGTCTTTTTTTGTTGTTTGTTGTTTTGTTTGTTTGTTTGTTTTTGTTTGTTTGGGTTTTTTGGTGTGGGATTTTTAGGAGGTTGGTTGTTTGTTTGTTTTGGAGATTTTTTTTGGGGGGTTGAATTTTGTTGTTGGGTTTTTTTGGGTTTTTTGGGTTTTTTTTTTGTTTGTTTGTTTTTTGGCAGCAGGTTACAGTCACACAGTCACAAAGTCATAAACTGTTCTGATATTTCCTTTTTTTTAATGCAAACACATAGGTTTTGAGAATTGAAGAGTAATTATATATTAACCTTAGAATGGTGAAAAATAGCTTTCTGAAGATATCGTTAAAAATAGCAGTCCCAATAAAATCTTAACACAAACCCTATGGAATTAGAACGTCTGCCAAGACGATTTACCTTCTCTGAGTGCACCAGATCAGGCCTGCATGAAGTCACCAGCTCTATCCTGCCTGCCTAGTATGCTACCATCTCTCCAAAGAAACTTGCAAAACCATCCTTTCCCTTCAGGGAAAGGTTGTCCCCAGGTGAGTGCCTGTGAGTGTTTGAGGCATTTTTCTTTTTGAATCATCCCCTTGATCCACAGTACACTAATGGCTGTGAGAATTAAACTGGACAGTATAGGGCGCTTTTGATGATACACTGAGTTATTGTCTGAGGAAATAAATTTTAAATCTGACAAAAAATCACTATATCACTAACCTATTTTCATAGTGTATCACAAGCATTACATCTTACCCAGCTAGCCCCCTAATAGATTTCTGAGATTAAACATTGATAAAAGGCAATGAAGCCCCACTGTTCCAGTTGTAAATATCTTTTTAATATAGATAGTCTCTGCATGGTTCAACTTCTCAGTTAGGAAAACTATTTTTTCCAGCATGGATCGAAGTTCTAGTTCACACAGAGCAGGCATCCATAGATGCTAATTAAAATGTGAACGGACAGTAATAAGCTGACATATTCTTTAAACTGTCACTAGGTTCTTATAAACAATATATTCTAACTCAATTACAGTTGCAAAAAGATTACCAGTTGAACATTTTCTGTTATATGGAATATCCTATTAAATTATAATAGTTTCTTTGGCTGTAAAAATAGAAGCAGCTGCAACTTCTGTTATTGTTACTAGGAGAAATCAAGATGTAGCTTCTGTTCATTCTCCAGGACAAAAATTTAAATATGGGCTAAATAAGCTGTAATCATTTTTATCTCCTTTGGTAGCAAGCTAGTAATGTTAAACCATATGTTCACAGTTAGGATGTTCAGGAAGTGAGCTGCCTCTATCAGCAGTTTGTACATCAGCTGTACTTGTGCCATGTTTTGCCACCTTGCTGGGTGAAGAGAATGAATGCAAACAAGAGTCATCTGAAGATAGTGAACAGCTGACTAAGCATCAAGTTTAATGAGAGCATTGAGAGCTATCAGGAGAAGTTGGACGGGGAAAATGGCACAGATGAACTTATCCACTTACCTCCAAACTAACTGTGACAGTAAATCAGAAAGAAAGTTGGAAAATGGTTAGACTATATGCCTAGAAATAGAAGCAAAAATGAAGAGACTAAATGCTTTAATGCAAGGACCTGAAAGCCAAGCTGAATGATTTTACTTTCTAGTATGCCTTTCACAGTAAATCAAGACAAAACATGACAGTTTTGGGGTAGACTTAATATTCTTCATGGAAGCTAATATTAGACTATGTCTTGGATTTGTGCTGGAAACAGTATGTATAATACAGAGATGTTTTTGTTACTGCTGAGCAGTGCTTGCATAGAGCCACAGCCTTTTTTGCTTCTTGTATTGCCCTCCCAGTGTAGAGGCTGTGGCTGCACAGAAAGATGGGAGGGGACACAGCTGGGACAGCTGACTCCAAAGGATCAGAAGGATATTCCACACCATATGGAATCACACTCCGCATATAAACCTGAGGGAAGAAAGAGCAATAGGGAATCATTTGGCATGATGGCATTTGTCTTGATGACATTTGGCATGAAGGCATTTGTCTTCTCAAGTAACTGTTACCTGTGATGGAGTCCTTGGGTGATGGCCTGCCAGGGGGAAGTAGGGAATGAGTCCCTTGATTTACTTTACTTGTGTGCATGGCTTTTGTTTTCCCTATTAAACTATCTGTATCTCAATCCATGAGTTTTTCTACTTTTTTCTCCTCCAATTCCCTTTCTCATTGAACCAGTGGAGGTGAAGTGAGTGAGCAGCTGCGTGGTGCTTGATTGCTAGCTGGGTTTAAAACATTACACACGGATCTGTATTTGTGGTTAGAAACATAGTTTGCATTAAAACAGTAATGAACTAGGGATAGAATTCTAAATTTTTCATTTATAATCAAGTCTTTAAAAAGCATTTGGTTTCCAGTTTGCTCTTCCTCCTAATGTCCTTCGTTCTATCTTACCTGAAAAATCCATCATGTAGAACCCTACTGCTGAAATAGGGGACTAACTGCAAAATGCTGCCATCTGAGTTAGTGAAGTCACAGAGACTTTTAGTTTGTTGAGTGGGGTTTTTTTTTGTTTTTTTTTTTGTTTTTTTT